>VZRU01003684.1:364239-374710 GCA_013398155.1 Pedionomus torquatus
TTTTTCAATCAACCATGGTATTGTACAGTACTTCAGAGGCTTTACTGGGGGTAAAATGTAAAGATTTTTATTAGCTGTATCAGACAGCAGACTCTAAAAGCTGCACTAAACTACAATATGGGTATATGTGCGTGTGTGTGTGTGTAGACACACACCTCACATATGATACCCTATTTGACAAAAAAGGGATGGTATGTTACATTCTCTGAGTTATACAAAGTGGTCTTCCCTGAGATAAGACAGTCTGAGAAATTATTTCAACCCAAAATTTATACTCTCCTACCTAAGGTGAAGTGTGCTTAAGATAAAAGTATTCAGATACATCATTGCCCTCAGTTTGTGCTTTTGCAGCAAAAGACTCTTAAAGGTGGAGGGACGGGTCTCGTAACTCAAGTGTTTGAGCATTTGAATTCAATGCTGAAGTTCATAATAAATTGTATAGCAGAAAAACGGTGAGTTTGAACCATATTCTCTTTTTATACTGGAGACATTACAAAGATATGCTCTATCAGGAATGGTTTAAACTTAAAATACCGGTTCTTTTCAGTTAAACCCTCAGACAAGCTCCAGACTGGGAGTTCATCAAAGCCATTGAGCCACGTCAGACAAATAAAAAAAGAATAGGCATGCATTCAGCAGTCATGAAAAAAAAGCAAACATTAAGATAAAAATATTTACCCATCTCAAATGGAAAGTTATTTCTGATATTCAGAAAAGAAGCTAAAACAATAGCAAGAGAAGATAAAAGATAACTACAACCTCAAGGTTGCCAAAATTTCTGCTAAAGCCTTACAGTCATGTCTCTTAGTAACAAAGAGATAAATCATAACCTTTGACTTTTGGAAATTCATCTTCAAAATGTCCACAGTTGCCATAGCTCTCTGCTCCCATTGGTCCCTCTGACCCTTCTCAGAGAGCTTGACTAGAAACCCGATGCTGAGAAAAGACAATTGTTCTGATCTGGAAGCTGCTTTGTATTTTGTTACTTTTCCTTCTCTGATTTCCCTAACAGTCACTGCTGAAAAATGCCCATGTTTTCTGTGCTATGTCTCAATATAATTTTGAAGGGAAGATGTCTGGAAAAGTTTTCTCTGGTGGAGCTCATGGGAGAAATTTGGAAATAATTTTACATGGAAAACCTGAAAACCATCACAGTAATTTAAGCAACTTGAAGTTAGTTCTTTCAATTAAACTGAATTCTCACTTTTCCCAGACAAAATTTAGTATCTGAAAATTTGTACACACAAGCTAAGAGGAATTTTTAAAGGAGCTGCACAGAACACCCTTCCTCCAGCACTGCCTGGAATGTGAGTTAAAAATCAACAGTTAAACTCTTACAAACTCCTAACAGTGTGGTCTGGTGAGCAGCTGAGCTGCTGTAAAAGTCTGCTGTGGCCAGAAGGCAAGACCTTCACCCCACTGTCCCTCCTTCTCCTACCACAGCGCCAGCATCTCACCCACTGGCTCAGCCCCTCAGCAGCACCACGGCTCCTCGTGCAAAGGACCCTCAGTCTGAACAAGAAGGGAAAATGGGGGGTGAGAAGGTAAATGACCACCTGAGATCACACAGTACATAAGGCAGCAGAAAAGAACAGACCCAAATTCTGATTTTTCAAATGCCAGCCCCTGACAGAGGTCTGCACTGTGCCTTATCTAAACAATCACAGATCAGCCAGTGCGGGAAAACAGGAAGAGGTAAAATAAGCTGAGGGTTTTTTTCTCCCTCCTTTCAGGGGAAAAAGAAAAAAAAAAAGTGGTCAAATCAAAGCATCTGATTTTCTGCTTATGTTTCGAGGACAGCATTGATATATAGATCATGTTTCAGTTTGACAAGTAATACCAAATAATACCCACTTTGTGCAAGTTGCAGAGGAGTGCAGCGGTCTGATTTTCTGGCTGATTTCTGAAGGATCCGGGACTTCTGCAGTGGTGGTGTCCATCTGGCTCTTCCCACCTTACCCAAACATTTTTGAACGCATTGGCTGACTTCAACCCAATGTTCATCAAAAACTGTGTCTAAACAGCAGAGAAAGAAACCTGAATTAATATTCTAGGAAAAGCAAGGCTGCAGTCTAGGTTTCTTAATTCTGCTGTTTCTGTCATGGATGAAAAAATATCTTTGTGGGGGTTTTAAAACAACGTGAGGCATTTGAATCTTTCTATTCAAAATCTTTTCTCCTGAGTGATCATCTGCTTTCAAAGAGGTAGGAAGAGCTTATATGTTTAAATCCTTCATGAGGGAGGTTCTGCACAGAAAATAAATGATCAATGCACTTATATAATTTTGAATCTCACATATCCATAACTTTCCAAAACAAAAAAAAAAAAAAACCACAAAGGCCCACAATAGTCTCTGTATTTATTTTGGCCTTTTCAAAGTGAAATTCCAGTTTTTTTACCAGTGTGCTCCTGATTGATAAAGTAAATACAAAATTACATCCAAAATCTGAAATGAGACACCGTAGTGCCTGACCTAATTAGGAAAAGGGCTGCTTCTGCTAATTGTTTTCCAATGAGTCAGGGACAATGCAATAATGCTCCTGAGCAGCGGGAGAAATTCAGAATAAAGTGTAGAGTCACAGGCAGTTGCACATCATGGATTTTGTCCTTTGGAATAGGAAGGTAACTGTGAAACAGCTTTAACATTTTCCAGTTCATTCAGTAATAATGATGACAAATATTCCTGCATGATTCAAGCCCAGGAAAATAAAGAAAGTCCAGCACTTAAGTAAACGTTACTGTGCTCCAGAGCTGTCACTCTTATAATTACTGGAGGCTGCGAGCGGCACGTGCAGTCCTGGGATCCTGGCATAGGCTTTGCCGAGGGCTTTCCAAGCTTCAAGGGACCAGCATGTTGAGCAGAGCTGCTTCCATCTGCAGAGAGTTTCACAATGCAAAATGCGTTGTCTGAAGGAGCAGAGAAACCCCGCCACTGGCTAGTGGAACTACAGGGGTTAAACAAACCTTTGTGTGGGAGAACCACCACCTTCATATTCTCTACAGTTGACTAACAGCTGCAGTGTTACTTACAAACAGAGCCATTTCAGCAAGATCGATCAGTATCAGCTTTGAAAAGAGTAATAGAACGGGCATGCTTTAGTGTATAAACCAGGCTGCATGAAGAATTTTCCCCCTGGTGTGTTCAGCGTTCCTATCTCTTTCATACTAGCCAACAACCGGAAAAAAAAAAAAAAAAAAAAAAAAAAGGGCTTATGGAAAATTTTTGGCCCCNNNGTCTGATGGAAGATTTTTGGCCTCCAGCAGTTGATAAATTAATGCAAATTAATAACTAATCTGTGATGAACTGTAAAATCAGGGCTGAACATTTGTATTTCTGTGTGGAGGTATGCAGGGGCAGAGCGCCTCAGCATCAATCAACAGAGGAAGGGGAAAGGACTCCAAGAGGGCTATCGACCAAACAGCCACATGAAGCCCTTGCAAGCTTTCCTGGGGAGCTTGGAACACTGCCTCATTTATTCCAGATGTAACCTACAAGACTCATTTGTTCTGATGATGGCTAGATAGCAATATTTCATATAGGGGTCTCAAGTGGTAAGTGACGAGCGGTTAAAAATAGCAGTCACACAAGCACGGCTCACATCAGCAAGCAGGAGATCTGGGATCACACTTTACAAGACCATCTTTTGTTCTCGGCCCACGAAGGCTGAGAATGTGACACCGAGAGTGGCACGAGAAGACTCCTTTTGGTCACCACACGAGCTTTAGCTCTAGCGCCACACCAGCTCCTCGATATTTTTATCTGTAATTTGCCCAATGCTAACCTCTAGGCTCTTGGGGTTTTTCATCTATAGAATCTCTCAAGTTCTGCAAGACCCATTTTGTATGGAAAATGTGCATCTTGTGAGACAGTACCAGGGTTTTAGAGTTTCTTAGTAGGGACAAATGTGCTGAGATCATCTTGGATAATTATTACCTGGGCATCAGTATTTATTATCAGAAGATTCATGGGCAATCCTGCAGAGCTACAATACCACTTTCTATGCATAAAAGAGTAGCTTTGTAAAAGACAAATATATGCTATATTACAGCCTAGAGAAATCTTCCTATGTTTGCTAGATTTTTAGATTAACTACAATGTTTTTGGGTTTTTTTTACCTTTTGACTTTATGAGTTTTCCCCTTCAGGATTGATCTTTGTCACTTTCAAAAACATAGTGTCTGAACATACAGCCCATAGGTAAGTGTAGTATAATTAATGGGATCAATCTAAGTTAACAAGTACAGCAAAATCTAGGAAAACCAGCAGCAAAAGCTAATGTGTTAGCATGCTTACTCACAACTTCAGCTCTTCATAGAAAATCACATAGTGATGACATATCTTGGACATGAGGTTTAACTATAAATTGAATTTATTTACCAAGGTGATTAATCTGAAAAGACACTTTGAACCTTGCATATCAAGGTGAAATTATTATGATAAAAATGTCTAAAAATCCAGAAGTTTCATGCAAAAAGGCAAGATTTTTAAATTTATTTTAGTGATCTAAATGCAAATTATAATGGAATTATTCCCATTGTTGGAAAAGTTCTTAAACTTGTGTAGCAAATACGTACACTACTTTCAGGTCTTTTTGTTAGCACACACAAAAAAAAAAAGAAAAAGGAAAAAGAAAAAAGAAAAAAAATACTTCTGTCAATTGAAACAGGCAGTTTTAGAAGAAAAACGAAATAGCTATATTGGCCTCATTGTCACATATGCAGGGCTGCAAGTGATTGGTTTCCTTAACTGCAAAATAATAGACCATTGTTCAAACAAAGAAAATACTAAGCTTGGTGCATGTTATCTCCATCTTCAAAAGCCCGTTTTTCAGGAAAGAGCACTCTATCACAACTCTGAGTCATAGATTGCTCCTGTGGTAAACTCGGGTGAAAATTAAGAGTAATTCTAAGTTACAACTTTTGCTGTGTCATAATAGGAAATACCCAGTTTCGTTAAAAGCATCTGAGAGTTAGATGTTTTTATATTTCAAATACAAGATCTGATGTATTCCAGCATGTTTTATAAGTTGGACATTGGCAGTGGAACTTTTTGGATGTGAAAATATACTTTGAATGTTCTAATGAAATGCAAGAGTGTGATATTTATAGCAAATAACCATTCCGAATTTTTTTCTTGTGATTTTGCTTATGAAATATTTCTTTGGTTGTCAAAGAGACATGACTCTTCACAGCAAATCATATGATGGGAAAAATGTGATAGATAATTTATAGATAATTCTTCAGAGAGTTATTCATGGGAAGGAACAGGAGGAGCAGGAGAAATTCAATGAACAATAAATGAAAAAGAAACAACTTTCATGCACAAACTTGAGTGTCTTGCACTGTAAAAATGTAATTTTCTCTCAGTTTTCAACCACTTCTGGGAATAAGCATTTGGCTCTTCAACAACTGAACGAAAGGATTGAATAACCAGGGTGCAATTTCTACTTTTCTGAGCAAGTTTAACCTCTACATTCCTTTGCATTCTGTACAAGAAGTGACAAAAATAAGGAAAATCATTTGGATTTTAGTATTTGAGTGTGCTAATTAGGCACAGAAACATTAGGACCTGGATACCAGGGTGAAGTTGCAATTAGCTGAGATTTAATGAGCTGTGTAATGATAAGTGACAGGGCTATGTAACTTTACAGCCATAATTTCCTGACTAGATGAACTCTTAAACACTGCAATCCTACGTCCTGCCCCAAGGCACGTTGACCTTTTGAGCTGCCCAGAAGAGAAACTACTGCCTGCAAATTTTTTAGGACCTACACAATATTTTAGCAACAGGAAATTCCTATAGTTTCAGGGCAATTTCTCACTCTGATCAGAGAAAGCATCATTTTCCATGCTAATCTAAACATTTTTTTCTGCGCCTTGTAATCTACTTTATTTGGCTAGAGGAGGTTGTCTGATGACAAGAGGATCCTCAGAAGTAGTCACAGTCAGATAGGATATCAAGGGCATTCAATATCTGCAGCCACATCAAATACAGTTTGGGTGATGGAGAGGATGCACAAAGAAAGCCTATAATAAAACACCTCATAAAAGAGGACCAGAAATGCAATTTCAGAAAGAAAGCAAAACCCAACACTAGAAAAACTCTATGTGTAACATTCATGAACATAAAGGAGAAAATTTGCTAGATAAAGCATCTGAGAATCAAGTGATCTGCAACCAGTAATTGCTTCTGACTGTCCGTGACTTTTGACAAGTCAAATTCTTACTGCCCGTCTTAATGTGGGTTAATGTTACAGATCAAAAAGTTATTTGAAACAGATCAAAAAGTTATTTGAAGATGATGAAGTCCTCAGATTCCCTGTGGGAGACACTAATACATTGCTAATGCTTTCAAAACCCGATAAAGGGAATATTTTCTTTTGAATCTTAATCTTTCTAGGATAGATAAGCTGTAACATGTGCCATACCTGTGTGTTCACTTACATTTTTTTTTTTATCCTTCCCTCATGGTTTGCCTCTTTCAGCACAGAGCACACTGAGATATGCACTCCTTGGACCAGAGCCTGAGTTTTACCCCTGTTCCTCTTTTCAGCCACCACTTCCTGTCCTGCCCATCCTTTTTAATAGAAATTTTAGTGAATAAGACTGAGAGATAAAGCAGTGAAGGAACACCTGGAAAGCTCAAAAATACCTAGATTCTCATACCAGATACTGGGATTTTGGCTCCTGGGTCAATAAGAATGTTAAAAACCCCACTTCCCTGCAGCAAATATCCTTGAAAGCCACAGAGGACATTGCTAGACCCTGACACACAACAAGAGGCTAGACTGAACAGTGGGTTCCCACTCACGCTCAAGCACAGTCCAGGATTTCTTTGCAGGTCATGGAGGCTTCAAACACCTGGGATTTGGTAGGAAGCCCAGTGGCATGGTCACATCCTCAGAAGGTGTACACAAACCTTATATGTACACAGTGCATGGCGCTGCTTGGGACTTCAAAACTGAAAACACCTTTTCAAAGGGGATGGCAAGGGAGGAAGAGATGAAGAAAACAGATCAACTACAGCATTCCCCAGATACTGCGTCTGTTCTCTCTACTATTATATTTGTGTTATGGAGGGTGTATAAAGCTAGCAATATGATACTAACTGGATGCTTATCAAAAGAACATAATACTTGTTCTGACATGTAGTTCAGAACCTCCGAGGCTGTGAAATGTGTGGAACGTTACCAGGCTGTGATACCCCTCTGTCTTTCTCCACTGCCTGCCACCTTTTGCTTCCTCAGTGGCTTGACACAGAATCGTCTAAGTTGGAAAGAACCTTTAAGATTGATTATCTTTTTTCTGGGGCTGACAGCAGAATAGACACTTTTTCACTTTGCTGTTTTTTAGTTATGCTGCTCCCTGATCCGGCACTCAGCCTGGCTGACACATTTGCAGAGCAGTGAAGGCACAGCTGATGTGACAAGGGAGCAGCAGTACATTAAGCCAATTTTGCTACAAGAAAAGTAATGTGTAATGAGGTTGTGTGAGAACGGTGGCCTTATCTGGCTGTGAAAGGAGTCAAATACAATTGCAACTCAGTTAACATCCTTAGGAATTAATTACCACACGCCTTTTGTGTGGAAAAAACTGGCCTAGCCCCAGATAAATGTTACCAATGTTTCATTGGAAAGATTACCAACACCATCTACTCAAAACGGCCACACACTCTCCACTATTTAATTAGGCAAGGAGGAAAGTTATTATGAAAGACAGATCTTTGCATTTAAAGACTAAGTTTTTTTTTTTTGCTGTGTAATTACCCTGTAATCAAGATTCTTCTGTTTTATCCTACCGATGGGATGGGAGCAGGCAGGGCTGCGGGACACAGCTCATTTGTGGCCACTTTATTCTTGAGGACCTGCCTCTCACTAACTTTTTAGCTGAAAATGGGCAAAGACAAAAGCAGGGATGAAGAAGGACATGCAGTTGCAGTTTTGGAGGTCACACGGCACAACAGTGTGTGGTTACTGGGGGAAAAGCAGAGCCATGGTCTACCTGCCTTGAGAGAAATCCAACTCGAGACAGGCTTTGTAAAGAGGAATCCTCCTTCCAGCAGCACCATCATTGTGCCCTGAGGGAGAAGAGTGGGAAAAGGAAGAAACAAGAGGTCTGAGACATCTGGTTGCTGCTACGAAGTCTATCTGCCTACTCTAATGCAACTTTGTGGGGAAGCTGCATTGTCTCAAAATCAGAGCTAATTGTCTGCTGCTGGGCCTTGCTTTTCCTTATTTCCTCACTTATCCTTACAGGCCACTCACTTGCACACTTCTCAGACTCCAGAAAATGGCATTCAGAGATCGGTGGATAATATCCAACTATGACAAAAACTTTCAACAGTCTTCTAATGTCCCAACTGAATAACTCAATCTGGAACACAAAGACCATAGAATAAAGTGCCAATGATTATTATATCCAACCTTTCCCAAATAACTGCCACAGCATGTGCAATTATCCCTCGCCAACTAACACAAAGGTGAAAAGTGATGTACCACCAGTCTTTGGGAGAGCAAGAGTCACACAATTCACACCAGCAAGCCACATTTTATAACATTCTCATTTACTAGCACTGAGTGGCATAGCACAAGAGAGTTTGCTATGTTACTTCTATGTTATTTTATCAACCCTCTTTCTCAGACAGTCACAGGGATTTGAAATATTACAGTGTACCATTCACCTTTTATTTCAATTAAAATAACAGCAGCCAAATTCTTAATGCAAGAAGATTAAATGTATGTGAATTAATTCCTGAGGTCTTTTTCTGATTTCAGTCTGAACAATACAGCCAAAGTTGTGGGAGAGCCTTGAAAGATGGCCAATTTGCTCATGTGCCATATTTTAATCACTACCTAAACCTGTTGGTATAGTATTTCCTTGAAACTGGCAATAGAAAACATCTTCTGGAAAAGCTGGATAAAAATCTGTTAATAATGCAATGAAATTCTTAAACAGCTGCAAAAGAGAAAGCTACCAAATTCTTTCTATTTTAAAGGCAGCTTGATACAATCATATGTTGAAGTAATGGTGAAAAAACATAGCTTAACCTCCAAAGCATAGATAGAAAATAATGCAATGAAAAAAATACCTGTCCTATGTCCAAGTAGTGAAAATATTTTTGCAAGATTTTGCACACTTTATCTTCAATGAAATAATATGAATTAATTAGAAGCCCTTCTGAAACCTGCTGGAATCTAACGTGATTTGGGAGAACAAAGCAGCAAGGAGTTCACCAGGTTTTTGATCCCTCTAGAGGACTGAGTCTGATTTAGTCATCTGTTTTGGAAGACTTTCCAGCCAAAAGTCCCCCTAATGCAGCAGCTCCCTCATAACTGTAATTTATCAAATAGATAAACTGATGGAAATTATCCACCCCCGGTTCCAGTGTGAGCAGTGCATGATGAAGTGTCAGTGACCATTTGGAAACAATCACCTTCCCCCTGTTCCCTCAGTTTCTTCCAGTAATTCCAGTAGTTCTCTTAAAAGAAGATTTATAGACAAGAAAGGGCTTCCCAGAAACTTTTTAGTTCAGTAATGCTATTGCATTCATATATAGTAAAGAGTTACATACACTGTTAATCCTCACCAAGGCTTCTTACATCTCATTTTCAAAACCAACTTGCTCCCTCTAGCCACAAAAGCAGCTTTCATATTAATTTCACCTGGTTTTGCTGCCACACAGTGAATACTCTGCTACGAGCAGGGTAACGTGGAGCTTGAATCCAACCAGCATACTGAAAGCATCAAAGGCGTTCTTTGCTTAGGTGCTCCAAGGCAATGCAGGAGTTGTTCATCTATGTTCTTCTGTATCTGTTTCACTGTCCTTGAGGTTTAATCTTAGTCTTGATTTCCTGAGGATGTAATGCTTAGTCTTGTGATAACTGTGTTAAATGACTGGTTTATACACGACCCCAAATAAAAGAACTTCTTTGTGCTTTACAAATGAAAAAAATTATACATATAATCTAAATTTAAAAAGTCAAAGAAAGAATTTTAGTGCATTAGTTGTTTGAAGATATGTACCATGAAAAAACATTTGCTTCTGCAAAGTGGTGGGACTGGTGGATTTTATAGCTCTGGCTGCTCTTTGGTGCTTTTGAGCAGCATGAAGCAGTGAAAACTCAGCCATGGGGATTTTTAGTATTGCCCGGCCAGGTAGGGGAAAGGGGCAAGTGTTGAGGCTCACAGGGCTTAGAAATGATGAAGGCAACAAACTTCAGGAGCTGTGCGAGGTTTGGTGGTAAATTCAGGGCAGGTAGATGGCTATGAAATTGCTGACAGTTGTAGCAAACAAAAACTGTAGTAAGGGCCAAAATCACCAATTCCAGGGCATTCAGAGTGAATGATATCAATTACAAAAACCACTGAGATGTGATTGAGGGTGGAAAACAGATATTTCCTTCCTTCCTTCCTTCCTTCCTTCCTTCCTTCCTTCCTTCCTTCCTTCCCTCCTTCCTTCCTTCCTTCCTTCC
>VZRU01003684.1:374824-419601 GCA_013398155.1 Pedionomus torquatus
CCTTCCTCCCTTCCTCCCTTCCTCCCTTCCTCCCTCCCTCCCTCCCAGGAGGGTGGTTTGGGGACAGCCACCTGGTTTTGGGGAAGAGATAACAGATACAGGAATACAAGGGAACATAAGCTGGGATGGCTTGCTGCAGGGATATTGAACAGCCTCTGGCCTTTTTAATTCAATCATGTCAATGCTAGCTATTGAGTCTAGGAAGCACATAAAGAGGTAATTTTACATGGGATTAAGAAATAGAGTCTGCTGCATGGGAAGTGAAGTCTGTGAAAGGGTAGCTTCGTCTCAGTGAGAAATGGGAAAACACAACCATTATACAGTCCCTAGAGGCAGCTAATGCATGAGATTTCACTGATTTTTTAACTAAATGAGATGTTTAAAGGTCTATATTGTTATTCAGATCAAGGATGTTTTTAGTAAATAAGATTATATTCCATTAAAGAGATTTATTTCTTCTTATTTAATTTTTACCCCAAATAACTATTAAATGCAGCCATATTCTAAAGTTTTCTCTGTAAGTTTGAAGAAGCATGTGATGTCATTTGTACTTAATGAATTGCTTGAGAGCAAAATTTAGCTCATAGATGAGAAAAAAGAGAGAAGTGGCTGAATTATTTCTTGGTGAATAAATTGCTCAAAGAGAAAGAAACTCACATGCAGCAGCTGAAAAGCAAGACAACAGCTGAAAATTAATTCAGACACATGGAAAATAAAGGATATTGCACAAGGCTTAGGCTAATTGTAATCACTAAGTTAAAACCCCTTCTGGCTTTTGGGGCAGCCTGGACCAGTTGCTTTGCCTTGTATTTGCATTCTGCACAGATAATCTGAGCAACACCTGCCTCAGCAAGTATTTAGTCAGGATTTGTGTGCTCGGTTCAGTCCCCCACTTCCAGCTTGTGGCATGCAGATATATTCTGTGACAAGGATTATGATCCATTTTGGAGGGCAAAACGTATATCACTCATCGGTACAAAAGTTGAGCAGCTAAGAAGCTTTGTAATTAAGAACCCTCACAATTGCATTCCATAATTTATTCATAGTATCAATTACAGAATTCCTGGTAGAGGAAGTCAAACTAATTATATTTTTTAAAATTTAAATTAGTTTCTTCTGTTCAATTAAGGGAAGCCAGAAACTCTTCAGGGTCTCCACACTGCCAATGGCAAACCGTAATAGCTTTGCAACTAGATGGTCAGCTGGAGCAGCTGCTGGAAGAACACTCTTTGCAAAACCTAAACTCCAGTAAAGCTGTGTTAGCTGGTTTCATCTTGGAGAGTGACTGCTCAGCCTGCTGATTACATAAACACTACCGGCTTTTCACAGGATGGCAATTCTGCAACTTGTAAAAGCAGAAACTATGACTGATATATTCAAGGACTATGGTCAGCCTTTCATGACGATGAATGAACCTATTGGCCCAGATGCATAAATGTAGATGATTGCTCGTGAGCTATGTGTTAGGGACACCTGTGTGAAGGTCACCTTCTGGGTGTGCCTGGTCGTCCTTGTTGCTGAGTAGGAGGTGGAGAACAACCACTTTCCTAGGGTAGACTGCTCAGATGCATGAACTGAAGGGGTGGATTGGGTCCTGCATTCCCAGAGAGCAGCCCAGTTGAGTGTATATGTTGCCGTGATGCAATGTGGGTTCTGCTGCCCCCCATCACACCAGCACTGATGGTTCAAGGCTCTGAATTCAGCCAAACTACCCCTTGCTGCCTGGGTTGCATCGCTGCCTCCTCCTGGTCCTCATTTCACTGGGCCAAGGACATTGCTGGAGCTTTTGGGAAGGGTGGGAAGAGGCTTATGCTTTTACCTAAAACCAAAACTAGTCTATTTCTATTAGATTTGTCTCTGAAGACAAATATCATCGCTTGTATGGAGAGCAGTGCTCCACGCAGCATTTCTGGCAGAGAATGCTGTGGATATTTTCTAATGTAATTTCAACTACCGAATAAAAAAGTGCCAGGCATGTACTTCATCCACAACTGCCTATGCCCTGATAAAAGAGCAGAGGGCCCCAGGACCCATCACGGCAGTTATTACAGGACATTCCTGCACATATCCCTTACAGTGAGTTACAGTGAACTGTATTATAAATCCAGCTGTATTTTTAGGTGCATTAGCGGCCGCTTGACTACAACTGAGTCTGGTCAGAGTTCAGATGTTTGGTAGAGTTTTTTTCTATTCCCCCCTTTCCTCCTAAGAACTATAAACTCATTTTCCAGATATTTCAAACAAAAACCTCAGGGCTGCAACTTCCATCTACTGATGGGAGGTGGTTCCTTCCAGGAAATTTTCCCCTAGGATTGATATTCTACCTGGTAGTTTACTGTATTTCCTAACTAGAAGAGAGCACATTAGCAGATCTAGTAAAAGCAATGCCTTATCTTGGATCCTTTTCTAGTGATACCCTAGTAACCTTTGATAGAAACTTCCCAATGTCTGTCTGTCAGCAAATTGTGGATGGCCAGGAGATGGGATATAGGCAGCATATAAGCAGCAGGGAAACCTAGTTCTGCACAGAAACAAGACCAGAGACTAGGTGGTTAAAAGCTCTTGTATGCATTAATGCAGCTAACAAGGCTTTATTGTCTTCGTGATATTTTCAGTTAAATACCAAACTACAATTCTCCCGTGGAAGATGCAATTTCTCACATAGGTGAATTTATTCAGTTCTGGGACCAATGAAAAATTTGCAAAATCTCTCTGGTCTTTGGGCTCCTGTTTTAAGGGAGATTTGCCGGGAAAGTTGCTGTAAACAGAATAAAAATTACCCCAAATAACTCAGTCAGCACCTATTGCCAACATCATGATACAGAGATTCAATGGCATATTATGAAAATTACCACATAAATAAAGAAAAGCCTCCCCTGATTTTTGAAATGTCTCCTTAGCACTTTGAAGTCCTGAATCACTTGACATGTTTCTTCATCTTTGTGTCAGAAGAGGGAAAGCCAACAACAGCAAAGTAAACCAAACACATCCTGTGACCTGGAGGAGGACACGTTTTCTAAGAGACGATAAGGTGGAAGATTTTCTTTGCAAACCAGTCATGCTTCAGAAAGCATGGCTGCAATCCCACTTTCTCCCAAGAGAAAAAAGCCCTGGGGAGGCAAAGGTGTCACATGTAGTCTGTCTTTGCTACCCCACTGTGAGAAGAGGAATGACTAGCTACTTAAATTTTCATTTTATGCATGCCAGGCAATGAATTGAAGCTAATAGTATCAAACTCACTCTCAGCAGTATTTTAGAATACTTCTGGTCAGTTGAACTCTATGCTTACAAGGTCAGGTACATAAGGCTTGGCTTCTGGTCACTATGATGGAATGTAAAAAATGTGGTTTTTTACAAAGGAGATGAACCACTTGAGTTTTAAATTTAAATTTCAGTCTTTTAAATATCCCTGTGTAGCAAAACATACAGAGTTTGAGGTATGCTGTTATCTCCAATCAAAAAATCTCCTCCCAGATGCAGCATGTACAGCTAAGACTCTTTCAGGAATTTGTTTTCCCCTTTTTATATAATTCCATAGAGAGTATAAACATTTTCTGACTACTTCAATATATCAGTAATCAACAAATGTTTCCTGTAATATCAGAATCAAGCAAAGAAGTCTCTTAAATGCATATTTACATGGGACCCAAACATCCAGTTATGACACACTCTTACCAAATATTTTGGCTCATTATTGTAAGAATTCAGAAAATTCCTGGCTCTAGAAGGGATTACACCAGTTATGGAGAGTGTAATCAGATAAATCATTTCAGAGTCTATCTTCATATCCAAATGCCAAAAAAACTGAGCAGAAATTTTCAACAGTTTGACTTCAGCCGCCATGATCTCAGACCATAATCCATAATATTTAATTTTGTTCACAGCATTTGTGAGTAAGGCCGCTGCAATCCTCAAATAACTACTACAGTAAGAGGAAGTGCGTTGACAAAAAATGAAGTGGAGGAGAGGCGACACCATGACCATGCAATTACGTTGTTCTCTTTCTGATCCCTGTGGAAAGCAATTCCTCTCCATCTAGAGACAAAGCTCTAGTATAAAATGTGATTAGGCTTGAATACAAGAGCTATCAAGAAGCTCATTAACTTTTCAAAATGTCCTTCCTCAAGACACCTTACAGTATAAGCTTTGACCTAGATGAGGGAATAAGCCAAATGTTATGTGTGTGAATACCCTCTCTGAAACCAGGGAGCTGCTCCCACACTTGCATCAACTTACTGTGAAATGCATCAGTAGATGGCAAGGGTAAACTAAATTTTACACTAGCTGCATTTAGGCTATTTCCTAGTGCTGGTATAAGAATAAGACATCTATTTACATTAAACTATGTTTTTTTTTGCTTGTACACAAACTGGGTGGCATAGCAAGGTCATTTGTTTGAATTATACTGAGAGCATGCTGGCAATAAAAGAAATTATAGAAGTTAATATATTTTGCAACATTCTTAGAGAGGAGAGAAATATGGTTTTCATTATTATATAGCCAACCTGATAATATCTGGAGAAATAATTACTGTAAACCAAGATGAATGTCTGTATTTAAAACACAACCCCTATAATCAAAATTGTCTTCTGCTTGAATTTGTTTTTTAGGTCATTTTCTGATGACGTTTACATTTGAAGCTCATTCTAAGTATTAATATTAAATGAATGTTTACATTTCTCATACTGAACTCACAGTGAGAGAAGGGAATGCTTTTATATTATTGTAAAAAGTGTTCCCTCACACCTGGAAGGAATTGTATTACTTTTTAATTTAAGCAGTTTCAAATTTACAGCCTAGCTCTAGTCTAGAGAGGAGTCAAAGGTTATCTGTTCTCCAGGGAAGCTAATTTAGGTTTGTTTGTACAGTGTAGGATAGGTCTGTTAATATTTTTAACTACTGCATCTACTCAGAGTCATTAAATATTCCTTCTGTCTTTCATTGTCTATAGGAAACTGAGGTCTGCACTCAACCACAGAGAAAACTCAGTCTGAACCAAAATATTCCGTTCTTCCATGAATAATGGCTTTTCACTTTCTCACCCACCCACCCCCAACACTAGATTCTGTTTAGTTTCTGCATACAATTAAAATTAAAATATTAAGGTCATGACAGTTTTTAGCCTCCATTCAATAATACTTGAATTAATGCTCAGTTCAAGTTGTTCTCAGAGAAACTTTCCAGTTTGGGTTTTAGTTCAAAAGACTTGAGGCTTAAGATTTTTTAAAAGGATCTCTACTTTGTTTCCACCCCTAAAAAGAGTTTTAAGAGAAGGCTTACACATGCATATGAATATGGCCTTGAAGGGCTGAAAATGGACTATCCTTAGGTGTGATACGATTGCAGTTCAGAGTTACTTGTTGGGAGAGAGATCCCATTATGGCAGGCACAGTGCAAATAGAGAGCAAAAATACAGCTTTTTCAACTAGTTTATAGGTAATTTCAGCTACTATTTTATAAGTCACTATGGTATCCATGCATTATACTATAAGAAAATCGGGTGTTGGCTAATTAGCATAAAGTCTGTCATTTAAAGTAACTATAATGTAATTTAGTTTCTTTAAAAGAAACCAATCAGTGCTGAATTAGCATTTGCCCTAACGTTCTACCATAAAAACAAAGTGATCCTTCAGTTGGAACTTGTCTTTTGAAATGGCCTGGCGTGTGTTTCTGTGAAGTCTTTCACCTTGTTTAGATTTAGTTTTTGTGATTATCTGAAATTTAAGCTGAGTGGTAGTGGAATTTATTCCACAGTTTTACTAGGATTTTATCAGATACCTTAAATCTCTTATAAAATTGTTATTTTTTTTCCCCTTGATTCGCACAGCTGGCCTTCCATTGCTAAACACCGAAGCTTGTGGTCATATAAGAAAGCACTGAGTTGGGTTTGTCTGGAACACCTTGTATTGCTCTATGACATTGCTGTCACACATTAGTTCACCTAAAGTAGCAGCCAGCGACGGTAGGCCCAGGAAAAAGTGGATTAATGATAACTTCATAGCCACTGAACTTCTGGCCTGAACAAATACCCCTTTTCTAACATACTGTGATATGTTAGAATTTTACTTTTATTACTCACGTTGATGTAATACATGAAAGAATCTCTCAAATATACTAAATCAGAGACACAAAATTCTTATTTACATTTAAGGGTTGACATATTATTTCATTTTTACTGAGACAAAGTGTAATGGAAGAGATAGTGTAAATCAGCTTTTTTTAATCCAATAGGTTTTTTTATTGCAAGGTTTATGAAAGCCACCTTCAAACATTTGTTTTCTTTCTACTTGACACCTTGTTACTCAAAACGTTTATTTTCCATGTGTGTTGTGACATTAGAGCACATCAACATCTCAGTCCCTTTACAGTATTCAGAACCCAACGGGACTAGATCTTTCTTGTCATGTCATGAAATGCTGTCCTTCTCTAAATATCTATCACCTTGTAGGATTTTACCATAAGATCTTTCTCTACCCTGTTTTGGGAAAGAAGTTATTGGGCTGGAGAATATATGTGAGCTTTTGATGTTTGTCATCTTAACCTCTGGGTTCAGGTTGTTGGTGTTTTGCTTTGGATTCAAACGCTAGACCGTGACAGAACACAGAAGCAGATTACAACATTTTATTTCGGAGATTTTGAGAACAGTATCATGCCTTACTTAAGCAAGCATTAGTGTGAGTTTTGCCACGTTGCTTTGCTTTCATTTGCCTTAAATTTATTGGTCAAAATGCAATCCAGGACCTGCAATATTCTGAGCAGCTATATGGCATCTCCGCAAGAATGCTAGTCTAAAGCAAAGAAAGGAAAGACTGGCTGGGAAAGGTAAAATCCTTTATTAGGAAATCTTGAAATTGGCTTTCTGTAAGTAAAGATACAAACTGACAGAAATGTAGCCCTTTGGCGAATGAGGAGAACACCCTCTATGCACTTCAGAGATGGATATCCCATTACCTAAACATGGATGTAGATACAAAAGTGTTTACCTGACTGTGCTTCTGCAGTGTCTGAAGACCACTTTGTCTTTAATGAATTTGCCTTTGTAGCATCCTTGTGAGATGAAACACATGGCTTTGCCTACTTTACAGTGGGGACACTAGCACATGGGGCTCTATGGCCTCGTTGCAGGCCTTTAAAGGCATGGAGGCAATTGGAAACAGCCAGCACTAGGTCTAAGAGGGAATTTAGGTCAGGTGAATTGACTGCTTGAATGAACTGAGAGATGTTACAGGAAACATGGGGAGGTTACAGCAGCAGAGCACTTGCGTGGATGCAGCCCTATCAGCAAGATGTGTGCCTTATGCAGACGATCCCTACAAAGCCAAACAAGACACGACAGATGCCTCTACCCATGTGCAATTTTGCAGGGCTGTTTTCTTCACCTCCAAACTGAGGGGCAGAGTTACACCAACATCTCATTGTCCCTGGGACAGCTGTCCCAGCGTTGTGGACGGGCTGCTCCAGGACCAGATGTGCTGCAGGAAAAGGCCTTGCCCCAGCTGCTGAGATGGCGGCCACTGTGCCCCTGGGCCAGTAGAAGGGACTTTTGGCAGCAAGTGGCTGTTTTTTTCAAGCCTTAAACAAAGCCTTTGAGTTTTGGTTGAGGTGAACTTTCCTAGGACTCGGAGGCAGGTGTCCAGCTCTCGGCGCGCACACTGATCCAAGCTTTGCACCGTGCTGGGTATGCTTCAGGCTCAAACTAGCTAGGTGTTCCTTAAATGAGTTCCAAAATGAGTACTGAACCACCAGACCTCTTGGAAGACTAATAATAGCACTTCACTTTTTTTTTTAGTACAACATTTGTCTTATTTTATTGCTTTCTTTGCAAATATTAATAAGGGAAATATTTCTGCCTATTAAACATGTAGTAGCCCAGCTACAAGGAATGGGCAATACTTATACATACAATGTGCAAATACTTAGTGAAAAGCAAAGTGAGACATTAGACATACAAATGAACAGGTTCTCTTAAAGTAGAACTTGCTGTAACTTATTTGGAGTGTATGACTTTGTGCTTAGAAAATGTCCATACAGGATTGGCAGCCAGGACCTGGTATCCGTCAGAGAGTCCAATGCTTCCTTGCAGTCCCTGCTCGGTTCTGCCTTAAAGCGGAGCCGCTACACCCGAATGTGAAATTTATAAAGCCTGCGGACGCATCCCCATCAGCTCTCTAGACTGCATTTTTTCTGATTTCCACGGGATAAGTCAAACCTTCAGGGCTCACAGACGTTTAGTTAAAGAAATTAAAACAGCTCATGAAAGACAGGCTTGTGTAAACAGAGTCTGAAGGCGCTCTGTTTGAAATTAGGCCAAAGAAAACGCCGAGACCAGCTCTTCCTTTCCCTCCGTTTGCCTCTCCCCCCTCGGTGCTGCTGCGAGGGACACCTTTGCCAGACGGCTCCTGACCTCCCCTGTGCCCCTTTCTGACCCCCAGCCGCTCAGCTGGTTTTAATTGCAGAAGGCTAATGCTAGGTCCCTCAGCATGTACTTTAGCATCTCTCCGTCTTTTCCGCTGGATATATTTAAGCGCCTGCCCAGCTGGATTAGTGGACGTGCCCCTCCACCTCTTGCCCTGTGAGCCTGTCAGGAAGGGGACTCTGCAGCCGTCCCCTTTCAAACGGGCACACAAGATCCAAAACTTATAAAAAGAGGATATTTTACTTGTCAAGATAATTTTTGTTTGCTTTCGGTAACTCTAACAAAAAATTTAAAGTGTCAGAACACACTTTCTATTACGCAGCAAAACAAATAATCAGTTGGGTGATTATTCAATTCGGTGAATTTTTTTGAAGGTTACTAGAGGTTTAAATCTACTAGAAAATGATTTGCAAAATGGCTTTTATCAAAGTAGAACAGATGAGACTGCTTAATTGTGAAGAAGAGAATAAGGAAACAAAGGAATAGTAAAGCTTATACCACCCTACTCCATAAGTAATTCATTTGAAATTGATCATAACCTGTGAGGTGGGGTTGTAGGTGGGAATACAACACCTGATAGTAGGTGCTCATTTGTCATCCTAACACTGGAGGGACCACTAGAGTGATTCAATGAAATTTAAAATGAGATTACATGGTCTGTTGTATGTCAGGGCTGGAGGATTTCTCTGTTAGACTGCCTACTAATATTTTTAAATTCAGCCTTAATATGGTGACTGTAGATTTCTGGTCTTTTGATTTTCTACTTCTTTGCAGCTTTCTCCTAATCAATTCCTAATTAGCAAATATGATACTTAATATCACAAGGAAAGGGATTCAAGATTCTGTGGGCAAAAACTGTCATTTAACAGTTCTGGAGGATTTGAATAACAAAATCTCATTAGTTACAATGGAAATTGAGCAGTCCAACCACATAGAAATCTAATCCTTTAAAAGTATTTTTTGCTGAATGATTTTATGTCGTTACCCAGGAACACAGAGTCATGACATAACAGATTTGTTTTCAAGGTAATAGTTGACTGCGCACAATATTAGGTTTATTTAACCAGTGTCTATGGTGGCTATGGCTGCAAAGAAAAAGGCCAATGTCTGAGCAGAATAACAGGTGCAGAGCACCTGGAACAGTAGCTCTAGGGCCAGTGAACTGCCCTATTCATCCCAGTCAGCCAAAGGTATAGTTTTACGATACAGCTGAACCCTTCTACGTGCAAAATACTCGCAAATTGGCCTTGTGCTCCTCCTCCACCATTTCCTTAGAGCCAGCTCTGGTCTGTGCTTCAACATAGAGTAAGGGAGATCAGGGAAATGCTGCAGAAGAAAACTTGCCTTCCAAGCTATATTTACACCCTAAAGAGAGAAAGAAGAAAAACTCTTTTCCGTAAACTGAGAGGATGACAAGAAACAGCTTTGAAAACCGAAGCCTGCAAATGTAGGATATGGCAAATTATTTCTCTCCTTAGGTAAGGATCCATGTATGACTAAAAATCTTCTAGTCATAATTACTAGTTACCTTGTTAAAGATGGCTGAGCAAGCTCTGATGGTGCTAACATAGCTATAGGCTGCACTGGACCAGGTCCCAGAAGCCCATTAGGGCACAGTAGAGTTTTGCTGCTCCTGGCCCCGAGAGCCTGCCTCCAGTGAGCAGCCTTGGATGGAGGGGAAGAGGGATGCAGGACAATGCTGGCTTCACTTGGTACATTGCTTTCTTCTGGGCTGGCATGGAGCTTGTGATGTGGCAGGGGGGTTGTNGTGATGGTGCTAACATAGCTACAGGCTGCACTGGACCAGGTCCAGTGATGTGAGCTGGAGCTCGTGATGTGGCAGGGGTGTTGTGGGGGTGACACGATGTACACTGCTGTACGCCTATGATCTTCTCCTTCTCCCCAGCCAAGGGTGCCCACTGCTCTCCTGGGGAAACAGTCCTGCTCATTCCCATATTCACCCCTCCCTGCAGAAATATTCACAAAGCCACCCAGGCATGAGATGCACAAGACGGAAGATTGGATGGAGTAGACTGGATTAGATAGCTCTTCTTGGCACCCTTTGACCTACCAAATCATATAACTTGTCTGTGTTATAAAATTTCCTATCCTAGTGACTCCACCAGAGCATCTTCAGGAAGTCAGACACTGAATGAAAAGCAGCTGGCACAACCTGAATCTGGCAGGAAGGTGATTCTGGTCAAAACTGAAAAAGAGAAATGCTTCAAAAAGTCTGTGGCACATAAACACTATCTTCCCTTGCTCATGTTATCACACAGATCCTAAGTCATGCTAATCCCATCATCAAGTTTAGAAAATCATTAGAGCACCAGCAAAATATGCCTTTGACTTTCCTTGAAAGCAAAGATCAGATCTCAAACTATTTCCTCATTCTTGGTGCTAGAAAAGGGGGGCAGTGGTGAAGAGTCTCATTCTGGCAGAAAAACTCAGCCTACCTGTGCTGGCAGCTGCAGATGGCCCTGCTGTTCATCTGTCTTTTTGTCTCACAAACACTGCTGGTCAAATTTCAAAATTTTATCTTCACGTTCCACCATCACTTCAAAATCCCCCTATCTCGTTTCCCAGGCTGATTATACAAGACCTAAAGAAAGTATTTTTCTTATCAAAAGGAGTTTAGTTCTTACAAGCCGAGACTGTGGAGTAAAATCGTAGTAGTTAAAACAGAATTAATCTACCCTTAAAGCACTCCTTATGATTTCCTTTTGGACAGAGATTTTCCCCTTTAATATTGTGTGCATATTTTCACTACCATAATTCCACTTTTGCCCAAGGCAGGAAGAGAAGACATTTCCTGAAGCACAAACAGAAAAATAAGTTCAAGCATGATTCCCTTAAGGGAAAGGCAAAGAACAGTGATCTGGGGCTTATTTACTCTCATAAATCTGAAGAAAACTGTCTAAGTTCAATACCATAAAAATCCAGGTATCCTATGAACAAAAAATATGAATCATATCATGATCTGGAGATGGATAGTGCTGTACGGGAACATGAGACTAGGTTTGTGTATAAGGAAACGGGAGACCAATTTTACACTAAGTCAACATGAAGGACAGGCTATCCTAGTAGATAAGCAGAATAACAGCGTGCTTTAACTTCTTGGCAAAGAGAGTACATTTTACTTCTTATTGAAAATAAGAACCATTACTGGTTTATATGTCTTTTCTGGCCTCTGCTGTATGAATTAAAAATTTCTGTGAAAACAGGCTATCTATTTTCCAGAAATGCAAAGCATAATGAAAAGGACCCGTCCCAGGTGTTAGTGTAGACACTGTCTTAGCCACACTAAGGTTTTTAAACAATAACAACCATTGTCAGTTTTTTTGTGCTTTTTCTGTTGTTCATTACTACTAGAGCAGTGGCCTTCTTAATGAAGAAATTAAACTGGAATCCGACACTTCAGAGTCAGAGTAGCTGCAGAGAACAAAACTATAATGAAAACAATATCCTTCAAGCAGAGTTTCACATGTGTTAACAGTTACTATCGCCGCCTTCCTCAGTGCTGCCTATCTACATAATCATGGTCTGCAAAGCAAGTTCAAAGGGCTTTTCTATGTAGGAACCTCCACTGATTTGGTTACAGCGCAGCACATCCTCACGTAGACGTCTGGCAGTTAAAGCTGAAAAAATCTCAACTTGTTTCTGTCATAAGAAAAAGCAAAACCTGGCTTGGTGCATGCAGAAGGTGGGCCAACAGTCTTCTGTTGGCTTAGATGCTCAATTATTTTGTCAAATCAGTATTAAACGCTTCAACTAATTCTCTCTCCAAAGAATTCTCTGGGCCCCAGATTGTTTGTCCTGCTATTATTTTCTTTTGCAGGTGTTTCTATTCCTCTGCTGCCACAGGCAGGAGCACGGGCTGAGCAGGCTGTAGGTCTGATATGGTACAACTATTATTATATTCATTTGTTCATACAACTCTGTATTTTAACCAGGGATGAACATTTGGCTCTAATCCCATAAATTATACTTTGCCATTAACGTCAGGTGGCCCAGGATTTCACTTCAGACCTTTAAAATCAGAGAGTACTGACTGGGAGTAAATTTCATTTAAAAAAAATATACATATTCTGAACAAGAATGTAAAATAAAAGAGCAAACCAGCCCTATCCTTTAAAAATCACCATTGTCAAATCAATTTTGACCCAAACTATCCCACATGAAAAAAGTCTCTCAGATGTTTCGCTGGAAAGTTAAGTGAAGCAGACATAATAACTACCATACTGTTTCTTCTACAAGTCCCCTAAAATCCATTGTGCCATTACTGAAAAGCCGGTGGCTTGTGCTCCCTCAGCTGGTTAATTCGTGAACATTTCCCAGAGCTCCACTATTATCGAGGGCTGAACTTTGTGTAGCTCCTAATATCTTTACATGTGCAAAGAGATTTCTCTCTCTCAAAAAAAAAAAAAAAAAAAAAGTTACAATAATGATAATAGTACAATGTGGAGAAGCAAAAAAAAAACCTGACTGGCTCTTAGGGCCCTGCATACTATCTTGAGTTGTCTGACAGCAGCAGAGGAAGATAACAAATAAAAGCAAACACTGACTCTTCCTTCTCGTCTCATACTTAATTAGACATTACCCTGACAAAGCCCTATTCTTTAAATAAATAACATGAACCTATAATTCTATGCTCTCGTATAGCACTTCATGTGAGACTGTAATTAATTCAGGAAAATATTTTTTTCTATTATGGAATTCCCTAAGGCACTTTTATACTATTATTGTCAATGGACTTTTATTACTTAAGCATTGTCCTCTCAGCGACAAGCATGCAGGACTGACCACATGCTCTCAAATATGCAGCCTGCGGAATCCATTCACTGTAATAACCCAGTGTAGGCTTAAATAGACAAGTAGCAAGCTTCTCATCCACCCAGCTGTGGTTGGCTTGAGGTTTTACTTGGAATATCAGGAAATTCAGTTTTGTCCCTGTTGCAGGTTTTTTGGGTTGTTTTTATTTATTTATTTATTTATTTATTTTTTATTTTTCATTATCTTTTATTCAATTATTTCCTATACTTATTACTCTCTTCTTTGCCTTCCTTCTCAGACAAATCTAATTGAAATGTGGTAGGTATACTTTCTCTTATTGTTACTATAAAAATAAAATGCTGCTTCAGTAGGTTTAATGAAAATATTTAATGAAGTGTCAGCAAAGGAAATTTAATAATTCTCTTTAATTTACACCTTTTGAGTAGATTAAAGTGTTATATACTTGCAGTGTCAGTGGAGGTTTCCTTTAGATGCCAACAAGAAAAGGAAGGAAAAATAGGGCTTCCAGGAACTACAGTTCTCCAGTAAGCAATACTTTCATTATTGGTGTTTCTTTCTAAATAGCCACATATCTTACAGGTATCTTTCATGAAGAGCTGTATTGGGTTGTTTGGTCCTTTATTTTAGTAGGGAGCTGATATTTGCCAAGTGAGGTGAAATAAAATCACAGGAATCTAGTTATTCCATTCACCCATGCAAAACTGACACTGGAAAGTGTTTCTTCAAGAGCAGCGTGCTCTTGTAACAGCAACCTGGAAAATCTTTTCTTTTTTTTTCCATATCTGAGATACAGGTAATATTCCACAGAAATAACATAATGTTTTGCATGTAAGTGATTTGGTACAGGACTTAGAAATTTAACTTAGAAAACTTTGCAGGTGCAGCTGAATTTAGAAGATTGTAACCATCTGCCAGAGACTCCTGAGACTGATTCCTCACTCTTCTTAATTCCAAAGTCTGTAAATTCATTAATAAAGAACTGAAAAGTCTTCAGAAAGGCCTTAGATTCTTTTCAGAATGTCCTGCAATGCTTGAATTGAGGATACGGCCAGTTTGGTGCAGGAGAATAATACATTGTCAAAGTGAATTGAGTGCAAGTTGATAAAGAAGACAAAGTAGCAGCCCTGGCAAATGAAGAATGTGCTTTGCCCTGGGTCTGTCGAGGCAGTGGTGATACCAGACCATGGATGGATGTGCCTCAGCTCTTGCCAAGGAGCTTCATCGGGAGCCATTAAATTCCAGCAAGCTCTGCACTGCTCAGGGTGCAAAACGTGCTGGTTCAAGGGATGAAGGCTGTGAAAAAAGCTAGCCTTCAGCTTCTCACCTAGATTTCTGTCACCATTTTAAAGATTGAGCAGCTAGATAAAACACCAGTACACCTCTAAGCCACCCTTCCATATGTCATAGAATTTCTCTAATCAGAGAACGGAAGACCAGCAGAAGTCTCAAAGTCTCTCTGACCTTATAGCGTGAATGATGGAAAATAAAAATCTTTCAACTGGTAGAAAAATTTGTTTAGACGAAATTATTTCCCAAGATAATGTCTAGCAAACAAGCTCCGAACAAGCTTCTAGATGAACTCCAGGACTTGGTTACAGGGGAATTTACACATTTTCAGGTGCAGCTGGGAGCCCAGCTTTAGAAATCCTCAGGATCCAAACTTAACTAACAGCAGGAGCTGTTGCCTGTTCTACCAGAATGGGAACCCGATGAAAATACGATAATATTGTAAAAGCTCCAATGACAGTTTCATGGATTTACTATAATAATGCATCCCATGAAGGAGCTAAAATACAAAAAAATCTATTCCAGGCAGGTCTCTAATCTTAAAGTGTAAATCTACTCAGTAACGAAACAGTAAAGCAGAGCCTTATCTAAAATTTATCTGTAATAAGTTTTGGGAAGTTGGTTAATAATTTATCTCATAGACTTTAAAAGTAATGGTAGCATCCACTGATAGACTGCTTCTCTGAAGTAATTTTCTGAAGGAACTGGAGAGGAATGTGTATAAATAGGGAAGATATATGTGACTACTCTCCCTGTGAGGTATACAGAGAATTTACATCCACCCTTTCATCATGTGATCTTTTGCTAATCCAGTAACAAAATGGAAATACACAAAGAGAAACCTTAACGAGCAGACTCTGCTGCAGAGAATTATGTTGCATTTCAAATGCTTCATATTCACCTAAAAGAAGGAATACAGGATTTACAACAGAAATTTTTTCCTATCCCTCTTTACCATAGGAAGATTCTAAATCTTCCCTTTCATCATCCTGCTCACTGGTCTCTGTCACTGAGTGTAAGGCAATGAAGATTTATTTCTCAAGCTCCCAAGTAATTATAAAGTAAGATAGTTTCCAGGGACTGGGGGCAGTATTATCCAAGTCATTTCTCCAGGAACATAGAAATCATTTTTCTGGTAGCACAGAAATCACTAGAAAAACCAGCTAAAAGTACCAGACTATAAATAAAAATATAAATCAGGCTTATATAGGAAATATTCACCCAATTCAAGCAACACATTTTCAACTACATTTACTTGAAATACACATCAGGATTCCATATAGACTTTGCAGGATGTTATTGTTTAGCTTGGTAGTCTTATCATTAGAAAACTCATTTTGCTAGGTTTATGGCACTTTAAAAGACACAACTGTCTCTTTACTTGGTTTTGAATATATAATTCCAGCCCAAGCAAACATCTCATCCAGAATTCACATAGTTTCTGGGAAATGCAGCCAATACTAAAGGACATCACAGGTCACAACATTTCTAAATTGACCTTTGGAGACAGCAATTTTTTTGCAACAAGATGATATTTAGAATTTCGTGGCTCATTTGAAGGACACTTGCATGGTGTCTATGCAAGCATTAAAGTTGAACTAAGTTCTGTTTTCTTAATCCCGTATCTAGCCAATAGATATCACTCAGTCTCAGTGGAAATGGGATATGACAGTTTTCATGTGGTGAAGATATAAGCAGTATTGTCGAAGGAAACAGATCTCTCCTTTCAAGGAAGGGAAATGTAGCTGCCTTTGGCTTGAGCCCTGGCCATAAAGGGGGCTGTTTTCTTACTGAAATGCTGTCTATATATTCCTCCCTGTTTACGAGTAGGCAGTAAACATGTTTAAGGTTGGAAAGACCAGTCCTGGGCTAAGTTTGTTAGTCCTGAAGGCAACCATCAGCAGCAACAGCAATGACTGATTATTTAAGTGAAGGAATGGAGGGCATAAAGCTAAAAATGGCCCACTAGCCCTTAATTTCCTGTAGCTAGACATGCCTTTCTGGGACTTGAAAGTTGCCTTTGCTTTCCTCTCGGTTCTGGGGAAGGGGACTGTGTTAGGGAGGGGGGAAGATGCCTGAAAAAATATGAAACCTATAAAGAGACAGCTGAAATCAGTTTTCTGCGCTAGCCTTTGATTAGCTGTTCTCCAGCTCTAAACCCCTGAAGCTAAAAGAACTAAAAAACCCAGCCATAAACAATGAACGCTTTGAATTAGCTTCTCTTCATATGTCATGCAAGAGGAGAGGAGTGACGTGCCTGCCGTGAATAGCCACACAGAAGGTCAGCCAGAATCAGCAACAAAATCCAAGGCTGGAAACTAATAGATAAAAGCATCTTTCGGATTCTCAAGAAAAGATGCATCAAAACCAAGGTGTCTGTTAATTAAGCAAGTAAAACACTCGTTAATGGAGGAGAAGGGCCACAATGTAAAGCTACGTGTGGAGGTGCTGAGTGCTCCAAATTCTGTCCCCATGCAGCCCAATGCTTCTGACCTATTTCCTTCAGCATTCAGCCTGCCCTAGGATCATATCTCACTGCTCAGGGATGCATGGAGACAGTGGATCTAGAGGAATAGAAATATATGTAATACAGGAAATTCAATCTATCCAGTCGAATATTCTCAAAGCACCAGTAAAGCCTCAAAACAGCAGGTTGACACTCAGCTTCAACTAGGAATTACAAACAAACAAACAAACAAAAAACAAACAAAACCCCAACAAAAAGATCTTGCTAGTTGATAAGAGGCTATGCATTCTGAAGAAACCATTAGCACCCTGAAATCGTAGTCCTGTTCTGAAAGCCATTCAAACAGGCCTGTAAAGATCCAGGCCTCAAGCCCACAAGCAGGCCTTTCACAGTATGTTTATTTAAACTAAAAGATCAAGGCAGATGCTTGCAAGTGAGCTAGTGGAGAAATTTTCCTCTATGAAAAAAGGCAGTATTTACACCAAGATAGTAGGAGAAGAGCTTAAAGACATGAACCAGACAACTCTTAGGAAAAATTATTAATTTTTGCTAGAGATAACCTGTTCCAAGCCTTGTTTGTGAGAACCAGGTATTATGAGGCTGAACTATGAAGCAAGTGATATTTTTTTTAACAATTTTGAATCATTATTGAACTATCTACCATTATTTTTCCCTTAAGTTTTCTATTTCTGGTTTTCTTTCAGTTTATAATTTATATTACAGGTATTACAGACAATTTGGTGCCCCGGAGAGATTTCTTAACACCAGTGATTATCACTAAAAGCAGTAACTTATTCATAGCCCCCTTTTACATAAATTTCTTTAAAATGTAAAGGAAAAAAATATGAGCCATAAAGATTTTAGGAGTTCCCCAGGAGATGTTAGCAGTACCAGCTTCTATGAGTCCAGAGGGCAAATGTTTAAAACAGATAAATAATATAAACAAGGAAGCAGCAGTTACTTGTACAAAAGCCTTCCCACTTTATCTAAATTTACTACTCATCCTGTTGCATTAGCATAACTAGAGCTAATCCCAGCCTAATAATGAAAGAAAATCTAGCACACATGAAAAAGAAAAGCCTGCTCCTAGCTCTTCACCACTAAGACTGCTTGTAGGGTTTTGCCCACCTTTCTTTTCACCATCTAGGAAAATGATATGATGTTGCTTCCTGAAGTTAAGATGAATAGATTACACCTAGGACCACTAAATTTTATAAAGCAAAGATACACTTGTGTTTTTTCCTCATTTGATATTCTACACAAGCCCAAGAAGAAGAGAACCCATATTTCATTTTATCAATATTTTTCACAAAAGAGAAAGATAAAAACTAAACTGCTTTGGGTCACCTGTGAATTTCTGGTCACTCCTTGGCTGTTATGCTCACCGCAGTCCAGGAACAGAGTCTTTCAGTGGCTGCAGACTTCTGTAGCTCAGGATGGACTTTTTTTTTTTGTTTTTTTTAATAATTTCCTCTAGTAAGAAAGAAAAAGTATGTTAAAGTGCAGTTGCTTGTTTAGCCAAAGAGGTGCTCAAATGGTTGGATGATTAAAAATAGATGTGTACTTTCATGGATGCAAAAGCATAGGCAGCTGCCATTCTCCTGGTGCACACACATGGTTCAGAAACTTCTCTGTTGCCAAAGGTCTCTTTGTGTCTGAAGAACCTATTGCTAAATGGTAGTTGGCAAGTACAGATCATCGACTTTCAAGTATGAAGGAGGAAATACATATTCAAAGTTTGCACTTACAAGATTATCAATGGAATGCATAGATGTACAAGGAAATGTGTTTATTCACTTCTAAAAGAATTTTTTTATCAGCCCTGACTCTTTTTTAATAAAGGCATTTTTCTGTAAAAATACTGCTACAGAAAAATGTAGTTGATGTTTCCTGCCATCCCCAAAAGATAGATGTTTCTGTGTTTTCCCTTACATGTGCCACTAATTTCAGCAGCACACATTAGAAATAGCTATAATACCAGTGTTATAAAATGAATGTGGCTGTGGAAAATGTGCACAAGAATCACAGCAGCTACTGTATTTTCCCAGTATGTTTTGTATTACAAGTGCTGGACCCTTTCCACTGTAAGACCTGTTTCCAGTTGCCTAATTTCAGCCATGATAAGTTGAAATTTTCTGCGCTGGGGTTCTGACCCAATACAACTCAGGGCAGAACATTTTCAACTCTACTTGTTTAATCATTTCCAAGAGTCACCTTAAAGCATCCGGGTGATTTTCCCTTTAAACAGGTCCTGTATTTATGGACCTTGTAGTGAATGTGAATACTTTGTCAGGATGTTTACTCTGGACACAATGTGCCAGAGAAGCTGAAGCTGGTGCAGAAAGGAGTGAGAATGGAAGATGAGATGGTGGATAGGGAAGGGAGAAAGAGAATACACAGATGATTGGGATGAGGGCGGTGGAAGCAGTCCTTCTCCTTTCAAAGGCTGAATATGGAAGTGTCTTGAGATGGAGAACACTAAAATTGGAGGAGAAACAGCAGGAGGGAGAGCTTGGGAAGGAGGTAGCAAGTGGGAGGGGGAAAAGCTTGGACAAGGAACTTTCCTCCAGGGGAAGGTGGAAGTGGCAGAAAAAAGTGCATAAAAGCAGCTGATGAGCCCAAAGCACACTGATATGAGACTGGGAGCACTAGGGGGAAATTTTCAGATGTCAGGTCTGGAAGGATTGGCTGGGTAAGAAAAATTATACTGGTAGCTGGAAAATGGGGAGGAAGATCTAAAGCCAGGGAAGAGACAGGCCTGGCAAAGAACAGATGGGAGGCAAAAGATAGAGCAGAATCTCAGACTTGGGGCTGAAAACAAGTGTCAGAAGAACCTATGCCTCACTGAAAAAAAAACCACAAAAAAAATAAAAAAACAAGCTGCCTTTTAAAAGAACGATTTTGTCAAGTGAGGGGCATCTTTGTGGTATTTGTGGTATTTTCATTACAACTCTCACTCAGATTAGCAACTGTTTGCTTTCATGCTTTCATGCACCTCATCATTACAAGGAAATCAAAAAGAGGCTGAACAAGCCATAATCTATTTTGCTAGAAGAACAACCAGAAAAAAATAAGATGTTTGAATTTTTTTCAGCTTTACTCAGTCTCCTGTGCAATGGTACCTGTTCCAAAATGCACCCAATACCAGCTGTATCAGAAGATAAATGTTAATTTTCAGAAGACCTCAACAAGGAATATGAGGTGCTATGATTACCTGTGTGCAGCAAAGAAAATACAGAGGGGAGAATGATGATGAAAACATTTTTTCTAAGTGTAAAAGTAACAGAGAAACAGGCATCACAGAGCTCATTGCAAAGGAAATGCTACAGTATACAGGACTTTAAATATAAGTCATCCATAATATAATCCTTTCCTGAAAATTATATACTAGGAAAAAACCTGTATCAAACAAGAAATAAGTAAGCAGCACACCGAAAAGCAGCAGAACTGCATTACAGGGACACTCATCTGAGGGCAAAGTGTAACTGTGATTTATGTCTCAGGTAGGCAAGAAAATAGGCATTTCAGAGGTAGAAAAGTTTAATAGGCTACACAAAAGTACAGAGAAAATATTTAAAAGCATTATAAACACTTAAGATTTCCCTCAATAGCCTATTTATTGGGACCATTAGGATTCTAGGCCATTATACAATCAGAAGAAAAAGCCCAGTTAAGAGATCCCAGTATAAACCAGCAAGGCCTGAAGTGATAGGGAGTTTGGGGTAGTACTAACAGCGAAGATTTGGGAGAAGAAAGTATAGGCTGTTCCAAGTCAAATTCTCTATATCTGCACTCACAGTGCAGCAAAGAAATGTGGATGCTATCAACAGGGCTGTCTTCTCCATGACAAACACAAGTAATACCTAGATAATAGTGCTTTTTAATGCTTGGAGGCAGTCTATTTCAATATATACAGGAATTTCTGAATTGTCTGCCTTGTTTCCTAGAAACTTTTAAGACCTTCTAAATCTTATTGTCAATGGTGACTGAAGTATTTAGAAGTTCCCTCTCCCATGGCCTGCTTTCAAATTCTCTCCTGTTAACAAGACTTCAGAGGATGAATGTATTTTAAAATCCACTCTTTCTTTATCAAGCAGCCAGAAGAACCAGAAAAAAAATCAGTGAAATGACATTCTCTCTTTTAATAAAGTTCGTTCTTTTTTTTTATTATTTTTTTTTTAATTTAATGGTAAAATACTTAATTTAAAGGTCACTTGATAAAGAGTTACAGTCAGAAAACTATGTTCAGTGTCCATTGAATTCTTTTGATGCCCCCTGCAGGCCATGTTGGATAAGAACCTAAATCCTCATAAAAAAAGCCAAACCAACTGTTGGTAGCATCAAGATACATATTTTATTAAGAAACAGAGCTGCTTTCACTTAAGCTCATCCCATGAACTTACTGATATGCAGTCTTTCCCGTTCCAACACGCACAACCAAAATGCAGAACAGCTCTAGATTCCTTCTTGATGACCTAATTAGTCAGAATAATGAAGGTTGATGGAGCAATGCAGCACAGAGATGTGCAACACCAAATATGGGGTTAAAATTTGATGCACGTGTGGTACGTGAGACTCGAAGGAGTCTGCTCCAGCCCTGTGGGGACATGCAGCTTTGCTGTTTTCTAACCTAAAGATACGAGCTCGTTGTCAAACGCTTTCGCTTCCATGTGATAGTGACTCATACAGATGAGCAAACTTCTGAAATGAGTCAACGGTCAGGCTAGTGCAGAGCTAATTGCCTTGGAGAAGCTGAGGGCCTCTCGATGTCATGGCTTCCCCCAACGAAATACCCTCCAAGCCTTCATAGTACCTGCCTGAGAGTCAGCCCTTGCTGGGCTCTCTTCTCCAGCTTTGTGCAGAGCATCAGGATCCTTGGGGACAAATGGGATAAAAACTGTACTAGATGGTTATTTTTCATTATTTTCCTTTCAACCATGGAGACTGCACACATTTCTCATAAGGGATCTATTTTGCTAGCAGTTTGGAAAACATTTGCTTTCTGAGATTAAATATTCTACTTCAGTACTCAGGAGGAGGGAAAAACTGTAATCACACATCATTAAATGAATCATCCCACTACCCTAGCAGAATGTAACAGGATATAGTGTGCTGTGAAAACCTGCTTTAGAAAGTTAAAATTACTCTTTCTGTAAAAAACATGATCAATCACCCACCAGTTTTTGGAGAAAAGATACATTAGACCTGGAAAGCATGCGGCAAGTATGGTGGGATAATTCCCAGCTAAAGATTATTATGGGTATGGATGAAAGAAGAAATGGAAGACAGAAATTTCTAAAGAGTGTTTGTGAGATGAGTTGCAAGGAAGAGAACAGCACTGAGAATAGATAATTAGCAGTGGGAAATTAGCACAAAAGAATGTAAGGTTCTCATAACCTTTGTGTTTCTGCTGTCATCTGTTTTTTAGAAATAAAGAAAAGCCCACTGAGACAGGTCGCTGAGGTTGATGGATGCACACAAGCTGATCTGGGATCATCCTGGGCCTCCTACATCAACCTGCAGCAGCTTGGAACCAACATGCAGCTGGTGAGAATGTGGTGGGTAGGGGAGAAAGGACACAAAGTGAAAACGAGCCTCTCCAGAGGAATCGTTGCTGTTATCTGGTCTCCATTACACAGATGTTAACTTTGAGCTATTCTGTGCACTTGTTTGATAGCTAGTGTCTAAGGTATAGTGCTTTTCTTCTGAAATGTCATCTATCTATTGTGAACGGTGAAAGAACTGCTGTGCTGAGGTTTGGGGGTGGCTCATTTTGTTTCGTAGGGCTTATCTATGCCAGCCTCTTGCTGTCAGAGAGGAATCAAAGGAAGAGATTGCTGTTTCAAGTCTTGCTTAAGGAATCCAGAATAACTTCTCGCATTTATTCCTTGGAGAGGACCAACCAAACCTAATTTCCTTCCCAAAGAGCAAGAGGAAATTAAAACAAGTGTTTAAAAGGAGTCAAGTATATGCACAAAACGTTTATGACAAAGTCAGTTTTGGTTAACTCACACACACACTATTGTGATAAAGCTTTTGAAGGTGTCGCCTATTTTACACATATACAGCAAATTCAATATATTTACAATTGAAAGCGTTTATTTGTACACAACATTGTTCACCTCAAGACTTGTTCTGATTTATTCTGCTGAATAAAGTGACAGTGCTGATTCAGACTTCTTCACACCACAAAAAAAAATGTGGCTAGGTGAGGAAAAGCCCTGGTTTTCGCAGACAGAAGTGGGCAGCTCTTCAGCTGTACAGGGTGCCAGTGGACGGACACAGGCCCTTCAGTTTAATGAGTCTGTCATTATAAGGCATAAACTGATGAACAAAGATTTCTTACCCATGATGAATGCAAGGAGAGGAGTAAAAAGGGGATAGTCCAACACTAAACATCCTGTTCCCCTTGCAAATACTACCATTTGGGCAAACACATTTAAATAAGCTGGTCCTTTCTTTACACAGACAAAAAGAAACACACAATCAGCGTCTTAATTTGGGGTAAATTCCACAAAGACTTTTGTTCCTGCTCCAGTTTGTGGGATGCCCAGGCCAGTGAGCAGTCCAAAGCTGCACAGTGAGACCTTGGGATCCACCCAAAACCTTCCCTGGGGAAAGTGTGATCCAGGAAAGGTCCTGTTCCTCATGTACCTCACCAGACCACAGCAGTTATCCTCCTCATCTGACCCAGTCCTGACCAAACACATATGAGCTGAGGTCCAGAAGAATAGAAGTGATTCTCCCTTAAACACAGAATGTGTAAAATGGGGAAGGGTGGTAAAGGGGGAAACTAATTTATTTATTAACAGTCTTATTTCTTATGGCATGAGGCATTTCACTTGAACAAGTTTTATAGGATCCTGGGTTTTGCTAGATATTTAGAAGTAATTTGGAAAATGTAAGCACATTTTAACTTGTTGAGAGGATGTAAACTGCATTTCGCATTTTCGGTTAACGCAAATTTTAACTGTCATTTTCCATAATTTTTCAGAAAGTTTTCAGAGCAGAGGCCTGATGTTTCCATGAATTCCTTTAAAAATGAATTGCTCAACAGTGCATTCAGTAATATTTCAAGCATCAGTACAGTTAATGAACTCTGCTGTTGCCGTATGAGCAGTACATTAGGCTATATCATTGCAGCCTCATTTAATCTCTTGCTTTGATTTTTAATTCTTGCATCCTCAGAAACAGGGTCTCCCAGATCCCTAGTGAAGGCTAGAGGAAGATTCCATAATGTTGTTTTCCCTGTGTTGCCATTTTCAAAAGAAGGGATAAGCAAGAGCAGCTGCCCTAGATCTCTTCTTGATGGCTTGCAATCCTTGATGTCTTTGAACACAGACCGCTGCTGACTTTTAAGGTCCCACACCAGCTCTGCAAAGCCAGCAGAGCCATAGCTTCAGACACTGTCATTTAATCATCCAAGGTAGGAAAATGTATTGCAGGTCTCAGACAGGAAAGGAATTTGCTGCTGTTCTTACTTTGCTTTGCTTAATGGTCTATCATGTCATTCCGCTTTATCCCCGTCTTAACATGGTATGAAGAATCCTCTAGGCACCCTTTATCTAATATCTCCTGCAGAACAAATTGCTTTCACTTCTTTAAGTTGTTCTCACTTTCACAGTAATACAGCAGAGGAAAAGAAAGTTTCTGATGACTTAAGGCAGGAAGCAGATAATGTGCCCTCCTGGCATGACTGAAGGAGAAGCGGAAAGCTTTCATAAACACAGTTCTAAAAAGCAAGATCAGAAACAGTACACTGCAACTTCAGAAAAGCCACAGCTACAGAGTTTGCATTTATGTCCTGAACCTTTTGCACTTCGGGATTGTTCAGCTCTCAGATACAGATCTAAGGCTGTGTTTCCATGATTTTACAAGCTAATTCTGAATTTTAAAAACAGTATTTCTAAAAGTTTTATATGTTGATGTCACAATTGTTTCCCAAACAATGGGAAATGAGAGGGGAAAAAAAGCAGCAAAGACTAGGAAGGCTTCAACTATTCAGGTCAGAAGTCTTTTCCTTCTGTGTATTAAATGTCCTACAAAGCTCCGCTCAGGATCTTGAGACTGGGGGAAGAATTCTGAAGGAACATTTTAACTAGAAAAAATCTAGCAGAAAAAGCCCCATGTACATGGTAACACCAAAACATTTTTCAAATGTAGGTTAGCACAGCAAAATAAGCTCCAGCATTTTGACATTATCAAAGTAAAGGGAAAAAAAAAGTCTAGACACAGTTTTATCTAAACCTGAAAGGGCTTTTCTGACTGTTTAAGAGCTTCCAGCAAATGAAAGAAAACACATATTTTGTGGAGCTTGGCTTTGGATGTTATTCTAATAAAGAATAGATAGTAAACTTTCCTTGAGGCCTTCTGACAGTAGATTTTGCAGAAGAAGGAAGGATTTCCCCCAAGTTTATTTATTATGTTTATAACGATTTAAGTAGTACAATACAACAATAGGGTACCAGGCCCTGTAGAAGGTCCAACGTTTCAACAGTCCAGGGCTCGGGAAAAGGTCGTCCATAGATGGATGTAGTTCCAGAGCATGGCATATACAAATCTGTCAATAAAAGCTAAAACCTGCTGTTCATTTGAAGACAGGATCTGTAGCAAGGAACAACTGCTTGTTTCAGCTAAAACACGGCAAAATAAACCAGCTAACCAACATCACAAGTTTGCACCCACACCCTAACGTGTCCATTCAAGGCTTTAATTGCATTTATAACAGAGAACAGAAAATGTGCTACAGGAGGGCTGGAACAAAGAGAAAACAGACATTATGTTTGTTAATTCAAAGGGCCAAGAAAACAGAGTGAGGTTGGAAAGGATGAGAAGGAAAGTGGCAACAGCCTCAAAATAGTATTAATATGTCTCTGTGAATAACTGATAATCTTCTGGTGATTGAGTCCTGAGGAAAAGGAGAAGGAAAAGGTATTAGCTATTGCTGAAATTAAAATCTGAAAGAAGTATTCAGTGAGCAAGGTTATTTGATGGTTTTGGACACAGGGTAGTCCATTCACCCTCAACCCTTTTGGATCTGAATCAAGAGAAACAATCTAAGGGTTCTAAAGAAAGGGCTGGAGTCACACAGTTGCTAGTGCTGCTTAAATGACTCATTAGTTAAAACTCTAAGCCAGCAGAAAACAGTGCTAGATTTTAATGATTCTTCCAGTTTCAGAGGCTGAAACCTGTATCTCTTGTTCCCCAGGAGAGATTTGTTCTGATTTTCTTGCCCATATGAAAGCACTACAACAGGCAGCACTGAATGCTCCATGTCCTAAAATAGCTTACAAACAAGTATTTAAGTGAGAAAAAAAAATCAAGGTTTCCTTTCTTAACTCCATGCAGCAAAGAGACATTCCAAGGGAAACAAACAAGGAGAACTTCCTCACTCATTTACAACTCTTGTTTATGGAAAAGCTTCACAATTTTAGAAAATATTACAGTTGGAGCCTCTTTCATACAAATGCTGAACTGTACTGCAAATAAAGCTGTTTCTCCCATGCTGTTTTTTTATATATTATGCTATAAGCCTAGACAGGTTAGGCAGAGACCTTGGTTAATCTGCGGATTAATTTGGGTTTAGCAGTTATGTAGGAACAGAGCTGTTTTGTGTTTCAAAACCTATTGCAATATTATTTTGGACTGTAAAGGATGTAACAGAAGTAACTTGGTGGTTACACCTAAAGACATTTCTCAACCATAAGAAGAGGATGAGCATAAACTGTTTCCTTGATTTGCCTTTCCATTTTTAGCCTTAAAGAAAAATGCAGGAAAAAGCAGTTGAATTGCAACATTGCTAAAATCTGAGAAAAAGCTGCAGTTTGCTTTTGTATCTGGATTAGTGCAAGTGATTCATTTGAAGATGACACTAAGTGTTCAGGGAGCATTGTTCAGTCCCCACTTCTTTACAAGGCAGAAATCAATGCGGAACACTCCATTCACCAAGCACAAGCCATTACAATTAAACTTGTGAGCACATTCTGATTTCCTGACGTGTCCATTGCACAGACTGCTCTGAAATAATATTTCACGCAACTCAGCCATGTCCTTTAGCATTGGCTTAGCACTAATTGCACTGCACAGACCATGGGAAGAAGATGCTTAAGAGCAAATCCTTGTGCTAGGACTTCTTGCAGCACAGCACAGTCTCCTGAGATTCCAGTCACACATGAAAGCTTAAAGGAACATCCGCTTTCTGACCAAGCCTCTTATAAAGCTCAGAATGATTTTGCTGACCCACTGTTTCCACAGAAGCCTGCCTTGGAAAATTAATGCCCATTGGACAATTAACTGATATTAAAGGAATTTAACAGCAAAGGCAACCTGCTGGGCTCTGCTTGACCACGGGCCAAAGACATACCGCTCTGGTTACTGTGATTAGTAAGACATCATCAGCCTACAGCTATAATGCTAAACCATTAGTTCACGTTGTTGCCTCTCTCCTGGAGCAGTTCCATACAGGTGATATGGATGAATGCTATCAGTTATATCAGTTATTATGTTCTCATAACAAAATCACACACCATAGGGGAGAGGTTTGAACCAAATCACTTTCATATCTTTATAGAAAGCTAGTAATGTTCTAAGTGAGGTGAACATTAAAGTCACACTTCTTTTGCAAAAAATAGCTGCTATAATTCCTAGTAAATGAATATCTTAAGAAATTTCAAGAGCACAGTAAAAAGACTGGGGTTTATTTTCACATTGTAGTAATAGTCTTCCTATCTGCCTATCAAGCCTGCAAAGGGGCTCTGAGGACTGTTGATCTCATCACACCCCAGAGGCAGCCATAGAGCTCTCTCTCTCTGAGCTCCTCCCAGCTGGGTGTGCAAGACAGGGGCAGAAGTCTGGGCAAGCCGTGCTTCCCTTGGGCTCCAGCACACACTGAGAGCAGCACTGCTCGTCTACACACCGGGATCCAGCTATTGCTTTCTACTTGGATTTGTATCTCAGAAAGATCAAACTGGCAACGTGGCTTTTTTATACCAGCAATGCTAAAATCCATTTATCACGCTGATTTCAGTTAGGGTGTTACTCACTCTGCCAGGACAGTTGCCAACCCTCAGTCATTCTTCCTGTATGACTTTCCCAGAAGCTGACTTTCAGACTGGGAATATGTGGGTCCAGTGCTTATTTCTGTTCTTCCAAGCATATTTTAAATTCCTCCTCACTTTAGCATGGTGGTACCTGATGAAAAGGTGAGCAGGAGGCTGTTCAAATGCCCCTTCCCCAGCCATGCAACAAGGCTGTGCTACTTACACTCTTCTGAAAGGAGACGGAATAGAAAATAACACTAAACTGTGCTTTTGCAAGAGTATAAGACGTGCATTAGTTCCACTCATACAAAAGCAGGCGACCTTCAGTGAACCGCCTGCCTGTCACGGGGAGTTTTTCAATGGATTTAAAGAAGGAAACAGCTAGCAGGAAGGATCAGTCTTGAAAACACAGATTAGTAACTAGACAACCAGGGCGGCCCAGGGCCACTTCCGATACAAAATACCAGTGAGTCACTTCTTCAATATTCTCAATTTAATCTTGTGTGTGGCAATAGAGTCACCTGGCAGTGTTTCAGTCATCGCCCTGCGTTGTCATGGGCACAGCAGTCTGAAAAGCCTGGGATGATTTTGTTTCATGCCCTTTGCTTTTGAGAGGCTGAGGTGGCCAGGAGGGTCACAGGTGGGACTTTCACATCCAAACCTGTGGAAGGACTTGCTGGAAACACAGGAGCACACTGAAGAGTGAATTAATGCACCAAACCAGAAACTAGGTGCAGCACCTTGTCTGATCAACACAAGTTATAGAGATCCTTCCTTTTAATCTATTTGACACTGCTGCAGCCTTTTGACTTTGGAGGAATGGATGCAGCAAGACATTTCTGCTGAACTTTTTGTAAAATTAAGTCCCTGGTGCAAAGTTAGGGAAACAAATGGAACTCACATCAAAATGGGAGCTCTTGGTTCAGTAGTCTGCCTAAAGACAAGCTTTCTGACATGGGTAAAATGCGTGTCTATTATGTCAGCTAGATATTTTGACAGCATGGTGTTTGTGTGTTGCTTGCGTTTTAACCATCTGGTAAGCACATTAATTCCTCCAGAGAAGGGAGAGACGACGACAAGCGCAGCAGAGATTTATGCAGTTTACATTATGGCTTTACACCCGACCGTGAGGTTGCAGCACCAAGCCCCTGGAGCAGAGTTTGTCAGCAAACACCACTGCGTCAGGAAAGACCAGACACAACCCCTGCACTCACAGGGACTGCATTTCTTCCTCTCATCACGGCCGACACGGGTATGTGAGAAGAACAAACATGAGGAAAATAACCCTGAGCAGACCATCTGTGGGAGGTGAAATCAAGGCTCTGCAAAGTGCTACCACGGCACATCACAATGTGCCAGTCTGGTTCAATCACTGCTTCTACTACACAGCAGGAGCAAGCCACAGGAAATTGTGTGAACAGGGTAACAGCTTGGAGAAGACACCAAAGCCAACTCCAACGCAGGTCAGGGGAAACCAACACAAATAAAAAGCTGGCAGACTGTATCCAGCGAGGTGGAAGATCTGCTTTCAGAAAACAGGCAGGAAAGGTGTGAGGGAACATAACTTCCTCTCATAATTGTTGGTTCTCCTACCTTGGCACAAAAAGAAAGTATGTAGATTTTATACTCTGACTGAGTCCAGGTCACTGGAACAAAAGACTTCCTTTAATTTTAAACACAACTGCTAAACAACATTCTGCTACTCCAAGAGGTGCTGGTAGGTAAGCTTTCCCCCTCTCAGCTCTGAGATGCCCACAAAGAAATGCATCAGTCAGCATGGCCGGGGATGACACAGTCTCAACCTCTTTTTTCGTTAATGAATATTTCTGTCCTCCCCTCTTAACCTCATCTTGCATGAGGCAGAAGGGTCAGTCCTCTAAAATATCCCTGTCTCCCCATTCTCTTACATTGTTGCAGCCTAGAGCTGTTTATTAGGCCAAACAGGTTCAGATGTAAAGGAAGGTGCACTTGAAATGCTTCACCATGATTTGCATCACTTCCAGTTAAGGCAATTTTTGGTTTTGGCAGAGTCACTTTAAGTCATCACAAATTTCACCCCATATCAGCAAAAGCAGACAAGTTTTTGATAAGGTGCACCAAGATGCCTGAACTGTTGATAGTCAGGTTCCCACATCTCAGAGTGCAGGTGCCAGATGAGTATTAGAGAAGGATCAAGTGACTTTCAGAAAAAATGTTTGGGTGTTTCCCATTGACATTAAGTGACATGCAAATGCTTTGAGGTTTTGCTGAGCAGCATGCTAAAGTTTAGAGAAAATTATTAAATTCCTCTAGCATAGGTTTTTTAGATGAGTGCAAACCAAAATACCGTCAAGACAGTAGGTAACAGACACTGGGCATAGTCTGTCCATAAGTGACCACACAGACCTTTGTATTCCCAAAACTCCCACACAGACCTTTGTACTCCCAACTTTACACAGTTGAGGATGGTTATTTTCAATGTTATTTTTACGTGACTACAAAAAGGGAATGGAAAGACAACCCTGAGTGATGTGCCTCATGAGCACTCCTGTGAAGGTGAAGAGGGTAAGAATTTGGCATCCAAAACTGTTCTAACTTTACTGCACATCTTAAGATAAGGCTAAGCCAAGACATTTCTCATTTATGTCAGAGTTGTTTCTCAGGAGATAACTAAAAGCAGAGGTCTTGCAAGAAGCTGCTTTAAGGAACTTCAGATTCTCTGTATCTTTCACCTTCAAACAATAAGCTCACAGAGAAGTCCTTGGTTTTCCATGTGAATGACACACTATTAACTTCTAAAATGAAGCTTCTGCTCTGAGTGGATGTGGCACAGTGAAAGATGGGTAGGCGTGCTGCACGGCTATTAGTTCCCAGCTCTGACACAAATGCTATTCCATTCATTTCCATCCACAGTCCTAAATCATACAAAGAATCCAGTTTACAGAAACGAAATTTGTATATAGTTAAATCCACGGCCATGGAGTTTGATACTGTACTCAAAACCAATTTATTTCCTTTGGGAAAAAGACAGGTATGAAATTTCATCATACGTGTTTGTCCCTGCAAAATTACTACTATAATTAAGGAAGTATCTTGAGGTTAAGACACATGACTAAAAGGCAGAAGTGATAGGGGCTGTTTACAGCTGCACTACAGCTTACAGAGGTTCTGGTTTGAGTCTCCAGAATGAGGATAATTTAGTTATAACATAAAGTAGGCAAGATAATGTGTATTAAAATCCATCTGCAGAAATAATTCATAACTGTGCATTACACCATATGCAAACACAGTCAGAGCAGAAGCCATATTTTATTTTATTGAAAATACATTTTGCACATTGTAATGAATAGTGAAAGAATCAAGATGTTCAAGGCATTGCATTAACGCTTGATTTGAAAACTTTCCTCATATTGAGAGTTATTTAGAAAGTACTTCATTATGGTATAAACTAGAAAAGTTTATAGAATCATAGAATCATAGAATGGTTAGAGTTGGAAAGGACCTTGAAGATCACCGTGTTCCAACCCCCCTGCCATGGGCAGGGACACCTCCCACTAGAGCAGGTTGCTCAAAACCCTATCAAGCCTGGCCTTAAATACTTCCAGGGATGGGGCATCCACAACTTCCCTGGACAGCCTGTTCCAGTGCCTCACCACCCTCACAGTAAAGAATTTTTTTCCTAATATCCAATCTAAATCTCCCCTCTTCCAGTTTAAAACCATCACTCCTTGTCCTATCACTCCACTTCCTGACAAAGAGTCCCTCTCCTGCTCTCCTGTAGGCTCCCTTCAGATACTGGAAGGCTGCTGATATTAATGGATACACTCAGATTGTGAAAACCTCATGCTTCAATGTATGCTCAATAATCAGAAGGCCAACATCACCTCTGAACATGTTTGGACTGCCTATACAGTAATTAATCAGTTTTCAGGAGAAAGAAATTCAAATTCAAGATTTGAATGGAAATCCAATCTGGTAGACAGACAGTGAGTGTAGATTAGCATCACTTCAAGAAAAAAATACCTAATTCCGACCTGCTTAATATGTGTGGTTTGTTTGGCTCTCCTTTGAACAGCTTTAATCAGTGGAATTTCACATTACTCACATGCATATCAACTGTAGTGAACCAAGACTTGCAAATTAGAATTTTATTAGCCATAACAAAGTTTAGAAAGTAATCTTTCAATGTAATACTTCAGCATCATTTACTCTTCCATTTTATCTGACAGCAGTTCTCAAGCCCTTTGGGAAAGACTGAAATACTTTACTCGAAGCAGCTACTATCAACACATGTGGCACATTGACCTTCTTGATTAAGGATGTCACAGTAGCCAAAAAATCATTCATAAACAAACTGCACAGCCTTGTGTCCTCAGGATAGACCATAAACCCTTAAGCAATGAAGCTATTGAAGATTTCTGCAGCAAAATTTCTAGACTAGTTTTGAATTTAGGCCACAATAACCCAATAGTTCACACCTTGAGGACGACTGCTGGTATTTGTTCTTAGTTGTTAATCTGTTAACCTGTTAATCTGTTAAATATGTGTGAAAATAATCTGCATTTAAAAGCTCAGAAAAGTACACAGACTGCTGCTTGCAGGGGCTGGAGCTACAGGTGTGGTGTTTGTCACCAGCTTGCAAAGCATATCCGATATGATAGCGAAAGTTCCAGAGAAAATAGCTAAGCAATGACTAAATCAAGTGCTTATGATACTGCTGTTAATTTCTGGTAAGTAGTAAATTACTAAGTAGTGCTACTACTACTTGCTACCCTGAGTTTATACCCACTTTCCTTTACTTAAGAAATCATTCTTTTACAGAAAAGAGCTTATCAACCAGTTGGTTATTTTAAAACTGCCCACTTTCTACGAAGCGCCAGGATTTCTTTTCTGAAAAGTGTCCTGAGAGTGACATTAGTGGAGAGAGTACACCAGCAGCAGTTTAAGGTGTCTATTGGCTTCTAGACTTGTTACAACATCTCTTTATGGTAAATTCATATGCAGGCTGGTTTTTGTCAGGAGAGACTGAAAAACAATACTCTCCTCTTTAGTTTGTAATAGATTTGCGTTCTGGGATTTATTTGCAGTGCGAATTCCACCATGCCTCTGGAGTTATGGAAGGATTTGTTTGGTTTCTATTTTATTTTAAATGCTAAAAATGCTAGAAACGTTTTCTTTTAAAGAAAGCTTAAGATTGATTAATTCATTCTTTCACTTACAATAGTATGAAAAAAGTGAGAGAGCAAGCCAGGACTCCAGTGATGGTGTGGGCAGAATTAAAATAGAGAAAAGGAAGCACCTTCTCCCATCACACATACCCAGGCCTGAGAAGTCTCTGCCTCATGGAGCCTCAGAAGACCTGGAAAGCACTGGAGAAAGTGCTTAGCAATGTTTATGTTACAACAGCATTGAAATGGCCAAGACTGTTCCACTTCTGCAAGTCCAAAGATCTCGGTCACTGTGGTATCCCGTTTCACTGTATGAGGCGCAAATTTCTAAATAAACAGATTTGTATAGGTTAAGATTATTCTCAAGTATGGAAAAGAGTTGAATAGAGGCAATAAAAATGCATAGAATATATCTTACCTCTGTGATATTGAGACCATCACAGGGCAATTGCCTGACACAAAATGCAGTGAAGAGAACAGATTGCCCTAGTGAAACAAAAATCTCTCATTCTAATCGCTGTAAACCAAGCAGACGAAAATTGGTAAACCAGATTTTACTTTCTGGGCTGAATAGTTGAAGTTTAATAAGATGGAAGATTTAGAAGAACATCCAGCTTTTTGGAAACTCTGGGTAGGACTCAGCTACTGGTGGGATTCAGCTGCAGCAGAATTGGCTTCTCTCTCTAAGGCAGAGATACTTATTTCCTGGGCAGTCGAATGGGTCTTTAAGATCAATTGATGATATTGACAAAATCTGGATCAACTATGATGGGACCTAAGTCACTAAAACATTGAGATGCCTAAATATAGGTGTCCTGATATTGTGGATCCCACTCACTAGGGGTGACTTGAATGGTTCATAGCAAGTCTTCTCAGTCAGAGTCTCTCAAACAAAGGCACCAAAGGACCCTAAAGATATGTTGAACTCCAGTTAAGCCTGAAAGACATTCAGAAGTCTAATGAAGGAGCAAAAAATAAATAACACTACTCTTCATATCTGTTTAGTAAGAAACGATTGCAATTAGAGAGAAAAATGAGAGAAAATAGGAAAAGTAAAACTAGATATCAGAAAGATTGCCACATTTCTATATCTTAGGACAAATAACTATAGTTTTGAGAAAAAAAATCAAAGTCTAAATAGTTTATGACTTGCAATGTAAAACAACTGTTCATGTTACTAAAGACTAAATAATATTAACAAAGAGATGTCTGGATTTTGGTAAGTCTATTTCTTATTGTATAATTTCTTTTTTGATAGTTTGATTTTCAGTTTTTCTTTGATAATTCTGGCTTGTTTCCTGGGTCAGGTAATTTCACCGACTCCTGTTTCTTGATGCCATCTATTGCATAGAAACCAAAGTTCTTTTGACTTCTTCACTTTTCTCAGCTGTAGCTTAAAGATGAGTTCACAAAGACTTTATTCAATAGAGTTCTGTCGAATTATTTTTCCAAGAGTGTTATCTACATCCAGAAGTTTCTCATATAGAATCCCCCAGTCTTGCAAGTGGTTGGCATTCACCTGTCCCGCACCACTTCTGGGACAGGTAGTCAAACGTTGCTGACATACTATTCCTCTTCTGTTTGCAGCTGCAGCTGCATCTCCAGTTCTGTCCCAGGAAGTTATAATGCTTCATCATTCCCTGCTACCGAGCAATCCATAGGGGATGCAGTTTCTAAGAAGATGGTCCAATTTGTTTGATGTCATCATCCCTCAGGGAACTGCGTTTACGACTGAGTAGAATGTTAATGTGCAGCATTCCATATTCTAAAAATGTCAGAAGGTCTACAGAATAATCTCTGTAGCTATGTCTTTGATGCAATGTCAAGGATAAATATTAATAGGTCTGCTATAAATATAAGCATTTGCCCTACAAAAAAAAAACACTTCAAAGAGAAGAAAATCCATCCCAGCATCCTACATATACCAAATCATGCACAATAATGACTCCCCATATAATGACGATATTAAATTGCAACTCAAATTCGTGTCAGTGAAAATTCATTTAGTATTTTTCACCTACAGCCATCAGAGGAAAATGAGTTAAGACAGTCCTGATGCAGACTGTGACAGAAACATTTGTCTTCCAGGGCTTGTAAATAAGAAACAAGGAAATAAGAATTGATTGATAAAATTTGACTGCCTAAGAGTTTAGTTATGTAGTAGCATGAAGCGACTGCTACTTAGAGATCTAGTCTGTATAATGCACCATCCAGGGAGAAAATGTTTTCTGTCTAGCCTAAGGATGAAATCACGAAATCACGAAATCAGTAGTCACGAAACCATACCAAAACTGATATTCCACTCAAGTTCTGACTGAAGCTTTTGACAACTGGTTTCTGATTCTAAAAGAAGTAGGATAAGTTCTTTTATTAAAAGGCAATATAATTTAAGATTCATTTAGTGACTAATGTTCTCTATTTCCAATACCATGAGAACAACAGTATGTGAGCTAATTTTAACATGTGGAAAGAACATTTAATTTTATCAGAAGGAAACAATGAAGAATCTAATTTATTCTCCACATGTGTGCATAACCCCCATTGATATTAATAAGAGTTAAGCAGCCTATGGAGAGGAAAATGGGCCCTCAGATGTGGCAAAATGTTTTAAGAAAATTATCTGCAGCTTTCTAATGACCACAGAAATTATTTCTTTTTCTCTACCAGTGGAGAGAGAAAAAGGGCTTCACATCCAGCCAGTCATGAAATGTTTCAAGCTTTCCCAAGGCTGTATGTCTGTGAGCAGTGGTGTACACACACACACTCACAGATGAGTATATGGGCGACGTCTCACAGGCTCACAAATGCACATCCTTCTCAGTTGCTGCCTCTTTCCTACCAGGGTGATCCATGGCATGGGGGTAACCGAAATTCTGCTGCTCTTCATATTTGCTGCTTTTCCCAACTAAGGATGAAAGAAGATAAACTTTGTTTAATTCATGTGGGTTTTTTCTTTTAATCTGAGTGTTTAACGTGCTGCCAGAGGTAGCTGACAGGACCAAGAAAGGCTGGTGAACAACCTTACTTGCCCTGTGCCAAATTTTCCCTTAATTCTACTAACTTTGGTGAGTATGGAGGGTTAATTTTGGCTAGTCATCAGCAAGTTTCCTCTGCTTCCCAGTGGCACTCCTACAGAGAGATGTGCTTTGACTCCATCCTTAACATTTGTACCAGTCATTTCCATTTTCTTTTGAGGATGAATTTTTAATTTTATTTTTTTATAAGAGGTTGGTCATTAGCAAGTCTAACTAATTCTTACATTCTTCTGAGGTATTTCCTTCTGAAGACATACAAATACTTTGCCATTTCTGTGGTGAAGCTCTTTCCTTTCATTCACTGAACTTTTTGAGAGCATAGTGCTCCTAATGCTCTTGGGCAAACCCACCATATCTAAAAGAGACCTCTGCAGAGCTTGAAAAGGTCATCCCTTTATTGGTGTTCACAGCAGGAGTTTTAACTGAATGACATCCAACTTTCTTTTCCAGCATTCCCTGGGGAACTGCCCAGGACTTGAAATGCTGCCCTGTATGTTCTCTGTAGCCAAGAACTTGCAATCTTGAACAAAATCATCCTCAACACATTCGCAGCCCTTGTTCTGTCCAGCTAAGTTCATTATTTATTAATGCTGCTTACACAGAGATACTTACTTACAGCTCTTTTACATACCTTTCATCCAATTTTGTCTTTAGTTTAATGTGCATTTTTAGAATCATAATATCTGAAGCACTCGCCTCCAACAAAATTCCCTACAATTTGCATTTCACTCTATGTTTTTGCATGTTTCCAAATGTCAGCATAATAATGAGAGTGGGACTTCCGAGGTTTTGTTTTCTTTTAATATCTGTGGAATGAGAGGCAGGTTGGGCATGGGCACCTCTGTTTACTTTCCTTTTGAGTCATAGACAATAGGATCTTCAGTCACTGATGAAAGCTCATTTGTACTCTGAATGTTTTCCTGCCCACTTCAGCTGATTTTATATAACATGCAAAATGAGTATTCAATATTCGGTTAATTATGCGCCAAATGAAGTAAACCAAAGAATTAGCTTAATCAAGCATCCATTTTCCCCTAAAAAAACGTAAGCCCAAACAGAACCAGCTAGAAACAAACCAGAGGAGAGCTGTGACAGATATTACAGATAGGCTCCTAGCTTTACTATCAAGAGACATTCATTCCCTTCCTGGTTGTTTAACTCTCATGTTGATTTTAAACTGGAGGCTTCACTTCACCTTGGTTTACTTTGACAGCTTTTTGCATTGTCAGTCTTAGACAGCTACTTAGCAAAGCTCTCCTTATGGTATGGACCATATATATAAATATTTATGGCAAATTATTTATGATGTAAGCATGTTCTTTACTACCTTTTCATTAAAATGTTCCCTCAGTTGCACTTTTATCTTTACAGGTCAAATATATCCTCACAAATAACATGTTTAGAAATACAGATTTCATGAAAATATTACTGGGACTTTCAGAGGACAATGTTTTGATGACAGTGAATTTGATAAAGGTTTGGTATTAACTGCATTGGCATCAAGACCTGGCCTTCCCTTCAAAATTACGGCTGTCATGTACTTAAAATGTATCTGACCTAGGAAATGAAAAGGGGCCAATAGCCCAAATTGTAAGAGTTACCATCCCGATTGCTCTATCAATCTCTTTACAGTTTGCATACAAGCAAACTTTATCTGAATGGAAGAGAAAGCACAGCATTTTTTCCTGGGAATTTGGATAAAAATTGGTTGCAGGATACAGATAGTTTTATATTAAACTTTTTGGTAGAATTCCATCATATCTTCCCTTATATATGTTGAACTGAATGCTTAAAACTACAGCAAAGGATCTCAGGCAGAAGATGTATGCTTGGAAAAACTGTACTAAGTAAGCAAGGAAATCCATGATGCCATATTTTAGAATAAAGTTAAACTTACTAAATTCTAGGATTCCCCAGGATCATGCTTCGGTACTGAAGATCTGCAGAACTTTGCTAATGGCTCCTTCCTCACAATCCCATCAGAGCTCAAAATCCCATTTCTAACCTTCTTTGTGACTGGGGAGAATAGACTTGTCAGTAAACCTGTGTTTACCTGACAGCTGCCCTTAGTGGAATGGTACTAAGCAGGTGTATGGGGGGTTTTATTGCTCGAAAATAATGTATTTTCATTTATAAAAACAACAAAAACTCTGAGTTTTGCGAGGAGGAACATTTATCTCTCCTCGTTTATTTCCTCCTCCTCCCACTACATAAAAATATATATTGACATTGCCTTGTGGCATTACAATTTTTACTGTGATGCATTAGAGTTTCCAAAGCACATCACTTTTTATGATACATGGTAGCTTAAAAGGAAAAGCACTATCCAGCAGGGACATGAAGGGTGAAACACTGCCCTCTTTGAAGTCAGTGAGAAAAACTATTACTGCCTTCAGCAGAGGCAAGGTTTCAGCCCAAGCATTAAGGGAGAAATGTGGAGCCATATATTGATTTTATCTCTTAGGTAAAACTGCGCAGAAGAGAAATGCCTTCATCTGGAATCTAGGATGTTTAATATCAGTAGACCTTTAGGAAATCACATTACCTAGCTAAATGGTATGTTGGTCCAATGAAACATCCAAAATCTCTGCATTTCACCTCTGATTCTATAAATGAAGAAAAAAGAACTCAACTGCAAAACCATTATAGCCTGTAAGAATTCTGTTCACATATGTAATACAGAACATCCAAATCTGAACATATTTAAGAACAGAACAGACAAGCTTGAGGGTATCCCAGTCTATTTTAGGAAGTTGCAAAGTACACAAAATTACATTGAGATAGAATTTTATGAAGGGGCAGAAAACACTTATACATAAAAAACACATTAAGATGGGAATTCTCCTCTAGTAGCTGCCCCTCTATAATTTAAAATATTTATAGCTAATTAAGAGAATCTGGTACCACAGTTAAACAGGGGAAATATTGAGATAAATAATTCATGAACATCTGAAGTAAATAACTTCTAAATAGATGTTTTGACTAATTTACTTTTGACAAATAAATGAGCAAAGCTTTGTTTTTGCAAGGATCTGACAAATGCAATTTTCAGTTCTGTAGCTGAAATAAAATCTATTTGGACAACCGCCGATTTAGTTTCTAAAGGCTTGAAACATGTGACTTAGACAACAACTCATGCAGCTCCATCACTCTTTGTGAATTTTAAGTATCCAAATATATTTTTCCATTGAACAGTTGTCAAACAAATCCATTAGCCAAAATTTGGCAGTACCAAGAAATGCAGTGAGGATGCTGGAACAACAAATGCATTAATGAATTAAATTGTCATAGGTTTGCATACAGTTCACGCTGAAGGGAAAAATGACAGAAGAGTTAGAGCAATTCTGCTCTGAGCCCCACTCTTTCTCCCATCTTAATGAAAGAGTATTTGATATCACTGTATTGTCATGGTAATTGGGAAGCTGTGAATTCAACATGATGACTTTACTGTAGGTTCAAGAAAGAGGACACGTTGAACTATGAAGAAAAGGATTTATTTAAATGTCAGATGAGACAAAAGGCCAAAGGTTAATAAAAGCTATGCAGTGTATGTCATGGAGCTTTGTGTTAAGTATGATCTACTTGGAGCAATTCTATAAGAAAATCTCAGTTTAGCACCCATAGACCCATATTTCGGATCGAATTTGTTAATGTACTATAACATGAGAATCAGAACACTCAGAAAATCAGAAAAGGAGACTGTTGTTAACGTCTTCAAATTTTTTTCTGTTCTTGTTTTTCTACCTCTTCACCTACATCAAATCATGTGGTAGTACTATTGTTTCCAATAATTACAAAAGAGAGGTTGAGAGTAGCTTTTACATGAACTTGGCCTTCACACTAAAACGTGATCCATTCTGTTCAGAGAAAGGTGGCAGCACAGAAACATGGAGAAAATTCCTCTTATATATGTTGGATTTGTCTGATACTTGTTGCCTGGACCAACAAAAGGCTTTACTGTTCAAAATTATGAGTAAGTACGGTTCAGTAAAAAATTAGATATCTGCTTAAATATTTAGTAGTCTTGGGTTCCATCCCTGGAAAAATTTAAACAAAATGCTGCCATGTTCCAAAATAAGATCTTGATCACAATGTAAAGGAGAACTATACTGCAAATAGTTTGGACTTTTAAATTCTATTCACTAAGGTAAAGGATTTGAAAGTTGCTGCTTATTATTAAGAATGGAAAAGGACACTAAAGTTCAATTTCAATAGATATTTTTCTGTACCTTTTTTTTCATCAGGTCTAATGGCAGTTATGTAGTTGACTCGAGTAATTTCAAAATCTTTATCAGGTTCCAATTACAGATTAGAGCTGCACTGTATAAAAAATAACTTTGAAAACAGCATAACAAGGAAATTCTCTGCCTCAGTGAACTCTCAATCTGAGATTTAATTAAAATAGGATGTATGAGACAGGAAGAAAGATGAAAGGACAAATAGGATGAACGTTCATAAATTAGTCATAGCAGCAGGTTTAGCACTCACAAGTGACGACCAGCCTACTTGCTGTATGCTTTCAGCGGAGCTAATAAAATTCAATATATGCCTCTAGTTTGTTTTCCAGTTGAAGGTGCAGAGCTAAAAATTGCACCAGGTGTTAGGGGTCTCAAACCTTCCCCTTTGGAGTATGAGGAAAAAAGTGAGAAATCACAGAGAGTCTTGAACTACACCACCACCTGCTGTTGCAGCCATTATGGCTCACATAATTTATTTATAACCAAATACAGGGTGCATCTGCTATTTATTGATATTTTGGTTTATTTTTCTTATTATGGCTTGTGTTTATACTGAGTCAAATTTCTGAGTAATGTGGAGAGCACGTAAGTATAGATTATATATTGCTTATAAAGGCCTTTCCCTTTCTTAACATCAAAGAATGAATAATGCATTTCCTCCCTTTCCAGCTAAGTAGTATAAACATCAAAGGAAGGATTAGCATTTTAGGTCTTTGACAACGCTAAATCCTTGTGTCATATGTCTTGCTGTCTTGTGCAGAACACTTACATTTCTATACCTATTACATAATCAAAGTAGCGGGCCAAACATTTTTACTTTCCTCTAATTTGCATAATTAATTAAAACTCAGCATTCTTGCCAAGCTATCTACACTCACACTGAAATAATAACCGCCAAGTTTCCTCCTGAAATAAATGCATTAGCTAGGTTTCACACTGCTGTCCTCCCCTGCCGGGCAAAAGTTTATGGTGCACAGTAAGGCAGTGCTACACGGCTGTAATAACCCAGCAGTCAGATATCAGGGATTATGCCAGATTCCATAAACATAATACGAGATGCCATGAAAAACCTTGAAGATTGTCCTGCAGCCATTTGCAGAGGCTGGGCTGTGCAGAGGCAACGAGAAGCTTGGTCCTGTTGGATGAGGAGGGCTTATGGCTGAGGAAACTCAAGGTGCCCTGATTTCAGGCCCGATTCTTTTAGAAGGACTCTTACGAAATGGCTCCTTTATAATGGAGACTTCAACAGGTGGCAGACAGCAATATAAATTATTTCCTGCCTTATTAATTTCTTTCAGGTTGAGTAAGCCAGGCTGATGCACAGATCCATGTTGCTACGGGCCCTATCTAGTGACCTACCTATTTCTTTTTCATCTATACTTGTGTTTCAGATCTCTTTTTCTGCAGCCAGAAGCATTCTGCCAAGTCAGTAAAACGAAAGAAGTTCTAAGCAGAGGTCTTTGCCTCCACAGTGAAAGTGCCTACTCTGTGTAAAGTTGAATGAGAGGAAACCAGGATGCTAAATATATGTGGATACTTAGATAGGCAATAAGCAGTTTGGTCAAAGGGGAAAATCTGGCTTCTTGAAGGAAAGCAGTGCAGTCCTGGCCTGCTTTCCTTTATTTGTTATTTCTAGGTTTTCATCCTGCTGTCCAGGGGAAGTGTGACTTTCTGCTTGCTTTTATCACGTGGAACATAAAGACCTATTTATCATCCAGGATTTGCCTTGCCTTCACAAAATCATTATAAGTTAGCTATGATACTAACGGCCATGCGGTAGGCAGGTGGCTTGTCTGCTCTGCAGAGCCTTTCTTTTTGAAAGGACACAAAGGAGTACATACCAGTTGGCTGGGGAAGCAAGGCCACTCTGGAGGCCACTCCATAGCACAAAAGCAGCATAGACATGTCCTCAGCTGCCAAAATCACTTGGGTTTGCACCGATTGCTCTCCTAATGCAGGTCCTCATCCTCCTCATACCTATAATTTTAACCGAAATAAGTTGTTCTACTGGACTTCACATGACAACAAAATTGTGCATTTACCTACACATCAACAGGTTCAGAATTATACTGTGAAAAAGAGGTACTTCCAAATGTCATTTCACATAGTTTTCTATTGGATTTAATAGGACTTGGGCCTATTGTCTAATAAGACATTATTTGCTGTAATTCTATGGTATTCATTTCTGGTTATTGGAGAACAAAATGCGTCTGAACTTGAATAGGAATTCTACCATGCAGGAGTATGAGTGGATAGTTAGCATACAGAAATAACTCACTACACTGGAAGTTTGCAGAAACTTTTTCAGTATTTCCATAGATTTCTTTGGAAAGAAGCAGCAAAACTTTTGGGTTCCTCTAGTCCTCCAACTATTACTTTGGGCTTCCCACATCTATTGGCTCTTGAAATACAATGGCCTCTTCCTTGGTGAGTTCAATGTTGTTTCAAACACTGTGTTGCTAGCTGGGCTTTTAGCATGAGGCAGGCAGTCATTTCTTTGGAATTTAGGTATAGCCTGAGGACTGGCTTGTTATATCTGTGTTCTTTGACAAACTCCCTTATCTCTTCATTAAAAAAAAAAAAAAAAAAAGGCAAAAAAACACCCCAAAAACAAACATTGAAACTATGTCAGTAAAAACTGCATTGAACCAATCTAGAAGCAAAGAAATCTTCAAGGAATCTTCCCCAGGAATGAAAACCAGAAAAGCTTCCAGCTCTTTCTCATGTGTAATATAAAGCATACAGTTTGGTATTTCTCCTTTGCAAGTCCCTTAATGTCAATGGTAGTGGCCATCCATGGGGTGTTGTGAGGTCATACACAGGGATATGTGATTTTACTGAGTTCCTCAAAACTTTTGGAAGCTGGGACTTCTCATAAAAGTGCAGATATCATGCAAGCTCCATTTAGTTCTAGTTCCATTGGGAGTGTAAAGTAGATTTTTATCAGGTTTGTGGAAAGCTCAGGAATATTCTGCATCAAAGAGAGTATCTAGTTTACAATTTAAAGTTTATTCTTGTTATCTGAGTATTTCCACTATTAGTAACGGATAAATCTGGGCTCTGCACAAATTAGACTAGGACAGAATCAGTTCACAGTTCCTATAAAACAAAACTGAGATTTGAGTGCATTGTCTCCACTTTGCACTTTTTACATGTAACAAGGATACTTTTGTTTCTTTTAAATTTGCTGACCCTTTGATCTGCAATTTCCCCTCTAATTTCATGGCTTTTATGTTCTTTGCTACTAACAAGAAAGAGGCCATCCTGTCTTGAAACGTGAAAGAGTGTATTTCAATCTACAGTACATTTCATCTAACTATTAATCCACCTTTCAGTGTTGTGGAAATCGAGATTACACAACCTCATACCTGTTATTATCACAAAGATTATCAACAGTTGCAGGTCCTTCAAAGGTACACACATTCATAATCAGACGTGTTCAGACTCACTGACTTTGGGCAGAAAAGACTTCATTTGCAATTACTGGAATACCTGGAGTAGTCATTCGCTGAAGAAGTTTCTCTCCTACTTTATCCAGATCTATAGTTGCAAAGATAAGTGAAAATTAGTTATGACTGTTCTTTTCTGTCTGCAAAGTCTCAGCAGAGTTAGGAGATTTTCTTTCTTTTAGGTTATTTACCTCTTTCCCTGCAGATTCTGTCAGTGTTGTTAGCACCACCATACTTCACTGCCCCTGTGAGACAGGGTTTTGATAGTTGCTGGAGAGACAAGTGGGCAAGACGGTGCTAGATTATGGAGGGGAAAATGCAGATATACAGCATACTGCAAGCAGACAAATACTAGAAAGAAAGATATAGCAGAAGGAGCAGAAAAGAAGAAACATGTAGGAGAAAAGCAAATACAACGCATCACATAGTCTGCAAGTGGCATATCTACTAGTAATCTTGGTTTACCATATTACATGATATCCTACAGTATTTTCCAACATCCCACATATCAGACTGGTTTTATGATCTAATCCAGAAGATAAAAGAACTTTCTGCCTTTCTCATCTCGCTCTCAGCACTCACTCTTTAAAATGTGTGATACGAAATATTTGGCCAAAGGCCAAAAAGCAATGACAGGCCTGTCCTGTTTTTATGTCAGCTGTGGCAATTTACAGATTAAGAAGAGTTAGCCCTTAAACTTGGTTTAAAGCTCGCTCCTTCCCACACGGAGCAGGCTGTCATTACAAAATGAAACCCGGAAAAGCAAGTTGGCCCCAGCCGCGCCCCTAAAGCTGGGGACGGGGGGTCCCGCCTGCGGTGGGGGAGCCGGCGGCCCCGCTGCTACGGGTGTCTCTGCCGCTAGATGGGGTCTCGGTACCTCTTTTCCCGAGGAAAAAAAAAAAAAA
>VZRU01003684.1:429105-440335 GCA_013398155.1 Pedionomus torquatus
TGTCCAGCTCTGGAGTCCTCGACAAAGAAAGGACAGAACTGTTGGAAAGGGTCCAGCGGAGGGCCACAAAGATGATTAGAGGGATGGAGCACCTCTCCTATGAGGTCAGGCTGAGGGAGCTGGGGATGTTCAGCCTGGAAAAGAGAAGGCTCCAGGGAGACCTTCTAGCAGCTTTCCAGTATCTGAAGGGAGCCTACAGGAGAGCAGGAGAAGGACTCTTTGTCAGGAAGTTTAGTGATAGGACAAGGGGTAATGGTTTTAAATTGGAAGAGGGGAGATTTAGATTGGAAATGAGGAAAAAATTCTTTCCTGTGAGGGTGGTGAGGCACTGGAACAGGTTGCCCAGAGAAGTTGTGGATGCCCCATCCCTGGAATATTTAAGGCCAGGTTAGATGGGGCTTTGAGCCACCTGGCCTAGTGGGAGGTGTCCCTGCCCATGGAAGGGGGGTTGGAACTTGGTGATTTTCAAGGTCCCTTCCAACTCTAACCATTCTATGATTCTGTGTCACATAGAGGAACGCTGGTTATGGCCACTGCAAAGGCAGGCAGGAGCCCCACAGACAGCGCCAGCCCTTTTTCTCCCTTTTTGGAGGAGTTGTGTGTGAACACATGTAGCTTAATAATGAACCGTATCCTCCTCTGACTGGGAATTCAGACTTAGGTACTTTCTAGCATAGGAGCACGTATAGACTGTAGACCTTTTGGCAGAGAAATTTAGGAATGCTAGTGGCTGATGTGGGCTGTTATCACATTTAGATAATTTTACAGGAGAAAGATCCATCCACTGCCGTTAAACACAACGATACCATCTCTAACATCCTTGAGCTGTACGTAGACTGGGAAACTGGTGAAATATGCAGTCTATGTCCCCGCTTTATCTTTTTACAGTTTTTAGGTATGCACTGATAGTCACTGAGGGAGGTAATGTGCTGATCGGACCCGTTGTTGCTGTTATGCATACAGCTGGTAGAGTTACTGCCACAGTAACATGCCTCAACTTCTAGGTCCTACTTTCTACAACCAAGGGCTCCTAAAAGAGAAGAAAAATTTGGGCTGGGTTTGAAATATGGCATGTTCTCTGTTGCAGATTAAAACTAAAACCCACACCTATGTTGCAAGGAGACCTTGATAAGAAAATCTTATTAATGGCATGCTGTATAGAATAGTATATAGTTTTGTCTCAAATCCTATTTCTTCTGTTGACTGCAAAGCTTTTTCCTTCTCCTTTGCCTTATGAACATGTGACCCAGCTGGATCGCATTTCATTCTTTTTGATTCCTACCTTAAGGCTGGCAATTAATGAACTTTTAAGAGCCAGAGCAGAGTTTTTCATATAAGGTTCCTCAAAGATCTAAGATTTAGGGCTTTACAAAATACTTGAATGTTGCAACCAAATTTCTCTAGTGCACAGAAGTGTCATAAAGCTGAATTAATTGTTTGTAAAAGATTTTGATTTCTAAATGAAAAACCCTTTATGAACACAAGGTATTAAGCCCTGACCCTTCAAGCTGCTTGGCACCTTCTGTTCCCACTGCATTGAAGTAGTAAATCGTCAGCTTACAGGACTGGGTGGTTGCTTATCTGAGTATTTTCATGCAGTTTCCATTAAAGCAGCATCTGCTGTTACGATCGGGCAAATTATTATAGTCTACATAGTAAACCTCCCCTCCTCTAAGTACCGCTACATAACGTATTTAATATTCAGTGCATTTACATCCTATATATATAGAACATGTCAATTCATTGGTGATGAATTTACAAGGATTATGTGCAAGACTTAAATTATACATAATTTGTATAAATACCTGCTTGTTGAGAGAGTGTACTCTCCATACCTCCTGATCTCCTGCCAGGCAAACCAAGATGATGGACAGCTTTTAGCATCGTGCTGTGGTAGCTCTGTTGCTGTTTTATTTTGCAGTCTGAAGCATGTAGTTAGATTGTTCTATGTTGACAAACTTATTTACTAAAAGAATATTGAACCCTTTGATGTCGTAACACAAATGGAAAGACAAATTTCAATTCTAAAGTTTTCTCATGCTCTTTGGTGTTTAACATATCAGTGTACACTGGAAACTTTGCTTAATTTTAGAGAATAACAGTCAATAATGACTTAAATAGAACTGGCTGTCATGGATGAAACTTCAGTGCTCCTGAGTGAGTGCTTGAGGCTGGGAGACAAATTAAAGCTATGGAAATAGTGATTGACAGGCATGCTTTTTTCTCCTCTTCCATTTTGACACTAAAAACAGTGTTAAATCGGTAAACCATTGAGAAATAAAACGGATGAAGTGGAGGATGGAGGTAAGTAGGTGTCGGATTGATGAGAATTTACAAAATTAGGTAGACAAGAAAAAGAGATATTTTTGTTTATGTTGTGTAGAGAGAAGAAGACAGGATCCTGGACTCTTTTTACTAAGTGGGTTGCTGTATCAGAACATGTTATTTAACAGAAGGGGAAATTTACAGGTTTTTAATGTAGAACCTCTGGTCATTTTGGTAGTAGATGAGTATGTCTAAGCATGTGGGGGAGAAAAGCCTTAGGTCTGATACAAAATGTTGACTGTTGCGTTCAGGCTTTATCTGGTGTTTCTGAGTGATGAACACACAGGCAGGGGAGCTTCAAGGCGTACCTGAAAGCATCAGTCGCTGGCCCTGAAAAATCAGGTAATAACCTTTTTCCCTCCAATTGAACTGACAGTTGACTGTCAAAGTGAAGAAGCATCCTAAGCTGCGGCAGCATTTTAGGTCCACGCATCAGTGTGATTTCTAGGATAAGAGGCCTCAGGTTTTTATGGAACTCTGAGAGCTGCTTTTCCATTGATGCAGCGCCTGGAGTGCCCACTGTGGTGGCTTTCCAAATTGCAGTTTGAGTGATTTCTCCCACGGTTTGGAAAAAATATCATGAACGTAAAATGAAGAGGTTTTCTGGGCATGCTGTTGGGTACCATTGCTGAGTAGTGCAGTTGCGCATTGCTAAAGAGTTGTTCTGTTTCCCTTTCAGAAGTGATGGATTAGTTCATTCAATAAGCTCCAAAAAAGAAAAAACCAAGAAATTCTTCCCTCAAACCCATTTAATTGCCTTGTGCCATGGATTTTAAAAATAAACTTGAAAAAATGCAGTTGAAGTGTAAAACTGGAGAGTTAAGTGTATTACTTGTAATGATCAATGTAACAGTAAATATTAAAGCACTGTCAACTCAAGCAATCAACATGTGCTGTGTGATTTCTTCTAGAGCTACAAAATTTGGCAGATGTGTAGGTTATATATGGATTTGTTTGCACATAAAAATGATTTCAAAAACAGGTCGTAAGAGCTATATTTTTTAAAAAAATATACCAACAAGCCAAACAAAAAAACCACTTAGATGTGGAAATGTTATGGAGAGTGTTTCTGGAGCAACCATTCCTGAATGCTGCTCAGTTAAGTTATAGTAACGTAGATCACTGACTTGAAAGGTGTAGAAATATAGCATTAATTATCCTCATTTGTCGAGTAATCCTAAGCTTTTCTTTTCTTTCTTTTTCTGTTCTGTGTGATGTATTCTTGAAAGCTCATTGCTCCCTTTTCTTCAGGCACATTAATGCGTTCTTGACATCAGAAACTTAAACCTAAACCTGCTGTTTTCAAGGGGTTCTTTTCTTCTTTTATTTAGCTTTGTTTTTTAGCATGGGAGCTGATCACATGATGATTAAAATATAAAAGGATAAAACAATGTGAAGATAAAGATGATTCATTTCAGCGTAATGTTTTGCTAAACAGAACAGGTCATTGTTAGAAGTGTTCATATACATGCAAGAGGTGCAGTCAGGACTGGAGGTCTGCTTTGCTGAGTGTTGTTGAACAGGATATTATAATTATTGTTGTTTCATTTATGCTGGCATACATTCATATAGAGACTGCATGAAAAGGCCACAGGGAGGTTGGTAGCTGTATAAATATAGAATAAATGACAGTTTTGGGCCCCAAAATCTTGTAACTTAATGCTAGAAGAATGAATGGGTCCAAACTACATTCAAAACGGTGAAGAATTAGCATGCTGTTATTAATTACATGTCTTAAAATGTTTGTGTATGCTTAAGAAAATAACAGGAATGAGTGTTTAGAAAATAGCAGGAGTTTTTCCCCTCCCTGCCCCCCATGTGCTATTTCTTCTTTAATTCTGTTAAGCGAGAAGGAGGAGGCACATTGTCTTCAAAGAATTGCTGCAGAGGGCTTTGGCTTATGAAAGCCTTTTCTGTCTTGTATTTGTTTCAGATCCTTTGATCTCTTTTGGTTTGATGACTGCGTGTCATCACTTGGTATTGCAATTGCTTCCTCTTGCTTAGATATGACAGTAATAAATATATTCACTGAAAAGTGTAATTTAAAATTTATATTATTCATACTTATTGGCAAGTACTGTAGCCTAAATGGTGAAAATGAGGGGGAGTCTGGTTCAGGTTGATTTTTTTAAAATAATTGATCCATCTTATCAATATGCACGATAAGCTTATCAAAACAGACTTCTCAAAAAATTAAAGAAGAAAAAACTCAATATAAAATGATTGTAAGTGTAATTGAGTAGTGTAATTTACTTTCGCTTTACAGGAAAAGGCTTTCAGCTTCACCTTTTAAGCAGCTTTAGAAAACTGCACACTGACTCCTGGCAGTGGCGTATTGATTGAAAGCATCCGAAGTGTCTAGGAAACGTAAGTGTACACAAATTCATCTGACAGGGACGTGTTCTATGGAAAGAAGCTCCATCACTGTCTAGGGTGTGTAAGAAGTATGTTAACTTCAAAAATACATGGATGTACCATAATATACAATCAAGAGCTTAATAATAGCAGGGTTTTTTTAATATTTTTTTTTCATCATTCTTTGAATATTTAATCTTCACAGCACCTGTTTTGTAACTGGGGAGAAGTTAGACAGAAAAATTGAACCAGTTAGCTACTGCCAGGGAATAAAATTAGAATCAACGTGGCATAAAAGTAGAAGATTTTTCAGGAAACATTCTCAATGCCTGAGAGAGTGAGTTGAGGACCTCTCTTGGACCTCATTGGGAACTTTGGCCCATATAAGGGACATATTGAGGGCTTTTTTTTCCTCCTTAATAGTTTGCCTTATTTTTGGTTTATGTAATAGTGTCACAAGTTTGTCTTGTACATTTTTGGTTCTCTTTATAAAATCAGCTTAGGATATGCTTTGTCTTGGTAGATAGATTTCTTTTTGTTTTTCCTTCCTTTCTCATACACACTCTCTCCCTCCAAATGTAAAGCTTTGCCACATTTGGCGTTGGGGTTAGGTAGACTTAAACCATGTTAAGTAGCTGCAAGTAACGTCAATGATGTGAACAGTCTTATCCTGCATTTATCTTCTGACAATGACTTAGTGTGATACTCACTTTCCCCATGCCTGATGATCAGACTGTTCACTAGTAAACATTTCCAAACAGATTTATTCGTTGCTACGCTCTTAAAGAAGTTGATGCTGTTCATTTCTGGGGCTCTCAAGCACCATTTGGAATAGCAGCTGCTGAGGTAGCGATTTGGACGTGTCCCCTACCACCCTTGAAAGGAGAAACATCGTGGGCGCACAAAACCTTTCCAAAGTATCAACGATGTGCAAGCCTGAAAGAATTTGCATATTTTATTTTAACAGATTTTTTTTTCCCTTACCATGAATATGTTTAATCTTGCTTGCAGATACTGAGTCTGATTGTGTGATGTCAAGCAGGAATGACTTCAGGATTTTTTTGTATGTCTAAGGCTCCCATAAGTGTACGAGCAAGGGCATTTTCTTTCTGATTACCTGCCAGCTTGTGACAAACTTAAAGAAATACGATCTTATGGGTAAGACTCAGTAGTCAGCTCAGTTTACTGTATCCTGTGATTTATTGGAGCCTGCAGCCCATGTAATGGGAGATGCCATCTCTCATTTGAGAGAGCTCTAGGAAGAATGAGAAACTTGCCTTCAGGCCCGCACCAGCTTTTTGAAATACTGAGTTTTGTAGTGAGGTTATTATTTGAAACCAAACCAAATTTTAGGCCACTCTGTCTTCATCTCATTTCCACTGCTCCTCTCAGAACAGCCAAGTCTCCACCCTTCTGCCTCATAAACACACCGGTCTTTATCATCTGTATTCCTAAGGGACCAAACCTTGGGGAAATTCAGTTGGGTCACACCATCAGAGAATCTGTTTTCTGTGATGAGTAGGACTAGTTGACCTGTCAGAGTGGTATAAAGTTCCCATCAGTGCAAATGGGAATCAAACCAGACATGCTACTCAGTGCCTGAGTGTGCAGCATTACTGTTGGGTTTATACCATCAGAGATATTTTTTATTTGGGCAGCCTTTGTAAAAGAAAAGTCAAAATCAGCCTCATAATGGTACAACTGTGAGGAGACTACCTCCAACCCTTAGCATCGCTTTCTCAAAATGCCTCACTCATGCTGATCCTTGCTTTTCCTGACTTTGGAAACAGTAGAATAAATGCAGCAGAAGGTAGGTGAGCTGAAAACATATGAAGGAGGACAAATCCACCTCTACTGTGAAGTCAGGCTAAGAGAGCTGGGGCTATTCAGCCTGGAGAAGAGAAGGCTCCGGGGAGACCTTCTAGCAGCCTTCCAGTATCTGAAGGGAGCTACAGGAGAGCAGGAGAGGGACTCTGTCAGGAAGTGTAGTGATAGGACAAGGGGTAATGGTTTTAAACTGGAAGAGGGGAGATTTAGATTGGAAATGAGGAAAAAATTCTTTCCTGTGAGGGTGGTGAAACATTGGAACAGGTTGCCCAGAGAAGCTGTGGATGCCCCATCCCTGGAGGTGTTTAAGGCCAGGTTAGATGGGGCTTTGAGCAGCTTGGCCTAGTGGGAGGTGTCCCTGCCCATGGGAGAGGAGTTGGAACTTGATGTTCTTTAAGGTCCCTTCCAACTCTAACCATTCTATGATTCTATGAAGTAGTATTCCTGTAAGATGGTTTTGCGGCTGTTGTATTTTCCTGGTTCTTGGTAACTTTGATGTTTCCTTATGCTGGGCAGCTGGCTGAAGCATGGCACCCAGAGCTGTGGCTAGGACATGCTTGTGTGGGAAGAGCTGTACAACACTGGTCACAGACTCAGCTGCTGCTCCATGTCTTCTTCCCACCTGCAACCACCAGCAAATGCTGAGGAGAGGATGTAAAAACAGGATGAATATGCAGAGGGAGCTTCCGCAGAATATTCTGTTGGCACCCAGAAATCTGTGGCTCTGGAACTTCCTGATTAGACAAAGAGCAGGATTCTTAAGTTTAATAGATACACTTTCATGAAATAAAATATAATAATAATTTGGTTAGTTCTGTGTTACCTTGGAGTTTGAATGTGTTATGCAAGCAGATACCTTTTTAACTCGCTTCTGAACTTGTCATTGGCTAGTTTACTTTCATATACCCTACCTCTTTTATTGGAAGAAACTGTAAATTAATTTTTTTACAGGTGTGAAATTTTAAGTGGCATGCCACCCTTTATCACAGTGCCACAATCAACTCTTTTCCAACCTGAGGAGTCGCAGGGTACTTGGCCAATCCTTGTGTGGAATAGCTGATGTATCTTTGGACATCCACCTTGCCTTCTGTTACCCTTTTCCAGCCTTAGTGTGATCTTACAAAAAGGGACAAGAACTGAAAGCAGTCATCAAGGGTTGGATGCATTGTATATTTATTGCACTGGAATTAGACTTCTCATTTTGTTCTCTGTTCCTTAATACTTGCTTTTGGTTTTCTTTTATGGTATTTTCAAGCTTTTAGGAGGGTTGTGTTGACTTGCCAAATATAACATATCCATGTGTCTGCTAGTATTGTTCTTTTTAATAGTTTCTATCAATTTGCTCAGTGCAGATGTCAGGCTACCTGAAACTTTGTGGGCTTCCCTTGGGGCCCTTTATAAAATTGGCATGATGTTAGCCATTCTCCAGTCCTCTGATACTGAAGTAGTTTTAAAAGAGAGAGTCATATTGCTGTTTCATCCATGAGCTCGTTAAGAATGCTTTCTTAATTATCATCTGATCTGTACAAATTGGTATTGTTCGTATGTCTGTTCTGTAGCCTTTTCCACTGAAATGTCTGTTTGAAATGGATGATCCAACTAGTTTCCCCTAAAGAAATGTTCTGATATGGCAACATCTCCAAGCTCACTGGGTTCTCTATATGCAGAGCTCAAAATACTTGATTTTCTTCTGTAAGTCCTACCTTTATCCCTTGATCATCTATTGGCCGGACTGACAGGCTTTGCATTTGGACGGGAAAATGGGGTTGTTGTTAATTTGTATGTCTTCTGCTAGCCATTTCTTGGGTTGTAAAAGAGCCTTGGCTTGCCTTATTGTGGTTTGAGTTTGCTTTAGATTTTTTTTAAAGTAGTATATTTTCCCATTTAACCTGCAATTGCTCATGAGTCTTTTTTTCCTTCATCCAGACACGACTCCAGTTTTCAGAAGGATGTTTTCTTGCTTCTGATAACCTCTCGTACCCTGTTGTTTAGCTGCACTGGTTTCCTTTTCCACTTTCTCAAATCTTTTTTTTTTGTGATTTGGCATATATTTGCTCTCAGCTTCCAGTGTGGTATCTCTGTTTACCATGCTGCCTGGGAAGGTTTAACTCTCTTAGCTTCTTCCCCATTTAGCTAACTTCCTCTTAGCAAGATTTAATGTATCCTCCAGGGTGACTTAAAAATCAGATTTTGAAGGTTTTATCAGTCCTGTCAAATTTTTTCTAGTACGTGTATACACACTACCTACAGTTACAAACCCATTAAAAATGTCCAAACTGTAAAAACTGTGCGTGAATGTGTAAGCACGTGTGCCTGTTCTTCGTAGATAGGGAGCAGATAATAATTCTTGACAGGAAGAATAATTCAAAGTGTTGAACCTAGGCAGACAAAACTGGGTTCTGTTTGTATTTATCAGGCTCTAAGCTAGCAGAAACTGCCCCTTCAGATGTAGGGATTTGGGGGTAGCCAAGCTGCTTTTTGCACCCAGGGAGTCTGGGAAGTGAGGTCTCGGTTTTGAGCTACTGCTGTTTGGAATTTGGATTGAGGTGGTTTAGTAGGACAACCTGTACAATCAGACATATTTTTTGGAGCCAAAGTAGGCAGACTTTATTCTGGAAAATCTAGAGCCCTCTTCTGAAATTGCATGCCTTTGTTACTGTGGTAGATCCAGCTGAGTCGTCAGTAAGTGTTAATGAAGGGCCTTAATAAGTGTGGACTGATGCAGTCTAAACAAGCTTAGTAAAGTTCTGTGTATTGTTTTTGTATCTAAAAAAGCTTTTTAGAGAGTCAGAGAACTTCCGAATAGTTGGACTGCTTAATAAGACATCACTGACAGTCTGCTGCTCAAAGGGAAGGAAAATGAGCAGGATTAGTAATTTTTAAATACTGTAATAGAAGGCAGCAAGAGACTTTCAGAGAAGATGAAATGGAGAGCAGTCATTTTTCTTTAAGCCAAAATGATGCAGTTTGTTTAAATTTAATGGTGGAGTCAGTATACATATACGCTTCCTCAAAAGCTGTCACTTTACCCAGCCATTAATCTTGATCTGAAGGCTGCGGTCTGTGAACTTCTTTCTTTAAACTTTAAACATGAACTCTCTTTATGATAATATAATATTTTCTGTGCTTTTTTTTTTCCTGGATCTTTCTCTGTGTGTTTGAAATGTACAACATTGAGCTTTAACAGAAAGCTAATTTATTTTTAGATCTTGCAAAAGAATAGTTCAGCTGCACAGACCGAACAGCCTGGAAGTACCAGAGAAGCACCTCTTCTTGGCTGGTCACACTTGCTTTCAGTTTACCGATGGCATGAATGTGTATAGAGCATGTGCCAAAGTCTTTGCTTGGCTTCAGGTTTTTGATTTATAGTACATTAAATTTTTTACTAGGATGTTATGATGAGCAGCTCTATGCTCATTGAATTGAGGAGATACTGTTAATGGCTAGGGAGTTCTATTCCAGAAGCAGCAGAGGTACCACCCTAGATGCTTTCATCTGACTGGGGTGATGTGTTCCTACCTCTGCTTCTGAGGCATCTCCCTGGGAAACATGTTCCTGCAGAGTGCATCTGCCCTGCTCTGTGCAGCTCCCCTCCAGCTTAGCAAGCCCTGCACCCTTGCTCATCGTTTTCCCTGTGTTTGTGGTGCTCCCCAGTGCTGGAAGAGATGTGTAGGAAAACAGAGGGAGGCTTTATTAAGCCTGACTTAGAGCTGAGCCACAGGGTGGAAATCCAGGAGGCAGCTTGAACAGACTGAACAGCTTGTTGCTGCCGGAGAGAGGGGGTGTCCCAGACTGCTGCCTGTCCCCAGTCCCTGCTCCCGCTGCCACCATGCGCAGTGCTGGCACTCTTCTCGTCCTTCTGTGAGCTGGCAGCCAGTGCCTTTTCTGAGGCAGAGCTGACAGTGAGAAGCAGAAATCTCATTCTAGCATTTGTTTCGCAAGGTTCTCCTCTCCTTATCCCAGTAGCCTTCACCCAAAATCTGATTTTTCTTTCTCCGAGGTATGTGGCCTGTCGGTGACTCTGGTATTCAGAGTCTTTTCACAGTGCCCGTGCTTTTTTCTTCAGTTCCTCAACATGCCCCGCTTCATGCATATGTTCTCATTCATAACTGTGAAACCTTTTGGTGCCTGTATCATTCTATGCCTTTCACTTAAGAAGCGATATTAACTGTATAATTGTACATGCATTTTGCTAATTCCTTAGTACCTGATAGAGCATCTGTGTGGTTTTTGAAATTTTAGCTCAGCTGACTGTACTGGGAGCTTTCTAAGGGGAAAAAAAGGGACAATATTCTGTATTGCACACAAAGCAAAAATGATGCTAAGGAGACTGTATTACCAAGTGGTGAGAAGCCACAAAATTCCAAAATTGAGAGTCAAGGTGCATGCTTTTGTGGGTTGCTGTCAACATCAATATTAAAATATAATTGTCAACCATATGATGAAACATTACTTTTGGAAAAATAACATAATTTGTGTGTACATTATTGGTGCGTTTCTGAAACTGTGTGTGTTTTAGTATGTGTGAGAGATGAAATGTGATTATTAAACCACGACAAAGATATCCATCCCCTATATTGCCAGAGTATTAAAAGAAAAAGGGAAGAGCAAAGAAGTGTACTCATACATGAACGTTTCAGAGTCCTGTTTTGCTGTCTACATGAAAAGATTTCTTTTTCCCCCTCTAAGGATGCAGCCTTTTTTTTTTTTTTCACACAATTTT
>VZRU01003684.1:446211-464824 GCA_013398155.1 Pedionomus torquatus
GATATTTATTTCAAAAAGAAATTTGCGTATATTTGGATTTTTCCATCTTTTTTTTTTTCCTTTCCTAGTTTCTGTAAAGCACTCTGGAAGTTTTCACTAACAACTTCTGTCTTCTTAACTGACATATGGAGAAGCCACGATGTTGGCATGAAGTTATCTCCCAGTAATAGTGCCAGCAGAGTATTATTTTGTGGTATTAATGCAGGAAACTGCTTTGCTTTTTATCTGTAATTTCAGCTTTTGTGAATGTTTGTTGTTGGATTCAGAATGTTACTATTGCTAGGTTTTTTTGCGTTCTGAAATGTCTAATGAAAGGGATAATGATAACCTGAAATATTTCTTGATGATTTTTTTTTTTTTAAATTCCATTTCCTTTATGTGTTTTTAATAAGTCCTCTGTGGCAAATATTGAAGAACAATTTTCCTCGGAAAAGTTGCAATATAGAGGGGTCAACTTTAAATGTCTGAAAGCACCATGTGCATTTTTTATAGGTAATTCTTTGCAGTTTTCTGTTAGTGTAAACATAAAGATCCATCTTAGCTGTGTAACAATGAACTGACTGCCTCTCTGTTAACACAGAAAGCAAAACTGTCAGTTCGGGTCAAATCCTGATTCTTTGCTCACAGCAGCAGTAGTCAAGGCAGGAAGAAGGGAGTGGGATTTCCACATCCCCGCTTGTTTCCTGACTTTACAGACTGAGTGAATTTGATTTGGGAAGTAACTAAGCATAAAGGCTTCAAAGTCTTTTGAATAAAAACAACCAACATTTTCTTGCAGCAAACTGTAGATAAATTCCTGGCGCTGTTGAATTCAGTGTTAAAAGTCCTACTGGCTTGAGCAGAGCCAGGATTTCACGGGCAGAGTTCGAAGCACTGCCAGGGCATGGACTGATCCTCTACTGCTCATTCCAAGAGCTGGGTATGCCTGCAATTTGCAGACCAAGATAGCCAGATGAAATAACTTGGTCTTTGCTTTATGGAGTTGGTTAGCACTGGGGCGGCAATTTGAGGTTTCCTTGATGTCAAGCAGTCGGTTCATGCCTGACACCATCATTTACAGAGCATTTTTGCATTATAGTTGCATGCTAATTTGATACTTTGGTTTTTGGCCTTGTTTTTGCTTGCCTGTCTTTCTTGTTAACCATTTTGTTTATCGTGTGCTTCTCTAGCATTTTTTTGCCCCCTAGTTAATTTACAGTGGTTCTATTTCTGGCCATCAGATTTCCTCTCCTCCTTTTATGGTTATAACAGTGTGTGCTTGTAAATCATCCTTTGGACTGCGTGCACTGGCTGCCTTCTTGCTGCAAAACGTGAGCAACTCTACCCTGTCACTATTACGCACTGACATTTAGCAGAAGTATTGCCATTGTTCCAGAAGTACTATTTTCTTAACGTTTTTTAAATGGTTTTAAAATAACTTTACTAGCCTTCAGCCTCTCTTCATAAACTTAATAGATGCGTTCTAATATGGGTAAATATTTGTTCAAGTGTTTGGAAATAATCTGTACAAGCTTAATTTTTATATTACCGCCGGTTGCAGGCAATTCAGTTGGGTGATATGAAATTCATTTATCTGTTCCGGTTGTGCATTGTGCTCTGTACAAGAACTTAAATTACTTCCATAACAAAGACATCATCTGAACAATGTTGGACACGCCTGCTGTATCCAGCATCTTACATTGTGCTTCTGGAAACAAATAATACGTTATCTTGTTAAATTTCCTATTCATTTCCCCAGTCTGTTCCTTGTACTTGTTCTCAGTCTAATGTTGGCTTCTTTCCTCTATCAAATGAGATCTTTTGGAGTACCTTGGCATGTATTGTGATTTAATAGTCATTAGCTAGGTTTTCTTGATGGACAAAGAAAGGCTGGCACAGCCAGAACTCCTGAGGTCCCTCTCTCCCTTCTCCTCTCCCCTTGAATCCCAAGCTCTGGCTTTTTAACAGATGGGGTCTCATCCGTGTTCCCTGGTATTTGACATGAGGGTTCGTTGCTCTGTACAAGACAGTATTCTTTTCTTCAAGAGCTGTGTTCAATGTTTTTTGTCAGATGGCTTGGGGTAAGTGAGCTGAATCCGAGTTTGAACAAAAATTTTCCTAGATAAAGCACTCTTGCTGTGGTCGGTAGTCCTTACCATTTTGTTTTTCACGTGTACAGCAAAAGTATGCTGAAATTTGCAAGTTTAATTCTTTATCACAAAATGTTAAAACGTGGCAGCTTGGTAAGTGAATTGCCACTTGCTTTCTGCTAAGCATTATAATCAGTTTTGGCCCCAAACTGAAACCTTGTTCCCAAGTATTCCTGCGTTTTGATCCAAAAATCTCTCTTGGTTCTGGTTGGGAAGGCATCATGTTTTGCCAAGAGCAACGATTTATTTTATTTTTTTTAGCTAGATTTCAATGCAAGAGGTGACAATGTCTTTGGAACAAATAATTCTGTGCGATTTCTCCTAATGTGGCGGGCAGCTGGTTTTTGGAGTTTCTGCCTCTTCTAGCACCTTGGGTTGCTCTTGCTGCCAAAGCATTTGCTTGCTCTGTACCTAAATTCTAGTGTAAGACTTGCCAAAGCCTGTATTCAAACTAGTGCTTCTCCGTGTACCTTTGCCTGTATTATCACATCACTATTGATCCGGTATCATTCCAAAGTGGAGGGGAGGAAAGGACAGGGGAGGAACTGCCATCTGTGTGACCGGCTTCATTTCGTGTATGTTCAGTAATGCATTCTGTGACTGTGGTGGGCTATTCATTTTAAATGTTATTATCGCTGTTCATGGAGGCATAGCTGAAATACTAGCTTGAGCATTGGATCATGTATATTTAAATGCTAATAGTTGTAAAAAATGGTAAGCACTTACTAGCTGTGGGATTTTTTTACTAGAAGTATTGCATGGATTAGTGTTATTTCCTTATGTGTTTGCTATAGGTTGCTTCCACTTAAAAATAGAAATACATGTTGTAACCTCAGTATGCCTAGGGGCATGCCAGTCATGTATTCCTTCAGAAATTTTGGAAATATATCCAGATAGATACAGACTCTAATATTCAGTGATTCTCCAGGTCTCTGAAATATTGACTGATACATAACAGAAGATAATAGTAGGTTTGATTCAGAAATTTTGAGTGTTCATTTAAACCTAAGAATGGTTGATTCTGTAGGCAATTACTGAAATCCAAGTGTACTTGCTTTTTATGGAGGAATTCAGTATTACTGGAAAACCATTTACATCAGCTCTCACTCTTCCTGCATTGTGCCTGCTTTGTGAACAGGCCAGATGGTGCTTTGCTGCATGTGAGCACAGCAATAATTGCAGTTCTCAAAGTGAATGACTACGTTTTGCAGCATGACACCAATTTTAGATGAAAATGAGGCCCGATGTATTGACAGACACAAGCGGAGTGAAGCCATGGCCCACAGAGGGGGAGTGGACTTGCTTTCTGGCTATTCCCTCCTGTTATTCCTTATGTACATTAGCAAATGTCTGTGTAAATTGAGGCAGTTTCAAGAGCTATTTGCATGGGGTGAAGTTTCAGAAATGATTCCTTATCATCCTCAAGGCTGTATGTTTCAGGATCCTGACAACTTTCTTACAGTATTATGAAAAGATGTTATGTGTAATATATATTAGTCTGTGTTTTGAAATAATAGTTTTGGTTGGTAGAGCTGGACATCATTTATCCTTTATCACCTAGGCAAAAACATTTGTTTTTTAACTCTACACCAAGTTGTTTCCAGTCTTCAAATAATTTTAACCAATTTTACTCTTAAGTATGTTTTTGGCTCCCCTATTCTGCCAGGAATCTCATCACCAGTCTCCTGGTCTGCCCAGAAATTCATAAGCATCCATCCTCACCTCCCTTTCTTGCTTTTCTCTTTTCTGCCAGGGTACCTTCTCTCCCCTCTCCCTTCTCTTTGAAATTGCAGTGTTCAGCTATGTGGTCCCTTTGCCTCCGCTTTCCTCTCTTGAGGTCCCAGACTCGCCTGGACTTTCTGGAGGGGAAGAGAAGAGATGTTGGAGGCAGGTTGTCAGCTTCAGAAGGTCTTAATAGAAGAGATGGTGGGGAATTGGGGAGGGAAAGGGGGCTGGGGATGGGAGAAGGTTGCTAGGGGATTAGGTTTCCATCTGCCACTCTCTCAACTGTCCTTACCATGGTCCTGGGCTGCCAGTGCTCCCCTCCTTTTCTACTGTTGAAAAGAAGAAAGAAAGCATGGGCTTTTGTTTGTATAAAAGCATAAAAGAAAGAGGGAATTAAGCTCATTAGTCCTTCCTTATTAGTCACCATTGACTGTAGGGAGTAAGCTTGAGTAAATGGAGGCTTGAAAAACGGCATAAAATCATTCAGTAGCAGCAGTTGCGGGTAAGCTGGAAGTCCATTTTTCTGAAAAGTAGATGATTTTACATCAAAGTATCAAAATTAAAATTTCACTTATGAACAATTAATTGTATTGCCAGTTGCTTGCTTCCCTCTTGCTGCTTGTCAAAAAAATGTAAACTCTTTTGAAACAACATTTTGATTTTTGCTTGGGTTGGCTCTGCAGTGCGCGTTACAGACTGGGATTGTGTATTGCTGTGTGACTTCTAAGAGCAAATTTGTTATTTTATATGACTACTTCAGTATATATAAGTACATGTGAACATTCTCAAATGTGTTTGTGTTTAGTAGGATGTTTTATTTGGGAGATAAGTTTCTGTTTTCCTGTTCTTGGCTTTTATCTTTGATCAATGCTGCGCTAGAAAACAGACCTGCCTCTGTGCACTCTGATAAAAAATGATTTCTCAATTTTAATCATAAAATAATTCCTCTTGACAAGCTACTGAGTTGACCATACTTAGAAATTGACTGGATGCTGAGAGTGTTTAGTTAACATAATCTTTACAATACAGAATGTCTAAATGAATGTAGATACCATTGCTTAGGAAAATTTTAATGGACCGAAAAGGTAGCATTTAACAGTGAATCAGTGCAACTTTTCAGATAAATGCAGAAAACAGGCATAGGTAAGGTAGCTTAAAAAGTTGACACGTCAACTGCTGTTCCCCTCTCACCATGCCCACACACTCTTGCATGGGACAGCAAGCCCAGAAGCATTTGGAGGGATGGGAACACACCTTCCTTGAACCACATTCCCTGTGTTTGCCCTGCCCATTAGATAAGCAATTGTGCAACTTCAGGGAAGTGCTCGTAGCTTTGGCAGTGTCACAGCGGAAGGGCTTTGGTACCTCAAGCAGCAACCCATGCCATCATGGTGTTGATGGTGCCTCCAACAGCAAATGCAGGAGGTGGGACGCTGGGTGACCATCCCGGACAGGTCTAGTGCTGCCATTCTGTGACTGATGGTGTCTGCCAAGTTGCTGGCATGATTTTCCTCTGGTGTGTGCCCATGGGAAACCAATTTACATCAAAAATTCTGGCAACTTGGCATGGCAGTGGCAGGTGGAGGTGGTCTCTTGCTAGTAGGACATGTAGAAAAGGAAAATGGACACTTAGATTTCATCCCATAGACAACACTAGAGTTTTCCTCATTTTGTTTTGGAAGTACTCACCTCTAAAGATTAAGTATAAATGCTCTTGACATTCTTTGAAATTATGAGTCTAATTGTGGACCATTATTATGTCTCTATGAACTTTATTGTATTTTTACATGATTTTTTTTGCTCTTGAAAGAAACAGCTTCAGTGAAGACATTGAGGGTTTTAAGACAGATAAAACAGGCAGTTGTTTACAGTACTTGTAACAACACCTGCATTGATATATCTCATTTTTTAGCATCCTTTTATCTACAAGTCTAAAATTAAATTAGGTCTCCATTACTAAAATTAGAAGAGTCATTGGATTAGAAGGGCTTTCTTTCTGATCCTTAACAGAATGAAAGGAGCTTCTTTTGATAAAACTGTAATAGAATTAAATACTCTACATCTCATCTTCTGAAATCTTGCGGATGGAGTATTAGCTTTATTATATCCACCAGACTGAAAACACCTTAAAAGGTGGGAAAGAATTTTCTGAACAGGGAAATAAGGTTTATGTGAATAAGAGAGATTAGTTATTCAGCCGCAGTATTACCCTTATGTACTGGATTTTTTTTTGAGGTGGCCTTTCCCCTCCACTTTACACATACAGAGCTCCTATTGTGTTCAACACAAGTTGTGCTTGTTTGAGGTAACATGCTTGTCATAAACTTCAGTGGATTACAGTGATACTTAATGCAAAGCTTGTGCCATGAGTATTTGTACTAATTGGGACCATAACATTTCAGTATCATTGAGCACTGGCATTTTAAGTGCTTCAGGATTAAATCTACTTCTTGGCACTACTGTGCAATGTATGTGTTTTGTATGGTTAAGTATTCGTGTGTTTCTAAAAAGCTTTCTTTTGCATTCCAGAAATCACCCATAGCTGAATCCCAGACAGGTTCTTTTTTGCTGAGGTCTCTGGCTCAGAGGCATTGATTGAATCTTCAGTAGAAGTGGTGTAGGGATAGAGCAACAGTCCCGAAAGCATCTATGCCTTTAACAGGTCTGTGTCTGAGAATTGATCAAAATTATTTTTATAGTATTCAGACTTCACATTTTGCAATGAAACGTGTCCTGTTAGCTTGCAAGCAATTATTCTAGCAATAAAAACAAATTTAATTGGTTTTAGGACCATGATAAATGGCTAAAGCTTTCCCATGATTTAATAGTAAGAACAAATGCCTTCAGAGCACTTTAGTGTGTCTTCCCATGAGGAAGATGCAAATCCATGAGGGTTGTTGCAGACTCTGAATTCATTTGGTGTGAAATGGACTCTTTGCAAGGCCTTCTACCTGCTGCTGGGAGGCCTGTGGATGGCACTGAGTGGTGGGTGATTGAAAAGTGACCTTTCCTTGGGTGCTTTGACCCAGAGTCTATGCCAGTCCCACGGTCTGAGATTACTGGAGGGCTGGGATGGATATAGGATATTGCATGAGCAGGATGCTCATGGGGAAGGAGTTCTGTTTGGAAACAGTTTAATTCTTTCCCTGTGGGGAATGGCACGGGACCACTGTTGGGCCTGGTTGAGTTCTGTGTGGACAAGTTATGTCAAAAGGTGCCTGAGTTCTGGTCACTTTTCTACAAACAGAGAGTACTGCTGTGGAGTGCCAGATGTCACTTCTTCAAGCTATTCATCCAGCCTTGCCAACTTCAGAGGGCTGAAGTTAAGAGGACTACACTTTTGTGTAGATTGGCCTATCTATATCTGCCAAATTTTGCATGTACTCTACACTCAAAAATTGAAAGTAAGGAAAAAAAAAATCCTTTCATTGACACTGTTTCAACTGTTGAATGTTTGGCGGGATGTGAAATTTATGGTTTTGAATTCTATGAACTTGTCTTTGAGAGACAGGAGCATAATCAGCATTTGCCCTTCTCGCAAACTAAGTGGCATAGGAGGGACAGCTGGTGTATAAATTTCTTTCCTGTAATTGGGTAATTTCTGACGGCACTGAGGTTATTTTAGCACGATGCAATGTACTCTGTAATGGGAGCAAGTCTCTTTCATGCCTTGTGTCATTTTTAGAAACAGAACTGTAGAGGAATATCTTTGAAAAATGCTAAGATGGCATTTGCAGTTTTTGTTACCTTCTTTTATTAGTATCTCTTCAAGCTGATAAGTCTTTTATAAAAGTAAGCAGTTCCCAAACTTACCTCCTTTGGACTCTTTCCTGCCTTCTAGACTTGAAGCACAGTTTCCAGCTGCAGTGCTTCTCTGGAGTTATGAAACCCCTTGTTAACCCTCTTTCTGAGTGTTGGGATCCCACCTGGGCTTGGGGACTCTTGTTCAAACTTGATGCTTTGTGTGGTAGTGTCAAAGCCTGGCTAGCTCTGCTTTGAGCTGGCCTTCACAACCAGTGGCAAACAGGAGATTTATCCAGTATAAGAAGGTCCAGGCCTACATGAGGAAGGCAGCTTGTTGTCATTCAGAGAAACATAAGACTTCTACTAGGAAAATGGAGAGCCTCTAAGGAAAAGTTTCATAGGGAGGTGCTGAGCATGTAGTGGTGTCAGTCTCCTATGGAAGAAGCCCAGAAGAGAGCAAGGAGCAGGAGCCTTGAGAGAATAGCCTCATCCACAGCAGGAAAAATGAACTATGGTCCATAGATCAGGAGCAAGTGAGGCTATAGATGTCAGGCTTCACAGATAACATAAGGAAAGTCTTCAGAAGGGTTGGTAAGAACACTTCTGTGGTGGAAAATGTGTTTAACGTGAAAAGCAGGCAGATCTGAACATTGTTCAAGCAAGCGCAGTACTTGGGTTATGGAGGTGGAGTGTGGTTTTAGGCTGAGTCAGTCTTACTCAAATTCTACATTTGATTTTAAGAAATAAACTAAGTTCTGCCTTAAATCTAAGGCTAACTGGTAAGCGTGGAAAGTGAGGTAGCTCCTATCATTCTCTTTTTATGTTGAAAGAGGCTTGATGTGATAAAAGCTAGGCAAGTTCCCAGAGGGGTGGGATGTGGCTGGAAACACTTCCTCATGTGCAATGAAGCACCGATCCAAAGAGGAAGCATTTGAAAGGTGGATAAATGTCTGCAAGTATATTTAGCCAAGACCTGCGTGACAAAGGGACTCGTGGACTGGAAGGATTGGCAGGACTTCGGTGCACAGCAGCAGCAGTGGTGGTGGAGCCAGTGAGCCAGGAACACGCAATGTCCAACCTTCTCCTATCCAGGCTGGGTGCCGCAAACAGGGTATGACCTAAAAAATTTCTCCTATGTGCCCAGTGTCATTTCAACATCAAGCAAATTAACAATTTAAATTGTACTATTTTTCTTGTCTATTTCAGTGAGGGTTATCACTGTGAGGTCTGTACCAATATGCCCACTTTACAGATAAAGTTACTAAAGGGTGTAGATGTTGTCTTCACATTTTGAAGACTAGTGGTGGAACTACAGGAGGAATTAAAAATCCAAACTCGGTTTTGTTACCTTGGATATATAAATAGGAAATCCCAAGACAAGGGGTTGAGAAGGTAGCCTGTCAAGTAACCACACTCTTCACAAATATATTGTTCTGTTTATTATATACAAAATCTATTTTTTAAAAAACTTTCTTACTTGTGGATTGTTTAAGGAAAAAACACCCTAACTAACTTGCAGAAAATGCATTTGTTTTCTGGAATGCTTGGTTCAGCATGTATAAAGCTATTTTTTGAGAAATGTATTCTACTTTACTCCATTAAAAGAAACATCAGCATCTGGCAGCGTAACAGTAAAATCTTTAGTGCATTTATCTTCAAAATACAGCTGAATGCAATCTTTCCCCTGATGTGTCTGATGAGTATGTGGTAGCTGTACCTGCTATTTCTATGTTACGCATTTTGACAGCTTAACTTTTTGATGGGAATTTTCCATGGAGTGAATCTTTTTGTAAACATGTACTTAATAAATTAGAAGTTGACTAACAGGCAGTGATGACTAAATTATACTGTAGGAAATATTAATATAACAAGAATTCATGTATTTTAAGAGTGATTTGCGTTTATGTTCTATTTGCGTATGTTGCTGTCAGCAGCAAACCGGGAAAGGAGAAAACAATCCATCCCTTTGGTTGAGTTTTGCTAGTTTCCAGAATAAAGTAATGTGAAGTGAAGAACTGCATGCTTTTGTTTTCTAAAAGAAGCTTTGCCCTCCCATAGAATAAAATTATTTTGGGGAAAAAAAAATAAATCTCATTTAATGTAATTTATGTGCCGCAAAAGAAATAAACAATTGTATCCATCAGTATTTGTGCTAGTGCTTGCATTTGGGTCTTCAGTCACTCGTCTTTCAAGCATTATTTTCCTCATATATAGAACATTTCTCCTCTTTGAGCACTGAAAACGTGCATATGCTGAAGGCAACATTTGACATATAAAAATTCATGTAAGGATAAAAAACTTAGCAATAGAAACCAGGGCTCAAAAATGCCAGGGAATGGTAAGATGTTGCATTGCACTTCAAAAAAACAAAGAGGTTTGAGTTTTTTAATAACGAGCATATGTCAGACAAGGCTTATTCCCTGTTGAAACCTATAGTAGGATTAGCAGAGAAGGTAGTGCCATTCGAGCAATGTATATGCTAATTTCTGAATGCTTGAAGTTTATTCCTTTTTGCTACTTGCTATATCTTCTCAGTTGATTAGTAATAAATCACTTTTGAGCCAGGGCACAGGGGACTGTGGCACAGAAGAAAATGCAAGGATGACAGGCTCATTTACTGGCTTAGCACACCAACATGTTGGGCACGTTGCCATTAGTCATCTTGAGTTTGGAGTTCAGTTCAAAGAGATGCTTGTCAATGCATTTCCAAAAGGATGTGTTATTCATTTCCATAACGATGCTGGTGGTGGCTGCACGCTCAGTAGAAGCTATGAAGAAACTGGAACTTCCTCTTTATTCTTGTTTTGACATGGGATATATGGCTTATACAAACTAGGTTCTGTGGTATTAAAATTAATGAATAATTGTACATTGCTTTCTGGCTAGAAGACAGTTGAAAGCACACTTTTTGAAACACCCAGCTTTGCCTAGACTTTGTTGGGTGCATTACCAAGGAGAACATGTCCTGATTTGTTGGGTAGATCAGTCCCATCTGAATGGACTTTCTGGGGCCACAGCTGGCCAAAACAGATTGAAGAACCTGGGGTGCTGAGGAGGTACTGGGCCCTTATAGATGGCACGGGCCCTTGCATGTCTGCCCACCATCCTTAGTGCTCCCCTGTTACAGAGGGGTAGTGTCAATGAACTGTCATTCAGTGATGACTTTAAGTAGACTTTGAATGGGTGACTGCCCTAGAGAGATCCTAGAAAGATTCCCAAAAGGTATATGTATGCATATCATAGGGAAAAATCTGAAACCCAAGAAAATTAATTTCATCCTGCTTCCCCCCAGGAGCAATGTTCTCTCTCTGTTCCTGACCTGCTTGCCAGCATGAGGTGTTCTGATCACCCTGCAGGAGACTGATGAATCTCCCTTTTAAAGAGTGATTATGGTCAATGGCAGGAAGTGGTGATGCCATCAGAAAGCCTTTACTACATGCTCTTTCAGGAAAAAACACAACTTTAATTTCTCAGGAAAAAAGATTCCTTTACAAGGGAGAGGAAGGAGTAGCTACAGACTGAGTAGACTGAAGAGGAAAAATCCTGATAAAATCCTCACTGTTTTGTAAAAGGACATTTTAAGAGGTCTGGTTGAGCAGCTTCTCAGTGGCCATAATACTTACCTGAAGTTTAGCCTTGGGGCCCTAACTATTGCTGTGAGATAGACCTGAGTAAGCTTGCATATGCACTTTACCTGACCTGTGTAACATAGTTTATACTTTATCAGTTTTGTTATATTTGCAAAAAAAACTTGCTAAATGAAGTAAACTTTGTAATATTTTTTCAAATGTGCGAAATTAACTGTCAAAATGGAACTTTTTAGATAGAATTCTATGTCTATGCAGTCTTTTTTCCAAAGTATTTGAAAATTAGACCAAGCTCTGTCTTCTCCTAAGCTTTGTATTTAACACTTTGTATTTTTCACTTTGTATCTTGGTTTATCTGTTTTGACATCAGCATGTTACTACCACTGTGCCTGCAAACAATTGTAACTTCCTTAACAAAATTCATTTCTTCTATTTATGAAAAAAAAAATTTTTTTTCACCTGTAGAAACACATAATCAAAATTAGTCATGCCAAACAGACCAAAAATTTCCATGGGAGCTGGAATCTGAAGAATTCCCAATACAGAGAAGGGAAATCAAGTGCAGCTAGATCAATGTGATTCCTGTTTGTCGTTATTTATACAAGTAACAGGAACTAGGCTATGCTAATAAGCAAGTCAGCCTTTGAAGTACAAAGCATATGCAAATGTGTTAGCCAAAATTTAGAGTTTGGAATGTAATTAAGTGAGCAGAAGAAATACTGAGGATGCAGAAAAGTTACGGGACCGTGGCCCACTTTCCAAGTGGAATTTACTGAACTTTTTGAAGTCTGTCTTCATGTCCTAAATATTTTTCCTTCTTGTGGTTGTAGTTGCAGTTGATAAGCAATATTGTAAAGCTATCGCAGTTAAGGGATAGATGTTTTGCATGTTAATGTTCATACATTCTTCCTGCTGTTTATGTAAATAAGGGACTTTTGCATTTACCTTTGTGTTACTTAGGTCTTAACAAGCACAGCATTTTTAGGAACACTCGAACTGTTGCTCCTTAATTTCTCTTAGCTTCTTTCCAGGAGCAACATTGAGCCAGTGTGCCCACCAGCTTTAAGGGGAATTTGAAGGATAAGGTTGGTACAGGCATAAGGGTAGGGAAAAGTGAAAGATGAACAGGCAGTTTGAATATTAGGAGAATGGGCAAACACACACCCCCCACCCCCCCCCAAACCTGTAGAAAAATTGTAGAAAAAATAGCCAATAGAGGCAGTATAGAAAAGGGAAAAATAGCAGGGCAAGGGAAATTTTAAATACTTCAGTAGTAGCAGAAAGGAGTAACTGAAATTAAAAAACCCTATCATTTTAGTAGTAGGAATCTAGTATGTGCTTTCTAATCATCCCAGGCCCATGATGGCATTTTCTATTTGTTTGGGGGCTTTTTAAAAAAAAAATAAATTAGGGAGCACGCTGCCAGAGGTGGTTGCAGAGTGGTCCTTCTTCATAAATAATGAAAGTTAATAAGTGAAGGGGAATACTCTGTAATGTGGGACAGAGTTCATTGTTAACTATTTGGAAGATGAGAGAAGTTATTCTGGAAAAACAATGTTTATAATATGCAAACCCACTAATGATACCGTTCACACGAGCAGCTGTTGCAGCATTAGACTGTATGTACGTTTAAAAAAAAAAATCTAAGGGTTGGACTTGAAGTAGCAGTGTGAGAGTGGTACCAGATCAAGTCAGTGTAGGTGTTTGGATACTGATTTTCTGCTTTAGATTTCTTTAGTGCCTTGACCCATACACCAAGGGTAGGGTTTAGTGATAGATTTTGGAGGTGGCGTCTGAGTGCAGTGAAGGGAATGGCTGAGGAGCTGTGGTTTTGATACATCGGTCATCTGTGTTTTACAAGACTGTTGATGACAAAATACCATTGTTTTGGTTTACACTATAAAGTTTCTAATAACACAGATGAAACTAACAACAAAGAAAAAAAAGGAAAAAAGCAGGAAAAAGTACCTTATCCAAGAGAAAAAAAAAGCTATATGGAATACCTTGGTACCTCCTTGTATGCTTGCTCTTTATTTCTTGATAAAAGAAGAAAGCTTTCAAAACAAATTTGAAAGCATGGGTTAGGATGTGTGTCCCGTGTGTTTAGTAGTTGTATAATGTGAATTACAGATTAAATTTTAAGGGGAAAATCTTCCATAATGAAAATAGTCTTCAGAAACGTTTTCAGTTTGCTGAAGTTTAGTTATCAGATGAATATCTTTCTTACCTCCAGAGGAGTCAGATGTTCCACATCCATAATTTTTAGAAAGACTTCAACAAGTCATATAAATCTAGAAATCTCAGCTAGTAGGAAAGCACAGATTTTTAGTAATATTGAGGGCAACATACAAAATACTGGAATCCAAGATAAATACATGTTCTGTGGTATTTATTATTAAAAATCTGCTTTGAATTTAGCATACTGGAACAATTCTTAGTGTTTCCTACTTCTGATTCTGCATAGCACGGGTCGCAGAAGTGGCTGGTGAAGCCCAACAGGAAATGATGGTGTGCAGCCCTGCACGCTTTCACTCCCCTTGCAAATGTTGTTTGCATCCTGTTTTTTAAACACTTAATGATTAAATGTCTCACAGAAAAACAGAACTTGGGAGGTGTGGTATTTTAGCTTTGCTTAAAAATATTTTAGCATGCAGGTCTCTTCTGGAACTGGCGAAAGTTTTGCCTAGCCATGTCTTACAGTCTGATGTTTTATTGCCACACTGCCCTTAATGCTCAAACTGGGATTGGGAACCTCGTGAGATAATCAGTGCAAAAAACACTGTTTACCATTTCAGAAAGGCTTATTCATTCTTAGTCTGTGTCCTGTGAAGTATGGTATACTTTTGTTGGCAGAAGTAATTGTCAGACTTCAGGGTGTTAGAATGCTGTGTTTAAAGATTACCTTTTAATGCAGTTTCTCTTTTCCATTTGCTCTCTGCTCAGCAAAAGCACCCCGGTGTGAACTGTACAGTGTGGCTTCAGCCAGTCATGATTCTTCTGCTGAGGAAAGATTATTTATCAAATGCTTCAGGTTGTTTCAAGAGCATAACTGGAACCAAAGAATAAGTTGAGATTTCTGCTCATCTGCACAAGATATGTATCATTTACCCATGGAAAACACGATTTTTGTGTGTTGAGATGCTATTTAGAAATGGCTCCTGCGTTGTCTGTACTCTGGGAATGACTGTGGATGGTAGCAGGAGGTTTGGGAACGCAAAGAATACACGTCAGATCCATTCTGCACAGATCACATTGCAAAGTATTCAAAACAGGTCTCCACTGACAAAAGATGCTGAAGGTCTGTGGAAAGCTGCAGTTGTCATTGGTGTCCTCAGAATTAGAGTGAGCTTGGAGATCTTCTGTCTTAGGCAAGCTGCCTAGTCTATGTGGATGGTGTTTAGGTTTTGGCCTTACAATTTTTTGGCAATTTTAGTTTTGGAACGGATGTTAGTTGGCCTTGGTGTAATTCAATAAATTCACGTATTAAAAAAAAACTAAATACAGTGATTTCCAATTTATCCAATAGCAAGTCTAAATGCTGTTGGAGGACAAAATGTCAAGGTAAGTTGTTTGATTGTCCAGCCAGAGGTTGTAAGAGCATTCGAGACACCAGGGCACTCCAGAAATCCTCATGCTGTAGCAGCCTTCCCTCATATGGTCTTGGTAGGCATACAGTTGTTGAAAAGATCAGCAATAGAGATAGGAGCTGGTGATGGAATGTGCACTGAAGAACAATTTTTATCTTGTTTTGGAAAGGAAATGGTCCTAAAGACATTGCAAAGAAGTAGCACTGTATGAACACTGCTTAGACAGGGGAAGAAACAGAAAGTGCCTCCAGCTTTTTGAACTAAATTGGCAGGGTGGTGAGTGACACTGGGAAGTGGCAAAAGATACAGAGCGGAGAGAGTTTTAAGAGACAAAGAGTTTTACATTTCAAAATAGAACAGTTCTTTCTCAAGATTAATTGTCTTTTAGGACCTGTTAGAATGGGTGTGTTAAAGACTCTATCTTTCTTTTAATGAAATAAGACCTGAATGTTTTATACAATAACATACATTTGCATGCTGTGGAAAGTGAATTTTACATTACATGTATTTATTGCATAATCTCAGAAAAATGCCTTAAGGAATTAGGCTGGTATAATCGACTTCAGTATTAACAAAAGTTGCAGCAGGGAGGGGCTGCTAATGCAAACTTAGAATGACAGCTTAGAACCTTTTTTAGTAAGAATTCAGAATTCATCATATGTATCGTACCATACAAGTTGCTAGAAAGTTGCTTCACTGTATACTGCTGTGCTTAACTGGGCAGAAAGAAGACAGTCCTTGCCCACCTCTGGGCAGATTCCTCAGCACCACCCCTAGCTTAATAAAGCATCCTAGATTTGATAACCCAACTCAGAACAGTTTTGCACAGCCTCATCCTGTGTTCAGGGATGATTTACTGATGCACTTACTATTTGGGGGTATGTAAAGCCGTAACAGTATCGCTTCCACGAGTCTTTTGCACAGCATGCCAAGACCATGACAAATGCCCAGCTGCTATTAAGTAATTTTCTTCATTGGACATGAGGAGTGGAAATAAATGCTTCAGTTTTGGTTTAAAATTTTGAATCTGGGTAATCTATATTGTAATAATTTGCCAAAACTGGGTCACACAAATTCCAGTTTACATCTTCATATGGTGTTACTGCAGGAGTGAAGGTTTTATTTTCCCACCTTACTTGCAATGCGGTCAGGAGAACACTGTTTATAACAGGCTGACTTCTACTTCCATGTCCTTGTGCAAGTATCATTTACATTTAAGTCTATAATTTGTTCTCTGATGCCTATTATAAGGAAGCAAGACGTGACTGTATAACTTTGAGAGATCAGAAGTGTAAAGTGTTGTGAAATAACCAACCCAGAGTTATTAATTGCATTTCATTATATCATTCTTCCTTTGGTTTTTGTTTATGCTACACGTGAGGATTTCTATTAGGAAGCTTGATTCTGAATGCAGTGGAGCATATCAACAATGAAGCAATTATTTTAAGAGACACTGTAAAGGCTGATAGTGCCAAATTTTAACTACGTGTTTTTTTGTTTACTTTATGGGCTTGCTGCTAGTCTGGACCTGTCTCTAATGCTTCCAGCTTCAAAGCTTCTTAGGTACAAGAGGAGCCTCCCTCTGCCTTTTTCTCCTCTGGCAGCGTGGTTGTTTGAAGCTGCTCTTTGTTTTCAGTCTGTAACATCATAATGTTATAACACATATAACACAGCCATTCAAGTTCTTTCAACTCTATGTAGTAATCACATTTATGAGAATGTTGTCAGGGTTATAGTCAAAATGTGCATTGATAGTGTAAGAGAATGTTGTTACCTTACCTGTAACTTTCAAATCACCTCTCTTCAAGAGACTTGAATCGTGGAGAGTGTCCCAAATAATTCAAAATGCCTGAAATGCAAGGTTGAAAAGAATCAAAGCCCAATGCACAATACGTTTTGAAGACTGAGTACACTTTGATAGTGTGGAGCATCCAAGGTAAGGCAGTAGATGAACCTGCAGTGATTCTGTTGTGTGGGTATTTCACATAACTGAGCAATTGAGCGTTTAGGGTTATCGTCAGGCAATGAAGAACTTCAGTGCTAGTGCTGAATGTATATGTAGAATTTTCCTTGATGAAAAGGAGGCAAAAATTTGACATAAAGCAGTAATTTCAATAACAACTGATGATTAACATGTCCTAATTTTAGATGAGCAGCTTGGTACTCTGAGAGCACCTGGTTGAAAGTTTCTAAAGCTGAAAAGTTAGTCAGTCAGAGTCTCTTTTGGAAACGGAGCGAAAGTCCCAGCTAACCTCAAATTTACAGTGCTAAGTCCTTAGTATTTGAGAAGTATGAACAGTTAGTGTTATGCTGATGTTGATAGGAAGACAGAACTTGGAGAAGACCTTGTTTTTAATACCTGGTACCTGAACACAAGTATTTACGTGTATTTTGCAAAGTAAACACTAACACAAGCTTATTGGTCGAAGATTTGCATGTTGCTTTTCCTCTTATTTGGTTCCAAGTTTTAATTAGTTCTTAAATGTTTTTTAATATCTGTTCAGATAGGCTGCTCTGTCATAGGATGTTGACTTTGTATCTGAGTATGATGAGTCACTTGCGCTTAACAATCAGGCATAGGCTAGAGATTATACAGAATACCATTTAGGTTTATATGTATTTACCCTATCTTCATTGCCCAAACAAAAATAAATATTAAGAAAGCAACCTGGCAATTTCTAACCATGAGTAACGTGGCTGGCAGGTTAATTGCAGGCTTAGGCATGAATATGCAAAGGCTGAGATGATTCACAATTGCAGGAATAAAAGGACAATGAATGAAGTCTTTGGCTAGATGAACAGTTACGCCAGGGAGGCCTGGCAGCAGAGTGGATGAATATACTACTTCCTCAGTTGGGCAATCATCATGGTCAAGAACAAGTTGTTCCCTGATCAGAACTGCAATGAAACCTGGTTTCCTATAGGCTTGTAACACACCTGCTGCCCTGTGTGACTTCACCTTCTCGGTGTGTGCTTCGCTCCAGTGTCTGCAACTGCAGTTCCCACAGTCTTCAGACCTCCCTTACCCCAAAGCAGTCTCCTCTCCCCCCACCAGTAGTCTTTCTCCCTCCCCTTGTGCTTCCATAACTGCCAGCTGGCTGGTGGCAGTACACATTGCTCTTCAATTTGACAAACCAAGCTCTAAAATCCCTGCTGTGGCCTTTCTTGCGTTGGTAACTCACAAATTGTACCTTTGTTCTTGAGAAAGCAGCTGATAAAATGTAAGGGTAACCTTAAGACACTATTTAGTTGGGGAAAAAAGAACGGAAATGTGAAAAGTCTGAATTCAGACTGAAATTTTGCAGCTTGAAACCATGTTTTGTATCTGTTGGACTGTATTGGATCTCAGTGGTTTTTAAAAATCTCTAGTAGTTAAGATACAGAGAGGCCCCTGACTAACTCCTAGTTACCCCTCACCAATTTTGAAGGAAAGTGGAAAATTTCTATCAGTTATATATTTATTGAGGGGCATTTAAGTTTTACCATTTCTTAAGTATCTTGTTTCCTTCGCTACGTAGTGGGTTAGGAAAGTTCTTACAATAAGGCTGTGTTGGATAATGGGAGTGGTGCACTCTTGTGGTTTTGTGACAATAAAAACTTGCAAAATACTCATTTGCAAGGTGACGGAGTACTAAGATGGATCTGGACAGTTTTCCTGCACAACATCATTTTAACTTTCAGTAAATGTATTGTGAATGGTATGGCAGTGGCACTATGTGCTGTTTTTTCAGCACACTACAGTTGCATTTCTCTTTCTCTCTGGTTTTGCTTTATGCTCCCTGACAGTTGAGTTACTTGGTGAGTGTTGATGAGCTCTGCTTTTTTTTTTTTTTTTTTTTTT
>VZRU01003684.1:464834-593053 GCA_013398155.1 Pedionomus torquatus
TTTGGTGTCTTTTCAAATAGCCTGAGTGATGGAAGGAGCTGGAAGGAAAAGGGACATTGGCCATAGTTTTGCTTCTTTCCTGATTTCCTGAAGATATTTTTTTCAATGTAATTTCAATATGAAACAGATTAAAGTGTGGTGATCTGAATAGGTTTGAAAAATAATATGACATTTACCATAAAGTGCTTGTTTGTGAGGAATAAAGATTGAACTGGGTTTATGGCTGTTCGGGTTGTAGAGGAATGAAGCTTTGATCTATGATCTTGAAGTATGCAAAATTGCTGCCGATGTCTTTAATGGATGTGCATAATGGGGAAGACAGGGCAGTCCTATGCTATGCTTATCTGGACAAGCCACGCCAGTTCAAAAAAACACCTAAAGTAGTTTCTACTTTACAGGGTGATTTCTGATTGACTCTGTCAGAATGGGTTTGCAGTGTCCCAGCAAGTAGAGACTGGTTGTTTGGGGTTTTTTTTGAGCGTGATAGTGAAAATGCAACTTGAAAGAGTCTTTGATAAAACGAGCTCATAAACTCTGAGAACACGTAAGCAGGGCAGTAACCACCAGAGGCAGATCGATGACTTACAGTCCGCACGTCACAGGTGGAACTGGTAGTAGACTACTGAGTCAGCCATCACCTCCTTCAAAAAGGAAACTGTAAAAGGTAACAGCAAGCCTGGCAGACACCAGAAGGATATGGAACCTGTGTAATTAATGAATGCATCTTATACAGTCAACGTAAAAAACCACACCAGGATCATTTTATCAAAAAGGGGTTTGAGGGAGTTCTTGATTAGTGAGTATAAATTTCTCCACAGAGAGGAGATAGGGAGTGCTAAAGGCTTTTTTTTTAGTGTTTTGGAAAATGATTAATAGTCAGAAACAGAAACAAGATAAAGTAGAAATAAGGTACTCTATTCAATGTGAGAAAGGATGAATGAGCAAGGGAGATGGTGCAGTCTCAATCCCTTAATTTCTTTCAGTCAACAATGAATGCTTTTCCCAGAGGTTTTCGTAAAACATTAGTAAAAATAAGGGTGTGATATACAGGGCATTATATGGTCTCAGGCCTAATGTCCCATCAAACTTAATAAAATAACCGGATCACTTTGGCTGAAGATATGAATATAATGGTTAATCTTCAAGAAGCCTGTATGCAAGTAAACTTAAGTGCCTGTTTTACACACTGGCCTATTTCAGTACTGAAGTAGTTCAATGATTAAGCTCATGATGAGATTTAGTCACAAACTTATTTCAGTTTAACAATTTCTGTTTGTCTTTTAAACCTCTTATCGTCTCACAACACTTTTATTTGTAGAGCAGCATTGCTAATCAGTATAGAGGCGATACTGAAAACGCTGGTAGGCAAACAGTGCTGAAGAGCCAAGAGAGGAAGGGTAAAATACTGTTTTGTTTGCAGTTCACAAAGATTACTTGCTTTTCTTAAATGGACTGAATGGCAGAGGCCTTGTGGATGCAGAACAAAGTGTGTGTGATGCTATTTTTCTAAAAGTTTATGGCTTTAGGAGTATCTCAGAATTGCAGAAGGGGAAACAGGAGGGAGGTGGGCTTTTCAAAAGCATTAGACAAAAACGTTTCAAAATGTGTTTTAGGATTAGATGATTACAAAATTAATACTGATGATTGTTAGAGCAACTGCAATAACTTTTAAAAATGTCACTATTTGGAGCTCATTTTCTTCTGAAAGAGGCTTTCAGGAATGATTATAGGACTTGGAGGTAGAAAGTGATGAAATTTCCTGTACTATTTTTAGGAGTAAGGAAGCTTCTTCAGTGGCAGTGCAGAGGTCAGAGTGATTTTTAAAATATAATTTAACTTTTTGTATCGGTAGGGTATTTCTCTGTGCGTAGCTGTATGGTCTTTTCTTTTCTTTTCTTTAAAACTAGCTGCAAGGAAAGGTCAATTGAGAGAGCACAGCTGATGCCTGTTGGGAGAGTGACATTGCTTGACATACAAAATACCTGATCATTAGAACCCTCCCCAGAAGGACCTGAGTGGTGTAATTAAAAGCAGTGCTGTATTTTTATATGTGGTTTAAGTTCTGGTAGTGCTAAGTACCCTCAATTTTAACCGTACTCATATCTGAAAATGATCACTTGCGGGAGCAATTAATAGGCTCACACGTTCTGGACCCTGTACCTTGTCAGTCTTTAGGTGACATCTACTCTGTGTCTTGACCTCTATCCCTTGCACAAAAAAGAACTAAAAGAGCATTCTCTTTGATAGAAAGGACATAGATGAGTCCGAAAGTGGAGAGTTGTCAGTAATATATGGAATTTGATTCAAGATCAGATATAGTGCTCTAGTATTTGAGTTTCTCTATTTCTTGCTTGCTCCAGATGTTGTACTGTCAAGTGAGGCAGCACATCATTGTTCTTATTTTTGTCATCCTAACCATTTAAAGCTAAGTTTGGGTCAGGCGTGAGAATAATCTTCTGCTTCCTTCCCTGTCATTAGTGGGGCTTTGAGCACTGGATGGCTTTTCAGAAGAGTTATGTGTTTCCTTTTGTTTTCCTCGCTGGTGGAACGGAATAAGCTAGAGGCTGGTGCATTTTACTATGCTGAAGTATTCCCCTTGGAAAATAAAAGGAAAGCTGTGCCAGAAATCCAGCCCCACATATGCAGCCTGGGAAAGGGCCTCTTCCATAAGGCTCTTAATGGGTCTGATGGGTCATGCAGCAGTTCCCGTTTGCTAAAGCCGTCTTTGTGAGCGTAGCCTGACCTTCTGCAGACCTAGGAATGGAGAGGACAACGCCTTCAGTAAATGGGTATTGCATGAGAAGAAAATGTAAAACTTCATGATTATCACTGTTCAGTTCACTTGAGGAGAAAACGTGTTCTGGTACGAAAATGGGTGTTGCTAGTTCTCATTTAGGGTCACTCATTTTAATGCTCTTTGTTGAAGCATGTGCCCACTTAAAAAATGAGCAAATGTTCCTCATGAAGGGAACTTCTTAAACTCAGGATTTAGAAACTAAAACAGTGATTTCCTGTCTCTCTGTCAAAAGAAATCATTTTAATTATTTACAATTCTGTTACCATTTCCTACCTTTGTTTTAAAAATGGTCCAAAGAATTCTTAGCTGAAATAAGCACAAATGCAGATAGTTTTTGAGAAGAGCTACACAACAGCCAACATCTAATTTAGCGAAGCTGAGTTGCACAAGGCTTTTGGGAGTGCTCTTTACGTTAGCTACTCAACATTTAAAGATTAAATTCCTTTTGGCAGCAAAAGGTAGTACAATACCTCTTCATGTTTTCTAGAGATCTTGATGTTGTTAATAGGGACTTTGACAATATAGCAACAGCAAAATATGTAGCAAAATTTCATATTCTGGATTGGAAATTAATTTTCCTATGGTGGTATCACGTAAATTAAAAGTCTTGAGGGGCAAATTTTGCAGTTCCCTGAAATCAGTTTGACGTGTCCTTATTCATTCAGGGGCTGAAACTGATCCTGTGAGATCTTTTGTCTGTCAGCATTCTCTTAACTCATGTGGGCAACCCCATTTCAGTTTTAGACAATTTGACGTACAACCTAGCTCTGAGCTATGTAGATCAAGTTGTGCATATGGATATATACATTGTGCATCTCCTTTGTGAACAGACCTTTTCAGGACCTCTTCATAGCCTTGGATGAGAAACTCTTGACTTCCGAATAATTGCCCTTCCAAAAGTCTGAAAAATATAGTTAAGCAATAATTTTATCTAGTATTTATCTTTAATCTTCTCTTTCAGCACACAGTCACATAGCAGTTTCTGTGCCGTAGAGATGGAGATATAAATCCTCTCATAACCTCTCCCACAATGGGCCACTTGTACTGTTCTGAAATGGCTTCTTCCTTCTGGTAGGAGTGGAGATATGTAGCTGCTTTGGTGGGAAGGGAAGGGAAGGGAGCAGCAGAAGAGGGGGTTTGTTCCATCCATCTTACAGAGGACTCCAACACACCTGGAAGCATCTCTTTGTGATAATTAACATAGCCTAAATGACTATCAGAGAGAGACTAGCAGAGACTAGATGCACAACTTCTAGATGGTTGAGACATCCCGAGGAACATTTCATTATGCTCCCTCTGTCCAGGCTTAGTCTTTGGACAATCTGAGGCCTGACAGAGGGACCAAACCAGTTTGCCTCAGCAGCTTTCTAGTGGGTTTGTGTCCAGACGTCCCAATGCACAGGTATGTCTTAATTGGGGTAGTGATTAGGTCAGATTAATATATTCTGTTTGAAATAAGTATAAACTATATGCCAGTCTGACCCATCTTTCTGTAGCAGATTCAGGCAGAAGAAGATAACTTTGATTTTTATCTTCTTTGGAAAGAATATACCAGCCACTGTGTCCCGTGGTATCCTGACTTACTCTTTGTGGCTTTTGACAGGCTGTCTGCCACTGGATTATCTCTGCCAGCGCTGTACCATCAGAAGCTTAGGTTGTTCTTACCTCTTCATCTGCCATGGTGACACTGTTTTATTAGCTTTGTGCTCTGTATGACTATGTGTGTTGGATCTTGACTAATCAGATAATTGGATTTTGTTAATCAACTTCTAAACTGCTTTTATTGGAGAGTCGCGGCCGAGATGTTAAGCCTGCGTTCAGCATGGCTGGCATTTCTGCATATACGCAGCATGATAAATTTTGAACTCAAGAATTTCACTGTTTGAGAAATGCAGCGTGTGTCAGTGAGCTGAACGTGCCTATTTGGTTGGAAATCGGGGGGAAAAAAGAGGGCAAGACATGCAACTTCTTGCAGCTGTTTGCAGAGCCACTGCCCGGAGGTGAGGAAGGTGTAGCGTTCTCGGTGTGCTCAGGGAACAGCCCTGGCAGAAGCTGAGAAGAATGCAGCTACCGACATAGCAGCTACTGCCAACTCTGAAACATGTTGCAGCTCTGCTTCTAGCCCATCCTCAATTGCTTATCGTGGCTGGCTCGCTGGAAATAACTATTTTCTCAGATCTTCCCACAGATATGCTTAAGATGTTTCCTGACCTTGTTCCATCCAAAACAAGCGTAGTTACATTATGCAGCCTAAAAAACATGGCTTTGTTTAACCTTAGCTGCTGCGCTTCTGGGAGCTGAGACATCTGGCAGGAGGACTGTGCGAGGGAGATGGGCAACAATCTTTACACTGAATCACAGAAAAGTTGGTTGGAAAGGGACCTTTGGAGGACTTGAATCAAAACCATTTCCAGCACTGTATCTTTGTCCAGCTTTGTCTTAAAAACCTCCAGCAATAGATACTGCACCATCTCTCTGGGCAGCCTTTGCCACTGCTGCCTAGAATTTTTTTTAGTCATGTTTGTCCAGTCTGAGCCATCCAAGCTGTAGTTTGTGATATTTGCCATTTTTTGCATTGTGTGGTACTGCTCAGGAGAGTCTGATTCCAACCAGTCAGTTCCCAGCCTGCAGTGATACATGGAGGAGTTAGTCTGCCTCAGACACCGAACTCGGCACTTCCATTGAGTGTGATGAAATTTCAGTTGTCCCAGGCCTCGGTTTATCAAGGTTCTTCTGAACTGAATCTCTCAGGGAGAGATTAAGGTAAACGGTAATTTCCTGTTGTCTACAAATGCTGAGGGGTCTATTTTATCACTCAAGTAGTTGATGAAGATCCAAGTCCAACCAACCAATTTTCAACTGGCCTAAGAGTCTGTTCTTCTAGCCCTTACTTCCTCAACTCCCAAATGAGTATGGGAGGATGACAGTCCAAAACCTTAATATGTCAAGGAATATTGCATCCACCTCTCCTCATCCACATAGCAAGTCGTTTTGTTACAGAAATCAGTCAGTGATTCGAGGTCTCAGTGGGATTCAAGCCTTGCCAGGTACAGGGGACAGGGAGGAGCAAGGCCAGGGTGTTTAACTCAGACTGGCTAACAGGATTATTTCATATCATGAACATCACATTCAATATCAATTAGAAAAGTTTTGCCATATAGTTCTCTCTCCCTTCATGGTGGCTGTCCAGAGAACGTCTTGCCCTGGTGCTAGACCTCTGAGCTCTTCCCTTCCTCCTGAAGCTGTTGCATTCGTGGTGTCCGACAGTTGTTCTCTGTTGCTGGGAGTGCACAGCTTCCTACCAATAGAATTGACTGAGTATAATCCTTGTATATCTCACATTGGTATCAGGGTTATTACTGGTTCTTTAGTATTATTGTTAATTGTTTACTCTTGTCTATTAAATTTATATTTCAACCCTCCTGTTCCCTCGCCTTCCCTGATTCCCCTGTCTAGGTGGGGAGGGGTCATTGCATGACAGCATAATTGTCTAAAGGACAATAAATTGTTACAGGTTTTCTCAAATCATAACAATTCCCAAACTGTAGAGGTTCATGCAGAGCCCTGGAAGCAAACTTTTTCCATATTGCCTGTCAGTGGGTTGTCTACCCTATTTGTGTCTGGACCTACATTTTCCCTGAACTTCCTTTTGTTGCTGGCATTCCTTGCAGAAGCCCTTCTTGTTTCCCTTTGCATAGCTGGCTAATTCAGCTGTAGCTGGCCTTTGACCTTCCTGATCTTCATCCCTAGCGACCGAGCAACACGTTTATACTTCTCCTCTGTTGCTTTTTTAACCAGCAGAACTGCTTCTTGGAGAGGATGCGTGTCTGCAGCTCTGGGTGTTCATTAAAACACGGGGAAGCTGGAAGTGCACAGACGGTGTTCCCGTCGTTCTCCCCCCAGGGCAGAGGAGTGCCTGCTGAAGATACCATCTTCATATTTACATCATTTCAGTCACCTGCTTTTGTACACATGTAGCAGGTCATGAGAAACTATTACTTTTCATATCCCTGATGGCTATTTACAGTATGACTAATTTATCTTACCAGGCACTCTATTATAAATATGTATTATATTAGCATTCTGTGTGTAAGTGGCCATGTTGTTCAGAAGAATTGCTGTGGTTCAACATAATACTTCCACAGTTACACTACAGTGTCACTGCTTTTGAATTCACTGCTGTTAAACTGTCATAAAAATGAAATATAGGAAGTGAACCTGTCTACAGTTTGCCTACTTTTTACTTCAGAGACCAAATAATGGCAGCTGGCTACATTCTGTATTTTAAAGTTAAGAAAAAGCAATGCATACCTAAATCTTCTCCCATAGTTATTCCGTGTAGGTATTGATATATGCCCTGGGATTGTTTATGTCCAAAGCACTCCAGAGTGAGCAGGCATGATGTAGATCTGATGGCCTCATGTGGGAAGGAACCTCCTTCAGGCTGATCAGCCTGCTCTCAAACTCTTCCCCATTGTTGGAAATGGTGCGTTGGGCGAGATGGACGTTTAGTCTTCCCTTGGTATTACTGCTTTATTATAACTTTTGTATCTTGATACTTTTATCATACTTAGTTCAAGTTAATGTGTTTTCTAGTACATTTTGTTAGTAACTACAATTTTTCAGTAGGATGAATAAATAAATGATGTTGTGAAAGCTTTTACAAGTCAAACTTTTGGCACATCTGTTTGTTTAGTAAAGCATTAATGGCAACACAACTGTCCACTATTTCATTAATTGTATTTCTTACTCAAGCTGAAATGGCTTATTCCTGGGCTAGTTTCTAGTACCAGAGAGTAACAAAAGAGCAGTTGACTTTGACCTTAATTCAGTTTACTCAGTGAGACATCAGTGTGCAAGGTCTGCTGCACAATTGTATTTCAGAATTATGTTCCTTTTAAGATGACATTTCAAAGGTCACAAGAGACACTTCTCGAAAGATTTTCAGTTACAGCTTGTTTGCAAGATGAAATTCCAAATCAGTAAATGAATAATGAATAGAGCTGGAATTGGATATATAACAATAACTTTTAGAAGTGGGCAAGATAGACATGTCCTTGTTCAATTTGAACAGGAAGAAAAAGTACACGACTTGAAATCAGAAGAGACACAACTGAAATGTCCATCTACTTGAGATTTGTGTTTTTCTTGGGTAATTCTGTCTGTCCCACCTACTTGTTGGGGTTTTTTTTCCACATCTTTTTTTTGGTTTGCTGGTAACTTCTGTCTCAGTATTTCAGTTACTTCCTGCACTTATCTGCTCCTTCGTGGAGTTAGGGAGTACTTTGTTATTCATGAGGAACTAAATCAATCATCACTTTCTCATGTCATCTTGCATTGCATCAGCTTCCTTTTTCAGATGAAATGGATGGGTGTAGCTCTCTATGGAGTCTAGCAATGCTGTTTGCCAGCTTGTTTTTGGGTGGTGGTTGCTCAATAGTAGCTTAAACATTTAAATGCTGCAGTTAATTTATGTTTATCCATGCCAGTGCAAGGCTTGGTGTTTAAGCACCATTGAGATATGGAGGTAAATGGGCATTTTTACTGCAGTGGTGTTGTACAGTTGTAATTGTAAAGATTTGCACTTTCAGTGGAGCTGGGTGAGGATTAAGAGCATAAGCAGGAGAGAGGTGGGTTGTAGAGATATAACTGAGAGCATAATTTCTCCTGCCAGCATCCTATAATTGCTAATGATGCCTTAGAAGACGTAAAAGAACTTGGGATTTTTGTTTGCAAGATTGCCAATTAATTTGTTTAGTAGGGTGTTGAAGGAATATTTTATGGAGTATGAGAGCTGCAATATAGCCAAAAATACCTTATCTTTTGAGTTTGCTTTTCAGTTTGGAGCTGCATTCAGGTTTGATCAGAACTGAAATTCTATTGAAACAGAAAAACTGAGATTTTTTGGCAGTGCACTGTAAGGTCTGCTCTGATTTAGTTTCCCAATGGCGTAAGACTCTGCTACCTTAGTTAATACATTAATATTCATTGGGTAGATCAGTGTTGCACTGTTGGAGCCAATAAATTTTGGTTTAGTTTAAAATCAGAGACGATATTTTATACATTATGTTAGCATACAATTTTTATTAGCATATCAGACTGTGAAAGAGTGATGCACTGCAGTAAAAGCCAAGCATTTCAAGTTAATTGCTATTCCATTAAGTAGAAGTGGTGGTTTCAGCTTAAAAGAGTGTAGAGAAATGTTTGACTAATGAAAAGAGAGCTCAGAGTGATAATAACCATTTGATGTAGTGAAGATGCTGGTGGAAAATACTCACCTCGGTGGTCAGAACTAAAGGCCCTCAGAAGCAGGTGGTGAGATGGGACTGGTCCATCCTGCAGAAGCATTTATGGGATGAGCCTGAGAGGCTGTGGTGCCCACCGAGGCCCCATCACACTACTAAAAATAAAGAAATCAGCTGCCAAGATAAACAGCAGGTTTATCTGACCTGACCTGCTCTTTTTATCCAGAACAAGGAGTGTGAGAAAGCAGAAACCACACTAAAGCACTGGGATGAAGGGTAGCTGGTACAGGCAGGTATGATCCAGCAAACTCTTCTGCGGCTCTGCTAGTGCTGCCAGCCTCCACAGCTCTTTTCGCAGGGGCATAGCAAGGGCAGGGAATCAGAGTAGAGGGGGGGAATTCATCTCCCACTGCCTGCTACAGATATCTCCACTCAGAAATGCTGAAGGAAAGCTCCTGAGATTTATTTTGACTCATAATGCAACAGCAATTGTCTTCCTTCTTACCCCTCTTCAATGATGCTCTCAACAGCTGGCATCGATTCATGGTTGGACCAGATGATCATAATGGTCCCTTCTCACCTAGATGATTCTTTGATTTCTGTGCCCCGGGTGGAGAACTGCAGGCATATTTTTGTGGGGTTAGAAATACTTCCTTCACTGAACTTTGCACTGAAGTTTGGATTTGTTTACTTCTGTCTCCCTGTCTTTCTGCCTTGTCCCTGCTTTGAGCAAGGGTAGAGAGCTGTAGTTTTCAAAATGTGCTCTGTTATCTGAGGCAGCAGAGATATTTGTGGCTTGTTTTAAAATGATGTCTAAAGGCCAGATTTGAACTGGCATTCTGCTGCTGCACAAGGCTCAGGTCAAAGGGGCTCCATCCTGAGGAAAGCTCAGAGAGACTGGGAGAAAGACTGTATTATTTTTCTCTCATTTATAGGAATAGAGAGTAATACAGGGCACATTTGGAAGAGTTGGAAATTAAACTCAATATCTGAAGTTTCAGTACTGTCCTTTAATTGCAAACCCATCCTTTGTCTTTCCTAGATATCAGTGTTCCCTCATGATATGTCCCTGAGCTGTGTCACTGGTTTGTCTTTTGTCTAGATGGACCTGTGAAATTCTGAGTAAAAAGCATGGTAAAACCACAGAATCTATTTTGGAAGTGAGTGTAAAGAGGGAAGGAAATTTATTGATTATTCCATGGGATTTTTTATGAAAAATCCGCTGAAAACCTGAAGTGATCAAAAGTGTTGCAGTGAGTATGTGAGATGGAGTACACAAATCTCACTTGTAAAAATACCGTATATATCCATTAGGATTCAGATTTTAGAGAAATCTACATCTATATATTCTGGTAAATCACAGAATTGGAATGGTCAGAGTTGGAAGGGACCTTAAAGATCATTGAGTTCTAACGCTGCTGCCATGGGCAGAGACACCTCCCACTAGACAGGGTTGCTCAAAGCAACGTCCAGCCTGGCCTTGAACACCTCCAGGGCTGGGGCATCCACAGCTTCTCTGGGCAACCTGTTCCAGTGCCTCACCACTCTCACAGTAAAGAATTTCTTTCTGATATCTAATCTAAATCTACCCTCCTTGAGTTTAAAACTGCTACCCCTTATCTTGTCACTGCACTTCCTGATAAAGAGTCCCTCCCTGTCTCTTCTGTAGCCCCTTCATGTACTGGAAGGCTGCTACAAGGTCTCTGTGCAGCCTTCTCATCTTCAGGCTGAACAACCCCAACTCTTGGAGTGTCTCTTCACAGGAGAGGTGCTCCAGCCCTCTGATCGTCTTCGTGGCCCTCCTCTGGACTCAGTCCAAGAGTATATGAGCATATATACAAGCAGCATATGAGCAACTGTATGTGAGACTATTCAGGAAAAAAGTGGGCCCCGATGAACTCTTTCAGCTATATTAGGATATGCCTTCTGGAAATCATCCATTTTTAAATATGATTGTATAGTACTGATGCTTGGCCAGGGCTGCTATGCTTCACTTTTGTTATAGGCAAAGATTCAGGTTTCGGTTCTGAAATAAGGCTATCTTCACAATATTTATGGATGATGGAATTTATGGATTGGGCTTAAACTGGGTTTAAATTAAAAATTGTTTGACACTGCTGCTAGCCTGTGCTTTTGGTAGCTCTTTAGCTTAACTTTTAAAGAGGTTTTGGATTATTTTTTTTTTTATCAGGTTAGATATTTATTTCAGTCATCAGCAGAATCTGTGTCATCCAGTGGGTAGTTTGAGGAATATGCTTCTGTAGTTAATTTTAACCTTTACTGTTTTAATGTAAATTGTCATAGGAGAATACCTCTGTTGATCTAGACATGGGTGTAAAAATCAAATGCCTTTTTGAGTGGCAAGAGTTCTGGACTATAAGGGATAAATCAGAGAGTGAGTGGCTCTGGCTACTGTTAGAGAGTGCATGAATAAAATTATCATAGTTGATAAATGTAAGTTCTCGACACTTCAGTGTGAAGTAGGGTACATTTCAGTCAGTGGTCCTGAGCTTACCAAGAGCATTGTGAGAACCATCTGCTGTTATCACCATGGCCACTGGGATTTCTGAGCTCATGATGCTTATATATAACTCTGGACAGCTCTTTGGCTGGAATAAATCACTCCCACCCTACTGAAATCAATGGAGCAATTTTAAGTTTTGTAAATCAAAATTTGGCGCTGTCTTATATAAAAATTTTTATTGAGTTGGAATATCATGGGGATCTCAGTTGTAGGTTGCATTGATTTTCTACCTCCTAGCAGAAGTTTCTTTAGTACTTATGCTGCTTTATTCCCACTTAGATTCACTTTTTGATAAAGCTAATATGTATTTTGTAACACTTTTAAAGTAAACCATGAGAGTACTTGTCACCTGTTATTCAGAAGACAACAAAGATAAGACATTTAGATGCAGAGTAAGTGGTGTAGGAATGTAGTGCACTGGTCTAGGGTATGCAAAAAGTAGCATGCCTGCGAGGCTAATACTTCTGTACAGCAGCAGGAGCAGTCAAGGCACAGTTCTGGAATCCCAGTTGGAACTGGTGAAAAAAGATACCTATACTTTGAAGAACATTTGCAGTTGAATCTGTTTTCGGAGAAATCATGAAAGCTGCAAAAGGCTTTCTTCAGACCTGGCATCAAACCATTTTGGCATTTAATCAGTCATTTCTTCCATTGTTATAAAACGACTGGAGCAATTTCAAGTGAGTCTTTTCAGATTAGCCTTCATACAAAACTGTCCTTCTGTATTAAAAGTGCCTGCGATGCATTTTTTGGGGAGGTGTGATTTGCAGCTGATGATCACAAAGCAGCACCTCACGTTGATTTTGTTGTCAGTGCTTTTGCGCACTTCTGCTGGGTCGTTAGATGGAAGCTCACATTTCACGGCTCCTTTTAGCCAAGGGTTATGTCATCGTAAATTGTCTGCGGCAGAACTTGGCGTTCTCCTGAATTTCACTGTCTAATGGCACCAATCGTGTGCCTCGTGGACCTCATCAGATATACATGACTGCTTTCAAATCTGGCCTCACTCCATTGGGGACTGAGTTTTGGACCCTAATGAGTGAGAAGCTGGGAGGAAATGTGGTTCTTCTAGACAATAAATTAGTTTCAGAAAAGAAGCATTTCTCTGTTGAAAATGTTTACCATTTAGGGACTCTGAACCAGCCTTTGCACAGCAGTGGTGTAAGTAAATTGACTGGCATCAGATAAAATAAGGCACTGAAATCAAACTGCTGAATGATGGGGTATAGGCATGTCTTTGAAAATACAGTGAAGTCAGTGCTGTTCCGTGGCACACCTTAGGCAGGGAAGGATATGCTCGGGGTGAGCTGCTTTTGAATAATTTACTCTTTGGTAGAAATAAGTTACTATAAAACCTTGATCCAGAATAATTTTATTATTTGTGATGTGTCACTTCAATAAAAATGTAACATAAATGTATTGAAGTTGCTTTTTCTCATGCTCTCAGAAGGAGCTAAATCTCCACCATTTTTTCTTAACATTTATAAGCAGAGCTTCCTAATGTAATAATAAATCAGCTGAAGTTATCCCTAGTGTGTTTGAGTGATGCTCCACGCTGCTTAATTTTTTTTCTTTGTTTTTAGGACCATCTTCTTCTGTTTTCTATTTATCTTTGCCCTGCATTCAGATGAAAAGATTCTCTTAATAGTTAGGAGAGGATGCTGTGACTGCTACTTATAACTCTGACACAGATAGCCCTCCCGTTACCCTTTTGCTTTTCCATCCCTTTTCCTTTTATCTGTTGGATGCTTGCCTCACTCTATAATCACAAGCACTTTTAGGTCAGCAACTGCTGTGTTTTATTTTTAAACTGCACTTGTTAGCAGTTGGACATAACACCAAACCTAATTTTGGGTTCCAAATGCTGCCATAATGGGAATATTTAATGATTATAAAATGCTTTGCTTTTCTCTCAATTTGGAGTTCCACCTAATCTGACTAAGCAATCAGCAGTTAGTAGGCAGATCTAAATGAAATATTATTACTCTATAAAACTGTTTAAATTTGTATAGTCTTTTATTTAAGATGCATTTTTCCAACATTTGGTGTGTTAGGCAAAGTACATGCTGTAAAAGAAGCATTTATTGCTGGCTTGTAAAAATAAAATAGAATATTGGTAAGTTAGCTGGAAGCTTGTAGATATTCTAAAAAGATGACAAGGTAAGATAAGCAGTAGAGCTAAGCTGAAATTGCTCTGGAGGTCTTCCTGAATAGCTGTCAGTTTTATGTTCTCCTAACACAATAATGGGCACTCCCAGGAGGTGGGAGTCTCTTGGGATAATTATTCTTCTGAGGTTTAGATTGGTTTTGCTATGCGTTTTCCACAGATGGGTAAGACTGCCTTATAATTATTCTCCTCCTCTTTCAGTAGATTTTTCTAATGTAGAAATTAATAGATTTAATTTTGTATACATGCACTGTACTTACGTTACCTAGCATATTGATGAATTTCAGGCAATATTGAATGCTATCAGATAGCAATAGTAAGTGGTCTGGTTGGCTTTTATCTTACAAATTGGATTTAAGTCTCACTGTGCTTGCCTTTTGAGATGTGTTTCTTTTTAATATTCGGGTCTGTTTTTCTGCTGCCATAAGCAGTCATATTTACTTAATCAGCCTGGTTTACCTTTAACTATCCTTGAAAATAACAAGCACGAGAAGTAAAAATTTAAAATAAATGTATATTTTATAATTGTTGAATATTTTTATAGTTCCTGGTGCATAAAGCTGACATAGTTGCTCTCTGTGAGCATCAAATAACATGTATTAAATGAAGGAAGAAGCTCAGCTTCATTTGGGGTGGCATGTAGGGCAGCACACTGTCTCAGTCATTAGTTACAAACCTCTGGTGTTGCCAGTAAACCCACAGATGACTATCAGCCCCAGCCTCTGGATTCTCAAGAACATTTGTGTTTTGGAAGGTTTAGCTATGAGGATGATCTGACAAGATCTGACAGGCTTTCCTGTATGATATAACAAATATATAGGAAAAGCAAGAAAATCTTTTAAAAAAATGTTTCACATGGACTCGTGCCTCTATAAGATGAAATATCCATTGTAGCTCTGCTGGTGTCATCTTTTTACCCAGCTTTCCTGTCTCCCAAAGTAAAAGGAGTAGTGGTTGCTACCAGGCTTGCAATTCTTGCTCAGCACCAACCCTTCCCCTGCACTTAAAAATTTTGCATCATATCTCTTTGGTGATTTGCCAGATCTTTCCAAAGGAAAGCCTGGAATTTGTTTTCTTCTTCCCTCTCTGTGCTCAACAGTAACATTAGTCAGTTATGAGTCTGTGAGCATGTAGACACATGTTCGTTCTTTGTGAGTCAAAAAATACTCGAACGTGAACCTTGCTTTGTTGGATGAAGGCTGGTACGTTATCAGAGGAGCAAAGCTCTCCTTGGTTTCATTGCTGGGAAGCAATTGGTGGAAAGTGTCTTTTTTTCTGTCCATAGCTATTGATCTGGTATTTCCATATGTGCCCAGTGAGTTTAGACACGGGGACAAAGTGGCTCCCGTAATCCTCCAGTGTGTTGAGCCGAGTTTCATCGTCAAGGCTGTGGTTGTCTCAGCATTTAAAGAATTCTGACTCATTTGCTGTTTAAAGGGGAGACTGTGCTGGGTCATAAAGATCAGCCACTGATTTTGACCCACAGAAAATAACTGAGGATATCTGACATCTAAACTTTATCATTCAGAGTGTAAAGCACAGTAGAAAGTACACTTGCTTACTGGTATTGAATTGAATAATATTTAGTTATTATAGTTATTATTTAACTGCTAGAAGCTTACAAAAATATATATTTGCTAAGCTTTTGATGAATACTGCTTCTTTTCCCTGCACCTCTGCCATGAAATATACTAAATATTACTGTGCCAAAACCACTGCCTTATTCATAATTAATTGACCTTACATCGCGTTTTAGTGGGATGAGTTAGTGGGTTTGTTCAAAATTGTGGCACCTGTGTGTATCTTTCAAAATAACTCCAAGGAAGAGGATAGTTTTTTTGTACTGTACTGATTTTATGATCAAGGATCTGATGGATGAGCTTTTAAGTACTGGCTTGACTGTCTTCTGAGCATATCTGCAAGATGAGTGGGATGGAGTGGGGTAAGAAACAAATTTTCTTTGTGATTTCTACAAGGGTGAAAAACAATTCCAGAGAAGTTACTGAGAAAAATTGTACTTTCTCCTTTCTTTGTAATTTGTTTATGTAAAACCAACCAGCTTATCTCTGGTTATACAGAAACAAAATCCATTTTTTGCATGGGAATTACTACTTTAGCTGTATTTGATTTACTTATCACATACAAAGAAGCTTCATGTGTTCTAAGACACTTAAATTCAGCATTCTTGCGTTATATGTATCTTAAAAGTTTGCAAAGTAGCAAATCAGGGTATTGGCCAGGCTGCAGTCACCTTGTCCTTTATACATTATGGGTGGCTAAATTCTGTCCTCCTACTCAGTGCCACTGGAGGCACTTGTACATCTCTTCTATGAGCACCATCTTGGATTTGTTTTAATCTGAGGATGAAAATGTTAGAGAAACGTGGGATTAGCCTCATATGACATGCCATTAGCCAGTATTTCCCTAGGCAGAATGCAGTCAACATTGCAAGTTGCAAAGCAAAATTGTCACCTGTGCCCAGCCATCAGGATATTTTGCACAGCCCTGTTGGTTAGTTTGATAAAACTCGTGGAAGACCTAGGTATATTTTAAATTTCATAGTGTTTCATACCGTGTGTTTTGCATATATATATGATACTGTAGGAAGTCATTATCAACTGTAAAAGTGCCAGGTTGTAGTAAAAAACTGTTGGAAGAATTACAGACTTCCAGAAGGCAATTAAAATTCCTACTGAGTAAGAAAACAATGCATAAACCATATTCTTCTGAGGTGAAATAGTCCATGATAGTTCTCTAGTAATTTTAAATACTGGTACTAAATTTTTTATTGTTAAGATTGCAGGGAGGAAAGTGATAGACCTTTCTAAGGCGTAAGAATCTTGTCAGCATAAGCTTATTATTATGGCACTGAATTTTAAGAAGATAAACATTTCTCTGTTATTTAGATCCAAATTAATAACTGCAGGAACAGCAGTTAAATGGTGGGTGGAGATACAGCAGAAAAGACTTGTGAAGTGTTTGTCCATTTGTACAGCGTATTTGAAGAGGCGGGTACCTCAGTAATAGCCGACATTGATTAATCAAAACTACTTTTAAAAAGAGATAAATTGAAGATCCAGCAACTAACTTTGCATAAAACAGTAATTCATTTGGTCTTGAGTGTAATCGACACGGGTCTACTTAAGACTCTAGTTAATAGTCCAGCAAAAGACCATTATTAAAAGAGAAATGTCATGGTTTTTTGGTTATAGCAGAGCACACAGGCAGAGTATTGCCTTTTATCCCAGGAGCCCTGATTATTCAGAGGTTTATCAGAAGGCTGTGGGAATGATTAGTTTGCTTTGCAGATGGGTGGTGTATTTCCTGTTTTTTGTGCTTTAATGTATAGAAACAAATATTGCAGCAAATGCTACAAGACCTGTAAAGGAAGCCAAAGAAAGGGCTAATTATTTGCTGTTTATTCTTCTGCAGGTCATTGTGCATGCTCTGGATGGCAGAGCAGTTCTCATTTCTGACGTCTGAGGCTTGAAATTGTGTTTAGGTTACAGAGTTCAGTACTACCCCTATGATATGAGTAGCCCCTGTGCTAAGTACAATGCATTTTGTGATATTTTTTTTTAATATATTTTTTTAAGTTGCCAGTGTAAATTCTCTGAATCACATGGCTTTGCTGAGCAAGATGAATTATTGCGATTCTACTGTATTCTGAGTCTGGACTTTCAAAAAATACTTACACTTCTGTATCCAGAGAAAGGTGAATGTGGAGCTAGATGGGGAAGATGGAGATGATCTCTGAAAAGCTGTTGAACAGCCTCCACAGTCAACTGCAGGACCAGGACCACCTCATACCCTTGAATAGTTAAAAGCAAACACTTGCGCCCTTGCTCAGAGAGATGATAAAATGACACGTGTCAAAAATAGCAGAGCTACCAAAAGCAATGATTTGGATTTTGCTAAAGGTTAATAAGTTTTCAGGGAATGTGCTGGCTCTTTTGACAAGCCAGATAAACGGGCATCATGTCAATGTATGAGTGCATTTCTGGAACAGGGAATGTGCTGACACTACTTCAACATAAATGTTCTAATTGAAATACTTCATGGTGACCCTTTTAATGCCATTTTTTGGCATTATTGCGGTTATTTCAGTCACATGCTTTTTCATGCAATGCCTGGACTTCTTTGCTGAGTCCAGGGATCACTGGCTGGAGGGTTGGGGTTTCTGTTTTTTTTTTTTTAGGATGCAATAAATAAATGACTGAAAATGCATTGCCCCATTCTGCACAGTGATAATATTCAGTGGAGCTATTCTCATATGTGCCAGCTGATTATCTGTCTTGATTTTTAGCCAGGAGCTGGTCATTAGTAAGGAGCTAAAGCATATCAGTGTAAGATAGGAGGTCTGCTAATGTACTGTATTTAACTTATGTCATCTGTTTGTTCCTACTAAAGAAATGTCAGTCTCTCAGTCAGGCAGAGCCCTGATTGTGCTATTTTAATGTCTCGATACCTCTGGTTTATAGATTAAAAACATGAAAATGTGAAAATAAAAGTGTTACATTTTAATTACACTGGCATTGGTGTTAAAATAGAATGGTAACAAGCACTGGGGTGCAAATTTTAGAGACCAGTTTGAATTTAATGGCAGACATTAATTCAAGCAGATTTTTGGTAATCAAGCATGAAGGTGATACTTTGTGATTTTTTTCATTGTCTACCTTTCTAGGTTTTGGATACAAACCTTCAATGACTTGTGTAAGGAAATTCTTCATTGTTGCTCTGTGAACAAAATGTTTTAAAGTATCTAAATCACAGAGGCTCTTAAATCCTGTCCAAAGTCATACAGATTCAGTGTGATGCAGCATTAAAAGGGACCTACCTGCCTAAGGTTAGGCACCATGAATACCCTTCTGCACTCTTAAATCTTACAGATTTCCCAGGAAATATTTAAAGCATTGGGAATATTTGCATCAGCTCACTGAGACACTTGTCGGGGTCTTGGATTTGCTCTCTGGAAGAGCCTGTTTAATTCTATGCCTTGAGACCTGTGTGGTAGCTCTAAGCAAGACTGGGCTCCTAAAGAGACTTCTAAAACTAGGGTTGTGCAAATACTCTTCCATTTTGCACTTCTATATTGCTATTGAGAACCCCGCTTATTCCCTCTCTCCAGTTCCAAATTTTAAATAGTACTTTCAACACTTTTAATTCTCTTTAAATCTGTGCAGAATAGAAAGGCAGATTTTTTAATTAAATGGGATATTGCTCCAATTGGATAGTCCTAGCTGGGTAATACTCCTCACCGACTGCAGAACAAGTTTTTGTTTATCTGGGGATTCAAATAATTGAAATCTCCTTTGGTCTGCTGGAGGAGGTCCCTAATAATTCACTTATTTCACAGTCGTATTTGTATGATACTTGATAACTCTTCTAAATTATTAAATTTACTTATTTGCATGATCTTTCATCTGCGTTTTAGTAAAACAGACATGTGCATTAAACAAAATTATCCATGGACTGTCCACCTGTCTATTAGTGGAAAGAGACCGCCTTGAAATCTGAAGCAAAAGCAGGAGAGAGCACAATTTGGAAAGACTCCGATTTGTAGAATGGACTAAATGAGCTACCTTTATGGCAGTGGCTTCTAATAGCAAGTTTCTGGTAGGCAAAAGATACAAAATAGCTGTCAATTTATATTGTGTTTATTAAAAGCTTACTGTTTCAGTCTAATTGCTGTGCAAGAGAGAACTTCACCCCTTTTGTGAGCAATTTTTGACATTTTAAATTACACGCTATTGCTGATTTTTTTTTTTTAAAGAAAGAGAATAGCACAGTGGGAAGCACCCATCATCTGAATTAATATACCAATTATAAACTATGTTGCAAATAAACAATTTGATCATTTCTGTTTCTGCACCTTACAGCGGGAGTTGGAGTGACTCGTTAAAACAAAAGCTGAAGTCTCATTCCATATTTTAGCTGTCCGTGTGCCGGTGATGAGAAAGTTCAGCAATAAAGCTGGCATGTACTGGCTCCTTCATAGGCAACTGTGCGTTCTGAACGAAACATTAAATGGGGCTTTTGACACACTGAAATATTTCAACAGCTACATCGCTAATTATTAACTGCAAGAGAATTAATTTTGCTCTTCAAAGGAACAGTGACTTTTCAGGAATTAAAGAGAGGTGCTCATTTGACAGTATGATTATTTGCAACCTAAAAAATAAGGATGTTCTTTTTCAAAGTGTAGTCAGACATGCCTGCAAGGACAGTTACTAGATGTAAAAGAAGTAATCATAACGCCCAAAGGTATATGCCAAATGACAATCAAATATAGGAAAAAGTGCCTATTTAAAATAGTTTGCAAAATTACTGCAACATGAGGTATTTGTGTATGCATATATATTAATTGGTGAAAGGGGAAAATAAATGAAAATAGCCCTTCGCCATCTGCAAGATTAGCCATTAGGTGTTCAGATGAGATGAAAATGAGCTTCAATAATTGCTAAGTTTTAATCACAGAGTGGAAAGAGTAAGGCAGTTATGTTTTACGTGCTGAAAAAGAACTGACCTTATCAAGGAAGCCCCCTTATTACTCTTTCACTTTAGTCTCCAGCCACCAATATATGCTGAGGACTGCCTGGCTGAAGAACAGCTTCGCAGAAAAGGATCTGGGGGTCCTGGTGGGCACCAAGTTGAAAATGAGCCCCCAGTGTGCCCTTCCCTTGAACAAGGCTGGTGGTGTCCTGGGCTGCATAAGGAAGAGTGTCACCAGCAGGTCAAGAGAGATGATCATTCTCCTCTTCTTTGCACTGATGAGGCCCTCTGGGAAGTACTGCATGCAGTTCTGGGATTCCCAGTACAGGAGACACACAGATATGCTGGAGAGAGTCCAGTGAAGGGCCATGGAGGTGGTGCAGGGACTGGCCCATCTTTCCTATGAGGAAAGGTCAAGAGAGTTGGGACTGGAAAAAAGAAGGCTCAGGAGGGTCTCATCAAAGTCTATAAAAGCCTGAAAGATGAGTGCCAAGGGGACAGAGCCAGGCTGTTTTCAGTGGTGACCAGTGACATGACCAGAGAAAATGAGCATAACAATGAAACGCAGGAGGTTCTGTCTGCACGTCAGGAAACACTTTTTCACTGGGTGACTGAGCAACTGGCACAGCTTTCCCAGGGAGGTTGTGGAGGCTTCATACTTTGCAGATATTCAAAAGCCATCTGGATGTGGTCCTGGGCAGCCTGCTCTAGGTGACACTGCTTGAGCAGGTGGTTGGACCAGATGACCTCTAGAAGTGTCCTCCAACCTTAACTATTCTGTGATGTCCATCCACATTATAGTCAATAGTGCAATATAATTCTGGCTGTATGAAGAAAAATACAGGAAAAATGTATGTGCCTGAAGAGTACAAACACTTCACAGCTGATGTAGCCTTTTACTCCACAGTTATGTTATTGTTATATATATAATTACATAGATAAAAATTAGAAAAGTCTATTTAATAATGTACGCTAACTTATGTTTTGGAAACAAAGCTGTAAATATGAACATGTGCAAATTAAAACTGTGAAATATCTCTTTAAAGGAAATACACGAAAGGTATTAAAATACTAAGGATTATTAGTCCTGATACTGAAAATAACAATAGAAGATGAAAAAATCAGTAACTAGATTTGTTCATCTGGTGAATCATTTTTTTGCACTCTGCCAGTAAGCCAGTGGCTTCCAAATTGGCTCTTCTTGCATATACAGGTCACAGTTTTAAAATTAGTTATTTCTGGAAAGGAAGTCTTAACTTCAGACAATGGTGGCAGAAGATCGAGGCTCAGGCAGTTCTTCCAAGGTGAACTGCAGAATATTTTTTATAATCCTACAGAAAGGACAAAGGCAAATCATGCAAATCTTTTCTTTCATGCTCTGACTATAAAGAAATTAGCAAAGAATGATGATCACCAATTGGTAGCTGTCCTGCTACTAGTCTGCATAACTTTCTACTACCATAGAAATCATTAATACATTTTAGAATATCTAGAACAGGGTGTGGGGTACACTTGTAGTATGGATATTTATTACTATTCACCTTATAATTAGAAATGCTACTTTTAAGTCAGAAATATTTCATTCATGTGACATAATTTGTGATCTTCCCTGTAAAACAGTTTCCTCTTCCCAGTGCATTACCAGTCTTGGTATTCAGAAGAAACAAAGTCTTAGCTTAATTGATATCTTATTTGACCCACTTTAGTTATGTCAGTCCAGTGCTGGTAGCACAAATCCACAAGCACTGGCATTACATCACTGTCTTCACAAAGTACAAGGAAGTAGTAAAAAGCTCTGTCCATTCTGATGTCTTTCACAACTCAACCAGAAAGGTATCACCTTTGATACAGAGCCAGGCACGGTGAAGAACAAAGTTTGAAGTCCATGGGTAGCTTTGCCTACCATGTAATTACTGTAAGCCCATTTCTCAGAAATTGCTTAAGAAGGGCTCTGAGTAATGTACTAACCATTTACCAGCCATCATCTACAGAAATGCTGTCTGCTGTCTTCTGTTTTCATGTTTCTTTAAAAGTATATCTTACACAGTTTTAGTTTTTATCTGGTTGCTTAAATCTTTGCCAACTTTTCACTGCTCTCTTTACTGTAGTCTTTTTACACTTACTCAGCTCTACAGTGCTCCATCAGCCTTATGAAAATATTTTATTCCTAAGATGCTTTTCATCTTTTCTACTCTGTGAAGAGTAAAGCAAATTAAGTGAAGAACTAACCTGCTTTTCCTTACTCTCACTTTCCAATTCCACGGTACCGCTTTTGGTTTGACAATTTTCTCCAGTATCTTTTCATGTCAATTATGCATGCAGTGAGAAACCTTCTAGTGCCTGTAATATTTCCCAAGAGTCAGCATTCGCCGTTCCTTTTCAGCTCAAATAAACATTAATCTTCTTAACTAGTATTTTTCAAAGCTTTTACTTAACAGTATTGTGATATTGTTCATGGAAGTCTCTCATGATTTTTTGCTAGTTCTGGTGTTTCCATGAGTACTCCTTAGCTTTTCTGATTTTGCTAAGGTCATTTCTGATATACTGTTGGTAAGACTTGAAATAGTAAAAAAGACCTAAACCTCTGGACGTTCTGTAATTCTTTTAGAGTGAGTCTCCCTAGGCTCAGAAAGATATATCATAGCTGGCCCTGGAACATTTTGTTGAGCTTTTCAGAACTAATACTCATTTGTGCTCTGTGTTTCTCCTGTGACAACTGCTTTCATCCTTGTCTTTAGCTGGCCCAGTTTCTGAATTTAGACAAGTCACTATTGAAAGCGTGAACCATTCTATAATAACCCTTCAAGAAAACAGCAGTAGGAGAGATCCTGTCTTGTCACCTCAGAGTACCTCAGTGAGCCCTTTTTCCCATGGTGCCAGTCACAGTTGAGATAGGAATTGTGATCGAAGTTCATGTTAGGAATATCCTTTGATCAGAGATCAAGACAGAGTCTTCGTCATTTGTGCCTAGTTTAAGTGATTGATTTACTGATGATTGATTAATTGATTTTTGCTGAGTGTATCAAAACTGAGCTCTGTGGTCCTTGTGGAGGCCAATGCCACGTGCAGAAGCTGCAGGAGTTGAGGTGTCATGTAATAACAGAGATGAAAAATGCAAATTATTATTGGCAACTTCTGTGAACCTGCTGTGTTAAGTCTAGTGATGGACAGTGAAGCATAATCTAATTAATAGAGCTACCTTACAATAAAAGAGGACTAATATGGAAAAAGAAACAGAACAGAGATCTCAAAAAAGGTTAATTAGTAATAGTCCAGTCTGCTCAAGCAGAGTTTGCCTTGTTTGTCTACTGACTTAAGAAGGGCTGAAGTTTAGTCTAATCTAGTCATTCAGGATGGGAATCTGAAAAAAAAAACTGTATCATACAAGGAAGAGAGTCAATGTATTTCTCTGATGACTCAGATGTGGTAATTGCTGTCCTAATGGTAATTTCCATACTTACAAGCGAGTAGAATAGCATCTTCAGCTGTACCTGGCCCACGTCTAAAGAAGGGCCCAGTGGCCTCTTTCCTCAAAGGGAGCAAGAAGTCTCTATCTGGACTCTCTTAAACATCCCCCTGTTCCTTAAGCATGACCTCTGTCTCCAGATTGTATTTAAATTAATTGTTCTTTATTCCCTACAAATGGATGCCATCGAACGCCATGCATGATAGCTTGACAATAAACAGTGTTAATACTATCATTTCTGTGGAGTTCTGTTCCCTGGGGTTTAGTGATGTGTTATCAGCTGAAGGGATCACCGAGGATGTTGCAGTGCCACGTACAGGCGAACGTGATGCTGGTGACCCGTGATTTTCCTCCAAGTGTGCTGTCCCTAAGAAATATTTTAGCTATTGAGGAATGGTTCTGTCTGCTCTTCCCTGGGCTGATGGATTCATAACTGTTACAAATCTAATGTAATCATCCAAAGTTTTGTTTTATGACTATCTCCTGAATGATTGTTCTCACCTAGGCTGTAGTGTTTCCACATCATCAGTCTGTCTCAGGCTAATGTACTTTGTGGCCACTTGTAGATCAGCTTTCACTGTTCGATTTACTGTGCTCTTTATAATTAATTTGGAAGATGAAAGCAACAACTGGTACTCGTTGTTTTTTCATTGTTTCTCCCTCTATTATTTCCTTTTGTGACATCATAAGTATAGATAATGTTTCTCCTGTTGGAAAAGTATATTAAGTGAAGAAGCAAATTCAGAAACCCTCTTGCAGTACTGCAGAAATATGACAGAGGAACAGAGGAATTTCATGCACAATATTTGGAAGTTATAGTAAACTATATGCAGAGCAGCAGATGTATAGGAAAAAAAAAGAATAATATATTACCATTATAATGTGAGAGGAGAAAAAATTAGTCAGCTCTTGCATGAATAAATTTCACTGGTCTCATGAATAGCTTCGTATAATTTAAAATAATTCTTCTGTATAATGAACTTGCAAGCTAATTATTCTTGGCTTCACAACACAGTGTAACTCTCAGTCAGGGAGTATTTTAAAATTTGCTAAAGTTTTGAAGTGGATGCAGTTGAAACTGGAATTGGATGGGTTTCCTGTTCAGTATATCTGCAAATTGTCACGTGGTATTATTCCAGGCAGTAACTGTGATCATTGCCACATTTATCCCTTTTTAAAACAATAGAGTTAAAACTGGCAGATGGTAGTTAATGATTAACATGCCCAGTAAACAAACTTTTGCAGGGATATATTTAAAGTGGTTGTGTATATAAATAGACAGGGAGTGTGAGCTATGCAACTATAATTGAATTACATTAGCATAACTGAAGTAGAAGTTTAGTAAATATGAAACACCTTAATTAACTTGCACAGTATTAAGAGGTTAATAACATACCCCCTGTAAATGACTCTTCAAAGTGTTTGGCAACAGGGTAGTGTAGATCCAAACTAGTACCTGATACCCCACCCTTTGCGGCTGGTGTATGGTATTTTTCTTAACTCCTAACGCTCAAGCTTGGCCTCTGCTGGGATTTCTGGAGGTTGAAGAAGCAGCCTTCCTTGCTGGAAACCTCCCTGTGGAGTTGGGCCATGCCCTCACCGTGCCCCCCAGTTGCACCAGTCTGCCTCCTAACCTGGAGGGCCTTTTACTTACTGGGCTCTTAGCACAGGGTGGGGAGCTTAGCTCAGGCTCTATACAGTCATGCTTTTAAACAAAGAAGCTCTGCCCCTCTGCCAAAAATTTGCCCTGCAGCATTGTATAACTCTTGCATAGCAGAAGATACCAATTCTTTATATGCCCCTTCAGTCGATAAAGGCAGTAATTATCTGTTTCTAATTGCAGGTTTTGCAGTCTTTCCTGTTTCTAACTTTTAAAAAATATTTTTGCTGATGCAGTTTCTGGAAAATATGCAAATTTCATATTCTAGTCAGTCCAAGAAGTTTAATTGAATCTCATTGAAACTGTCGGGTCTGTGCATCAGAGTCCAGCCTGAGCTGTGCATCGTTTTAGCTAAAGCATGTGTTATTCATTGATGCTCCTTCTAAAATGTTAATAGTGGAGTTAGAAGCCTGATGGAAAATCAGCAGTGATTTGTCTGTTTATCATGCCAAGTAAAGTAAATAAGTAATGTAGTTACCAGTCTAGTTAATTATTATAAAAATACTGGTGAGTCAGGAAACTATATGCAAATTGGTAAACAAATTAATTCCTGTTATATTTGAATAATTTTGAAAAAGCACATTGAATCCACAAGTGGTTGAAATTTATATTCTTCTCTCACAGAGGAAACTGTACTGTAAATGAGGTAGCATCTCTCATGGGAAAGAAATGTGAATTTTGCTGACAAGCTGAGATCTCTCAGCAGAAAAAATGCATGCTGACAGTTTGACCCAGTGGCCAATTGACTGATGTCTTTCTCCCTTTTTACTTCTATTTTAGATGCTGAAGAGTACCAGCCTCCAATATGGAAATCATACTGTGAGTATATGAGAAATTTGAATAATCTTAGTACCTTGCCAAGGTGTCACTGTTAGGCCTGTTGCCTTTCTTCATTTAGAGAAGACATAAATGTACTAGGTGCTTGTAGAATTTACTGTATGGGAAAGCAGCAAAACCTGAACTTTTCTGGTTCTCCATGGCACAAGTGCAGCAGGATTACGAGCAGCAAACTGGCTGGGTTGCCTTACAAGTGTGTGAATCCTGCCTTTCCCGGTTCCTCTCCTGAGATTTTCAGGAAGGCTTCCAGAGGTAGAGCTAATGCTTCATGTGTTTACTAAAGGTCAGGCTTGAGTATACTTGTCTTTTTATATGGGTCACCAAATCACTTAAAGATAATAATATTTTTGGATCTTAGCAATAGAAACTGATTTTTTAAGTGGTCGTTTAGAAGTTGGAGACACCATTATCAGTTCTTTGAACCTTCCTGTCTGCCTTAGGAAAATCATTTACATTGAGTGCAGTGCATATTTTATGCTCTTTTCGCTTTGTTCCAAACTTATTTTCTAATAAAATAGTATAGATCTAAAAGAAAATATTGGCTTCTAAAACCCTTATTAAAGATGGCCTTTAAATTTGATCTTTTTATTGTAAACTTTTAGTGGAAATTTAATGAAACAGTAGCTGTGGGTGTGGAGGGAGTATTTTTACTGTTTTCAGATAAAGAACTATTTTAAGTCAAAGTCATCTCTTTTATTGTGGCAATTTCAGGTTCAGTACAGTGCCATTACTAAATGGAACTACAAAAAGACAAGGATCACAATTGTTACAAGCATGTACATGTATAATTTTAAGGACTGAAATAAACTTGTTGACTTCACTTATATGCACATCAAACGACCTTGCTGACTTCAAAGACATCACCTGCGTGTTACCTGAGAATGACATTCTGCCTCAGAATGGACTGAGATTTTTCCAACCAAAATTTGAGTATGCTGTTTAATTACAAAAATTGCTTCTCAGAACACCATTTTCTAGAGACATTTTGTTGTTGTTGTTGCAGTATTTTTAATGTTTAAGAAAAACTTCCTCAGAAGTCACCAAGTCTGTATTGATTTGAGTTGGACCATTCCAGCATACTTTGCTGGCTCCTTGGAAAGAAGCAGGTGCTTGAGCTGGTGTTTTTAGAAGAAGAACCTGGCTTACTCAAAAAATCAGTGGAGAACCTCCCATTAACTCTGATGAGAGCAGGATCTGAAATGGTAGATGTTTCTGGTTTTGCAGGAAATTTTCATTAAAAAGTCAGGGAATAAACACATGGCCTTACTTACCTTCTCTTTGTTGTCCCACTGGCGCAGCAGACAGATCACTGCATGCAGTGAAAAAAGCTTTGTTGCTTTTGCCTGATAGTTCACACATAGTCCAAGGGAACTTTTTGAAAAATTAAAAAGAAGAAAAAACCCAAACCAGAATGACCTAATAGAATACAAATATATAATTTCCTATTCAGATAATATGTAGGATGCCAGTATTGTGGTAATGACAAAGTTATGGCCTCAGCATCTGAACCCCATGCATGAATGACCTTGGAAAAAATTAGACAGCAGCAAAATGCAGAATATAGTTGAAGGTTACAGGGTTTTACTGCTGAGACTGTTTAGCCACAGACATATGCTTTTCATTGCAATAGGTAATGTATGCTTCTTTACTCAGCTAGAAAAACCCCAGTCTGGTAAATTAATTATAGAGGCTGTGTCCAACGATAGCATTAGTCTATGATGCGGTCTACTGTCCTCCCTCTTCATAGTTTTATCTTAGTATATGTATTTCACTCTTAGCAGTTTGTGTTTACTGCCTACTTAACAATTATTATCAAAGTATTTTAGCTTATGACTTTTAAAGTTTGCAAACATGCTATCAAGATACTTTGCATTCAGTTTTGATTTATTTTTTAATTCCTGGATGAATTTAGATGCACATACTCTGACCAAGGCTTCAGTCCTTAATCACAGAATCATAGAATGGTTAGAGTTGGAAGGAACCTTAAAGATGATTGAGTTCCAGTGCTGCTGCCGTGGGCAGGGAAACCTCCCACTAGAGCAGGTTGCTCAAAGCCCCATCCAGCCTGCCCTTGAACACTTCCAGGGATGGGGCAAACTTCTAGCTGAGAAGCTTCTAGCTTCTTAGCTCAGGCAGACTTTCCTGTTTTTAATTATTCAGATAAACAGTATTGCAAATATCCATGGGCAAATGCTGACCAAAGTAGAACAACTTTCAGAATCCAAGCCTTACTCTTTGGCATAATGTACAAGCTTGTTTCAGCTCCATCTGGAAAAGATGGACAGTTTTAATGCAGAAGACCATCACTTGTTTATGAAGGTACATAGGTTTCACCGGTTACAAGGTTTTCCAGGCTTTTTCGGATAGCCCTGGGACACAGAGAATAAAAGAAATGCCAAGAATAATTTTGTAGGACTTGGGGGGAAAAAACGGGAAGTTACTAGCAGCAAGCAGTCTCTAGGTCACGGATTTGATTGCATTTATACCCGAGTAACAAATCAACAAATAAATATCCAATAACACATTTCTTTTTGTAGTTTGCTGTATGTCAGGAATATTACATGAAATGGCTTTTTTTTACCTTTTTACGGAGGTAGGAAAGAAAGGAAGACCACAGACATGTGGGCAGGCAGGGACTTCTGGAGTTGACCTGACTTCCCACTCGATGTGTGACTCTCGTCAGCTGTAGAGCAGAACAGCCATGGCTTTCTCTAGCCAAGTCTGGAAACCCTTCAGGGATGGAGCCTTTGCCACCCTTGTGGGCAACATGCTCCAGTGCTGCACTGCCCTCTGAGAGCAGAACCAATAATCTTACCTCCTTCACGTGACAAGTAGGCAATTTGTTTGACTGCTGAAACAGTATAGTCATTTTTGACTCCCAGCTACAGCACGTACGTGCTTGACTTGAAAAGATGTAAAACCACTCTTTTTCTCCTTTCACCACCATTGAGATTGGCATGTGCTAAGCAAGTCTAATGTCAATGCCGCTTTAATGTTTATTTGCATTATTTAAGGTCAGTACATTGGTGTGAAGCAGTGTGGCAAGACGCAGAGCATCAGCTGATGCCATGCTTCAGCTTGTCACAAAGTTTCCCTGCCTTCTGCCCTTCAGCAAATAATAAGCACAGTGTCTGAGGTTCAGTTTTGTTAGAAATTAAGGCTTTATTTCAGCTGGGCACTTAGGTTCCTAATTAAGCATTTGAGTAATCCTGCAGAAATAGGACAGCTCATATTGTTTGAGCTCGGCACATGGATAAACGCCTGACGGAGACGTGGCCGAGGAGGTAAAGCTAAGGAACGCTGTGAAACATTCTCGGAGACAAGGCAGTGTGTTTCTTTGCAGCTTCATAAAAGCAATGATACGACTTTTTCCTCTCCGCTGGAGCATCACTGAACAGTAGTCATAGGTGAGTTAAAGGAGAAAGCTTGAGTTCTGGACACACTGCAGAATGAAAAAAAAAAAAGGAAGAAATTGGTGGTAGTCCTTCTTCCCTGGCAGAGGAGGAGTAAGTGTTGATTTTTGCATGTCACCCCTTTGTTACTTACACAGATCAGATTTCAGAATTAAACAGTTCTTTCTAAAACAAATTGTAGAATTTTCTTTATTCATCCCGCGAGACAAACTTGTCCTCTAGAAGGAACAAAAGAGAGCTATATATTCTAACTAGTTAACTGACATCTCAAAGAAACGTTCCCCTAGAAATTCAGTAATAAATTAAAGTTTTGTTAACTATCTAACTTTGTAGGTGATTATGATGCTATGACCACTGGCAAACTATCTGAATTATGAAACTGATGAAGATATTCAAGTGCCAATTAAAAGCTACTGCATTTTTCTATTGCAGTACTGCATCTTAGTTTACTATTTAGTGTGCATTATTACTGTGCATTTAATTTGCATTCAGTGCTGGGCAAAAAGCTACTCCTGGTCTGATGCTCTTCTCTAAGTAGTAATAACACATTTTGGTTTTGCGTGCAGTTGACTTTTTATAAGGTTAATTTTCTCAGGTCTACAATAATAATCATTATGTTCAAGTGTCATTTTTTTTATGATCACTGTGGGTTTGTCTCTAACCTGCCTGTCAATTCTGAATGCTGGAGTAGACCAGGTTGGGTGTCGATCACTGCTTACCTCTGTATTAAATAAACATGGTTTCCTATTATTTCAGTTAACCATATCCTTATACGTTGGATTCTGTTTTAAGATTTTCAGAGGTGAAGGGGGGGGTGGAAATGAGACAGAAAGGCAAGGCTCGTTTGTCATTCCAGCAAGTAAGTGAAGGGCATGTTCTCTCTGAGCTCCTGACCATCCCTTGGACTCTGCTGAGGTCTCGGCAATGTCAGCCAGAGAGTGAGTGCCCAGCACTTTAGAAAAAAAGAAGTGTATAATGAAATCGGGCAGAGCTGCAGGATGTTCAGCACTTCTGAAAATGAGGTCACTTAATGAGGTGTCTATGCTCATTGGAACTTAGCTGTAGGGCACGTTTTTCTCAAGTCACCTTAGCCATAATATTGCACTTGTATTCATAGCCCATTAGCAGGGTTTCAGATAGCGATCTTTTGAAGCAGAAACAGGAGAGAACCTTTCTAGGGAAGAGCACGGCTTTTGGTAGGGTCACACTTGCTTTGCTCCTTAATACCTTAGTCTGTGAGATACTGCCTTTTCCTATTTTTTCACTTACCTGGCCTTTCACTGTTGTTTTACCTCCTCCACCCTTGCCTTGCTGTGTGTCTTTTCTGCTGTCTGCCTATCTGTCCCTTCTGTTGTTTCTCTCCTGTTGAAACACTTGGCTTTCCTTACCACGATGCCAATGGTGGATCTTAGTCCTTTCTTTCTGTTCCCAATCTGTCTTCTCTCCCTCAGTGTAATGATCCTGCATCTCTCTCCAGTAGTTCCACTGGCCTGACTTTCTGTCAGTTTAATGTCTTTCAGTTTAAAGCTAATATGGCCAAATCTGAATTCTTTATCTTTCCCAGGAAACCGTTTCCCATTCATGATATTTTCTGTGATTACAACCATTCATGAGCTCAATCGTGCTTGTTACCCAGGGCCATTTTCTCATCCTGCACATTTAAGGCAGCATATAATTCATTATTATTATTATTTGTGTAGTAATAATCTTACTACGTTTTCCTCTGATGTATTTCTAAATCAGATATCTTTCACAGTTCAGATTATTGAGCAGATTAATTACCCATGCCTCTCTGAGAATGACAGCAACCTTTTCCAGTCTATTCAAAACACACTTGTTAAGATGATTTGTCTTCCTTGCATTCATCATCAGCCCCTGCACTGATTCATCCCACTGCATCCTATCAGCATCCAGGTTTTTGTGTTTGCTTTCAAGTCTTTCATATATCTGCCTGCCTTTGTTTTGTGAAATGCTGACTCTTCCCTCCACACTTGCTTCTGCAGTAATACCAGCCTCAATGATCCTTTTGGTCATTTCAGAGAGCCTTTTGATTTTTTCTTTTCTTATAAATGCAACACGTCACAAGATAGGCTTCATATGTGCTCTTCAGACTAGCTTGTTTTGCACCACAGCTGTCAAGTTTATCTTAGAAATAGCTTCACTGGCTTAATTTGCCAAGTCAGTTAATATTTAACTGGTTTGGAAAATAGGATTTTTCAATTAAAATTGAAATGAATAGATTGGGGAAATATATCTTTAAATATGAAGCAATCATATTCTTGCAATAAATTCATAGAATCATAGAATGGTTAGAGTTGGGAGGGACCTTAAAGATCATCGAGTTCCAACCCTCCTGCCATGGGCAGGGACACCTGCCACCAGAGCACATTGCTCAAAGCCCCATCCAGTCTGGCCTTGAACATTTTGAATCCTTAGAGTTCCTTTTCTTTGCTGACAATGTATGGGGAAGAAAAAAGTTACTATTTTCCTCTTGAATATGTTTATTTTTAAGTATCAGTAACTTGCTGAATCAGTAGTTATGGTGATTTCAGACATTCAGAGATTGACTCTAAAATCATGATATTGGGTTCCAGAATAATCAGTGTTGAAAAATGGTCTCTGATCTTTGAATTTTGCTTTGAATTCTGCTTTGCTTGGCAATCCTTTTGGACACACAAGTAATTTGATCAGAAAAGAGTAAAAGAATGGTTTTGAATCTTGCTCAGTCACACAGCTGAAAAAGGTAAGAAAGACCACCAGTTACCATGAATCTTGTGCAAAAGCAGCTGGACATCTGGCCATGCTGAACGAAGCAGGTTAAATCCAATCTCAGAGCTAGATCACATCTGTATGTGTTAAAACTGATAGGGAATATAAGAAATCATGAACTCTCTTTCTGAGCCCGTCTGAAGAGTCAGGGATGAAGGTTGAGTTGGAAAAAGGAGAGGTTATGGTTTCTTCCACTTATACATTAGTGGGGAGTATCGCCTCAGAGCTGTCACATCCCGAGTGACAAACTTGGGTGCAAGCTGAGGACTTCCCCACTTCTCATGTTCCATCCCTCCTAGCCCCATTCAAAGAGAAGGTGCAGAAGGTGGGAGAAAGTGCTGAAGAGTAACACCTACCATTTCAGTTCACTTCCTACAATTATGCCTCTGTCTTTATCAAACCTACAGGCATTTATGTTCCTCCTCCAGTCCGCCACCTTTCAGGGCATGATTCTGAACCTCATGAACATTATCAAGAGCTCTGTCCTAGAAGCTTGGTCTTTCAAAAAAATTCACAGACACGACATGATCTTTCCAGATACAAGAAGGTCAGCTTACAGAAGGCCCTTCTCGAGGGAGGCAACCCAGACCTTTGGGATTTTTACTGGAGTTACAGAGAGACAGTCTGTCTGCACTGGAATTGATTACTGTCATTGCATGTCAGCTTCCTCTCACGACTCTGGAGTGGAAAGGAAGAAGAGGATCTCATTAAATACATGCAGTGAAGAGGCTGCAGGCCAGGGTTCAGCGAATACCCCTAGCCTCAAGGTCTCCCTCCTCCAGCCCTCAGAAGATTCGCAAAATTGATCCAGGGCCATTTGAATAGGGGGTAATTGCTCTGAAATGAATGTTTCCTTGCTCGTCAGTAATTGCCAGCAAATCTTGAAATAAATTACAAGATTGTGGTGAACCCTTTCAAACATGCTGAACTTTTGCTTGGCCTATCCATAAAAACGTTGTTGTTATTGGTTGGCATCTTGCTTTGAGTTGTTACAACACAGTATATGCAAAAGTCGTATTTTACCCTGAGATACACCTAATAAATCTTCCTAGCTTGCCTTCCCTGGTGTAGAAATGCAGGAACAAGTACAAAAGGAGGTAATATTTCTAAAATTAAAACAATGCTCACTTTAGCTACTTTGCAGGTCAACAGCCAATTTTCATATAAATTACTTAGATACACTGGAATACCTCCATTTGCCCTCATTTTCTTTACATCTGCATTTTTCTTTGCAGCCTCTGGCTAAAAAGACTAATCTGAATAGAAGTTTGTGTATGTTGGTGTCTTCTAATTATCTGTACATTTTTGTGTTTGACAGTGTATCAGTTGCAACAAGAGGCACCACGTCCCAAGAGAATCATCTGTCCTCGGGAGGTCAGTTCTTCTTTCTCTCTACCTTGTTAAATCTGATGAATTGTCAGCAGCATATGATTACCGAAGCTCTTTTATACAGTCTGCAGGTAGCATTCACTTTAATTCTTCTAAGCCTTTATTTTTTATAATATTTTTTCTTAAGGTTGATAAATTAAAGCAGATTAATATTTGCTAATTAGGCATGAAGCCTCGTTCTACTACTAAGAAGTCCCTTCATTAGGCAGATACTCATTAATCATTGCTTATTGTGCTTTTCTGTATGCTGCCTAAAGTTTTGTGTTTCCCTGTCAAAATAAAGGTGCATTTCTTTCTGCATCTGGAGGATACTCCAGCTTGTTGAATGCATTTTGCCAAGGATTATGTTCAATTTAAAACTGATGTAGTAGCTGGAGAGCTTGGTTCTGCCACAGAAACTTTAAAGATTATAGGATATTGAGAAATCTGTAGGGCTGAAGGTTTGGCCGAGTCATCTTGTCTCCCTGTTTTCTTTTTCTGTATTTCTCTCTTTGTATTTAGTAAAGTATGTCAGTTCCTCGACCTGCATGGCATAATAGGAATGGAAAACATATGTAGATGTCTCTGCTCAATCAATAAAATTGTGATAGCTTTATCTTCTATAATGTCAGGGACAAATTTTGTGCAAATAGACATGTAATACTAGTAATAGAGATACTAAACGCATGAAGTGATTACTCGAGGTATAAAAGATGATGTGAAAGAAGATAGAAACTGCGGCTCATCGGCGTGATTGATAGCTCTATTCTCGACCATCATCCTGAGCTCTGACCTGCTTCCCGCACTATGTACCCAGCCAAGTAGGGCCCTAGCACAGCGTCTGTCAAATATTAACAGATACAGTCTCAGAACAGTTTTACGTGGGGCAGAAGGCTTTGTACCAAGGCACAGGCAGATTAAGTAAGTTGCCCAGGGTCATTAAGAAGATCCGTTGCAAAGCCAGGAATTGAATCTGGTTTTCCTGATTCCATCCACTGCCTTAACTAAAAAGCCATTGCACTTCTTTTTTCTCAAGCGCCGTCTACCAGTTGTTTCAGGGCAGGGAGAGCAGGGTCTTGGCCTCACACTGGAAGTCTTCAAGCCCTGTCAGTTCGGGATGGTCCCAAGACATAGACACAGGATGCTAAGGAGGGCAGGCAAAACACTGGAGGGGATGAGGCCTTGTGTCATCCTTTCTCCCTGTCAAAGCCAAGGCTCAGGGAGAAGGAGGATGCTGTAGTCCTGTGGGACTCCAGTGCACGTGTGCTGAAGGGTTTTAGCCAGACCTTCCTCTCCAAAATTCTCATATGAAACAAATAACAAGTAGGTCTCTGTGGCTGGTATTCTCTAAAGGAGAAGACACCCAGGTTTTTACTAAATTAATATCACATAACAGGTATTAAACTAGTAGTTGTATCGTTAAGATAAATTATTTAATTACTACCAGTGCAGCCTTAGAGGAGACTCTTTGTGTTGAGATAATAGTTTATCTAATATTTTATATTTTTTCATATTGGAGCTACTTTGAGGAAGATTTTAAGGCAGGTGGTTTGGGGTTTTTTTTTCCTTCTTGATTCTACTTTGACTTGAGTGTAATCTGATGATTATATAGGCTTGCCTCACTAAAGGTCATGTCTTATTAATTCTAAATTTCTGTCAGTTATATAGAAAAATCTCAAAATCTATTTTTGTGTTATGTTGTGAAAATATATTAATCTGCAATATGAGAGTTATTTAGTATTCAACATGATGCTCATCCAACATCTGGAGAGCAGGTGTCAGTGGGATGTCTGAATGACAGTGGAAAGATTTATCTCTCCATGTACGTATCACAGGAACTGGACTTCGTTGAGGGTGTTGCTTTGTGTGATTTAGGATTCAGACTGCTTCAGACAAATGTAAAAAATGCAAATAATTTTAAATCCTTCATGCTTATGGGAAGATGCCTTTCATTCATAATTGCCATATTCTGCACTGTTTGCAAGGAATCTCAAGCATCTGCTGCAAACAAAATCTGTGACATTGACAGATAAACTTGTGAAGGCTTAGGGTTGGTTTTTTTGGTTTTTTGCTCTCACTATTTGGCATTTTTATCATTCCTCCATCTTTTTCATTGCTGTCTTCCACATTCTCTGGGTTCATTTGCTCTTCCATTACCTCTCTGTTACTCCATAGTCACAAGGGTTTTAGCCTCAGATCTCTGCCGTGCTACCACCTGATTTCTGTGTATTTCTTGATTAAGTATACTGTGGAGACAGAAATCACCTTTCCCGATACACAAACCACTAGGCTAAAAGCTGGGCCTGCAAATAAAACATGAACATTTATATCTTGGTGTCTTTGAGCTCTGCTATCATGATTTTCCTTCTCTTTTTTTTTGCCTGCGTAAATATCTTGTCAGCAAAAGCAGGTCACTCCTGTAATGGGAATCTCATTGAATGAACTGTTAGGGCTTCAGGAATCTAACGGCTTTTAATTAATCACCACTGGCAGCAAGACTAGTGTGAATATCCTACCTTCTCAATAACATTGGATTTCTGCCAATGTCCTCATTTGTAACCATATTCCTTCCAGCAATGTTTTAATGATTTATTTTTTTAAATAGAAAAAGTTTCTTTTAAAAGCACCATCCAGGTGGAGGAGCAGCTTTTAAATGTTGTGCAAGTGTGATGGTAGCCACCAAAGAATCAGGTTCATGTTGTGACACAGTAGCATTATATAAAGCATCTTTTAGGGTTTATTCTACTAGGAATGCTGGTAAAAAATTACATTCTTAGAAAATAATTTAAGCATTCGATTTCCTGGTTTTATTCTAAATTAACATTTTAAAGAATTCCGAATATTAAGAAATACTTCTGTGTTAAACTACTGGAAGGTAAAATATCTTTTAAAGAAATGGATTTTTCAATAATGTGAAAGAATTAAGGATGGTGACAGTCTTTGGGAACGTTTTTGGTTAAACAAAAGGCGTGTTACAAATTTCTGTCAAAGAGGGAGTGAGTCTGACCCCTGACTCTTGGATTATTTGTGTAGAGTCATTCAGATACTCCTGCCTGCAAAAGCTATACCTCTTCTACTCGAAGAAAGCCTCAATTGCTGACAACAGTTTTTGAGGCTGGTGAGTTTGTCTGCAATAGATCTTGCATATTTTTAACAGTGTCTTGGCCAAGCCAGTGTCAAGAACGGTGAGAAACTTGCCTAAATTTCCCTAGTGTAGACAAAGCCTTAGAGCCTTAACTTATATTATTATGTAGAAAAATGTCAGTTAATTGCCATAGTCATCATTCTGAATTCTAAATAGGTTGTGTCAGAAGCAGTAGAAATAATTGTCTTTGCCTTTAAAGCATCAACGTTATGGTTCCTTGATTAAAAGCAAATATGATTTCAAAAGAGGGACTTCTCTGTGGAAAAAAGAAAAAAAAAAAACAACCTTTTTCTTTGCTTAAGTGTTTATAAGAGGCTAAAATAGTGATGGCATATTCAGACTGTATCGTTTTCAGTCCAGAGTGTCAAGAACTGTTTTGGACCTCTGAGTACCCATTACCCAGGTTCATCAAAACAAGTGGAGAATTAGTGGCATTTCATAGAGCATAACTGTTGAAATGGTCGTTGGCAGATTTATAATTATATTCCCATCTTGTATACTACTGATAGAGAATATACAGGATCTTTACACATCACCAAAACTGAACAACTGCAAATTACTCTTTATTTGGATGTCCTCAAATTTTCTTCAGAAGCACGGCATTCAAGCTGAGAACAATGCAATTAGTAGTCTACTATTTAAACAACAGCAGTATTGAAAAGTGTTTTCAAAATGCTGGTTGCTTTTGTCAGTCCTACTTACAGGTACAGAAATGTTTTAAATTTGTACATAAGAAAAAGCTTTTAATGGGTCACTTCCAGAAATTAGGGAAGCTTGAGCAAGGTTGTTAAAATTAAGCCTTAGTAAGATGTTTGCAGAGTATATCTGACTGGATAATAAGTAATCATTGCAGGAAGTCATCCATGAATTCCCTTATTCTGCTCACTTAGTGACCTTTACAAGCTGAGTATTTTCTCTTTCTCTCTACCCTCATCTTTCTAAGAGTGATGTCTATACTGGGGTAAAGTACTAGAGAGCTGTAATAGACATTGAAATTGGCCATAAAATTGGTGGTAAATAATGAGAGTAAATGGGAATTTTCGTAGCACTTGTTCAAATCCTTCTACTGCAAAAAGTCAGACACTACCATGAGCAGGCGTCCCTTACTATCAGTCCTGACAGCTTACGTAAGGTAATTCAAAATACTGTATTATCTTTTCCTTAGAAAGAAACTTCAGAACACACACAGTGACACACCAAGAGACCCCATTTGCCAGCAATTAAGTGCAAATGAGTAGAATTGTTCTGAAACCTATTTTCATTAATGAAAGTGTTTGTACGTATAAGACTTAATGGAGAATTCAAATTCTTATAATATTGCTGCCGCTTTAATTGTGTTTTTATAATCCTGTCTTTATGATAGAAACAAAAAGAAACAAGGAGGACACAGCAGTAGTCTGTGGGTTGCAAATGAATCTGAAGAGCAATTTTGAATAGACCTTGACAGAAGGAGGAAAGTTCTTCAGCTGAAATCGGTAACAAAAGTAGAAAGCCTCACTTGGACTGGAGGGGGCTGAAAACAGCTAAAGGCCAGGAAGAATCTTTGGTTAAAATGGCACAGAGGACCTGTGGAATGTCGAAACGTATTGTATCCTGCATCCCTCTAAACATGAGGGTCATATGCAGGTTTTCCTATTGGGTTTAAAATGTGGGTTTGTACCCAATGTCTTTTCTTGCAGTATCTTCACAGTGAATTGTGTCCTGCAGAATGCCTGTGGTGTGCAGCAAGGGATGAAAGAAAGAAGGGAAGCAGCAATATTGTTTGTCCAAAATTTGTCACGCCAGAGAAAGTTGCCAATGTTTTTTTCCAAGGCGCTTCAAGGGCTGATGTGAAATTTCATCTCTACTAAAGTTCATGAATTCTTACCCCTCTGCAGTAGTAGGGTGGTGGAGCACTCAGACGAAGACACATCATCCTCATTTTGACAGTCCTACTGAACGAAGGACATAGCTTTCTAATTTTTCTGCAGACACTACAGTAAATATGTTATTTAAGTAGTTACAGCTGAACGAAACTAGAAGAGTTTGTTCCACTTGAATTTCATCAAGATTGATGTTCTAGATTATGATTTGCAAAGAGGCTGATGTTCATCTTTGTCAGAGGAATAGGGTACAAACCAGTTGGTGCTTTTATTAAGCACTGTGAAGTGGTAAAGTTACAGCCATCTTTTTAGACTATAAAGTAGTCTTTATGGACTAATGAACTTGCTAATTATCCCCCTGTCTTTGCTTGAAAGCTTCTTCGGGAAGTTTCAGCCTCCTCTCCATTTCTCCTTGGAAGTGAATGATGCATGTGTATGATTTTGCTATTCTCCTATTTTTTTTTTTATTTCCTTTTATCCTTGTTACATATCAGTCTTTTCATCTAGTTCTTTTTATTTTGACATGAAGTTGAATGTAAGTCGTTTTCAAGCCAAAATAAATGAAAGCTTGTTTCATATCTCAACCTAGATTAAGTGTATCAGTAAGCCTATGTGCAGCTGAAAATGCTATGTGCTTGTATAGATTTATATATCTGTTCCAATTTAGGCCCATATTCCTTGTTTCTGGTTAAACAATACGTAGAAGCAGGTCTCACGGCCTCTGCTCTCTGACTGATACTTTGTGTGGTGGCTGATATCTTTTTTCAAGATGCAAGATGAGAAACAAGAGCACTGAGCAGTTGATGAATTTATATTTCCTAATAGGAATAAATATAGAACCTACACATCTGTCTGTCTTGCTTCCTACACTGTCTGAACATGTATGTATGTATGTAGCTACATACATAGAATAATCAAATCAGCCAGTTATACATGTCTTTTTGGAACTCTGAAGAGAAATGGGCATGAAAGGGGTAGGGTTTGTATGGTTTTCAAACAAGGACTCCTAAATTTCAGGGTTCAGAATGAAAATTCAGAAGGTTTGCTAGGTAGGTTTCTGTTTATCCTTTGATTCCAAAATATTTGCGTATCTGTTTGAAGTGCCATCAGGACTAAGTAATATGTTCTGACACATTTTAAGTGCCCTGTACAAATTAGTATGAGAGAGTGTTAGAGATGTTTTTATCAATAGTCTGTCTCATAAATAGTTACCAAAATATTCATCTTCGTTGAAATGAAAGTGTCTGTAAGTTATCATATTATTCAGTATTCTCTATGTAGTATTTTGCAGAGGACCAAATAGGATCTCCACCTTTTCCAAGCTTGGTAAAACAGCTAGCACTTTCTAAGCTCCCATATTCCTGTTCAGGTTTTGCAGATAGCCTCACTTAAGAGAAACAATTGCAGAAATATTCATAAAATCAGCAACAGGAGATAAACACAATTAATATTATTAATGGATTTTTGCTTTCATCCTTGCCCTGTCCCCATGCAGAGATGTTCTCCCAGTGTAATGAAGTGGCACCCCACAGTGCTACACAGGTGCTTTCTAAGGCTCCCTCCTTCTCATTTTCCACCTACCCCATCCACTCACAGTTCTGATGAGTTGTTTCCTTATTTTCCTTCCATGCCTCCAGCCCATACTCAAGTTTATAACCAGTCTCCAGCATTATAAATGTTCTCTTCTTAAGCACGTTCACTGGGCACCTTGCTGAAGGGCTACGTGTTTACATCAAATAGTAGCAGTGAGTTGGTCAGGGGCATGGCTTTTGGGGACGGGTGGGCAATATAACATCAATAGGTTTGTGCAGATGTGCTGTGGACTGTTGTGGCATGCCTCACAGGCACGTTTTATTGCTTCTTGCTGGTTATAGAAGCAACAATAGCAAGAAACATTTAGAGCCTTAATATGGCTTACTGAATTTATCTGCTGCTGATGGGGATATTTTTCCTCCAATTTAAATGGCTCAACACATCATTCTTGAAAAAAGGAAGCACAGTATTCCAATTGCTCATCTTGCAGTCAAGGTAATATTGATATTCCTTCTTACATTTAATGATGCTCTTACTGTGTGAATGGAAGCTGCATAGCAAAACAGGTAACTCTTTCCTTTGCTGCTGAAGTTGTTCGAACCTGACCCTGTCTCTCCTGACTATTTAGCAATAGCCCTGTTGATTAAAATTCATTTATTTTAGCTCATGTCCAGGAGCACATTATTTTCTTTCCTAAGTGAGAAAATATTTGTTTTTTTCACTTCTTGTTCAACCTTGCTCTTTTCTGTTAGAGCAGAATATATGCAGAAATATATTCTGATTTAGTGCAATAGCAATATTATTAGTCTGTGTTGGGGGAGATTTTTGTTACCTTCTGGAGTTTATAGTGGTTTGTCTGGTGTATTGATTATTGGCTGCTGGACAGTTTTCTCAAGGTCATAGATAGGAAACAAACCCAAGTTAAAAACACTCTCACAAAGGATGCCTTAAAGCAGCTCTTTTGAAATTTTGGTACAAGCAAGCAAACAAGGCAAATCCAATTATTTTATATACTTTGTCTTTAAAAATGATAGAAATAACCTTGACTGAGTGGAAATCAGGCTGCAGTAAGTGCCACAGTAACCGTCAGAGCTGCCGAGTTTGCTGCATTCCTTTGTGATGGGTTATCCTTCTGCAAATGGGTCATTGTGCATCTTCCCTTCTCCGTAGGTTACAGTAAACCTACAGCATCCCGTCAGAGTGGAGGCATTGTGCAGCTTCGAGCAGCAGCTAATAAAAGCATTCTTTGTGTTCTTCACTTTTGTATTACATTTTATAGTCTTCCTACTAGAGAAGAGCTCCGCTCCTACCCTCTCCCCAGTGCTGTAAATTTTATCACAGAATATTTTGTGAGAAGATACCAAACTGTATTTGGCGCTTTGCTATGCTGATAGATTCAAACTGATTTTTTTTCAGATAGGTAAGCAGTGACTGGTTTTCACTTGAAGGTTTGGCTTTCTTTTCTGGGACAGTTCACTCAGTCCACTGCCTTCTCCCTGCTGCCTTCTCTCCTGAGAGCCTCACAGAGGCAGGCAGATGCATGGTATTATTGGGGTTTTATATGTGATTTATACAGCCTATTCAGTCTGCTCCCTGCTAATCCCTGTCTCCTGAGAGCAGTCTGGGCAGAGATGAGAGATAGGCTGGATCATGGTACCTCAGGGATGGAAGAAACTCAAGAGGTTTTCGTCCCTGCATCAAGATGACTTGCATATCCTCTTCTTAAAGCCTTTCAGGGTTGAAGATTTCATTACTGCCTCTGCTTATTTATTTAGTATTTATTTTTGACACTTTCCCAAGATCTAAACTCCAGTTTCTTTTTTTGCAGTTTAAGCCTACTACTTCATGTCATGTCTAGTAAGCACGCAGAGAAGGAAATCTTTTATTTCCTCTTGAAAGTTGCCTTTTTCATACCTGTCTGCTCCAGCCTCTCTCTGTCTTGTGTTCTTCAGGCCAGCCTGTTTTCATGTCTTTCTCATTTGATAAATCCCTTCTCACCACAGTTATTTGCTCCAGTCCTTCTTGAGATGTGCTGCCCAAACCCACACTCAGTGTTCCCACTAGAGGCTTTCTGAGCAGCCATTACAAGGAGAGGATTGCTCCCTTTAAGGTGTCTTGTTGGCTGTAGTCTTGGTCGTATGCCCCAGTATGGCATTCTGGTTTTCACAGGTGTTGCAACAGGCAGACAGCATCAGTGATCATGTTAATTTTATGGTCTGTAATGATGCCAAGGAGCCTTTTCTATGGAGACCTGTCTAGTCAGAGCCTCTCCGAAGTTTGGAATGATTTTGACATCTTGCTCCCAGCTACTGTCATGTCCTGGAGGCACTGTAGTCCCTCGACGTCACCTGGCTGAATGTGTATCCACTGAGTGGCCTTAATGCTGGCAACTCCATAGCTCTGTGGCTGAATGACAAAAGGAGATGCAGACTTCCAAAACTATTCGTGTCACCTCTCTGGAGAGCCTTGGAAACATGGGCAGTGCAAGTGAAAGATCTTCTGGGTTCTTTGTACATTGGTAGTTTCTTTCTGAGGAATATCTTTGCTCCTCCCTCATCACACAGCCAAAGTACATGAACATGCTCGTGAAGTTACGTGTGATGGATAGGCTTGTTATATGAAGCCTGTCCTGTCGGTCATGCTGAATGCCACTGACTGCACATCTTAAGGGAGAAGACCATCTTTTCATTAACTTTGTACATAGTGAGGGTCTATAATTGGGCTGTCCTTGGCCAGGGAGTACAGATATTACATTGCTGCTGATCCTACTAACAAAATTAGCAGTAGGCTTTATGATACAGTACTTCTTACAAAACCAGGAGTTGTTTCTCTTTGGAAACACTGGTACCAGAGAGCCTGATAAGGTAATAGTAAGAAAGTGGTTAAAAGGTAGTAAAAAATATAGATAAATATTTCCCTTTGAAAAGAATGTTCTCCCAGTTTAAATTGCTTAAGAGTCATTGATGTGAAATTATTTGTCCAATTTGGATGGAAAGTTAGACATGTTAATGGATCTAAGTAGAAATTTCTTTAAGAAAAATTTGGAGGCCAAAAAAACCAAACAAAGAAGTATTGAAATACAACATCATTTCTTACTTCATTCCATTTAATGGGGGCTTACAGTCCTCCTTAATCCTTTTCGGTTGTTGATTGTAAGGCTAAAGTTTGCAGTTGGGTGATGACAGTTCTGCTGAAAGCTGAACAAATCGGACAATAAACCCCTTTTCTGTACAGTCTGTTTTTTACTGGGCTTGTCTTGAAAGCTTCTCTTCCAACTCTCCTATTTGTCTCTATGTCAAACTGAGCTGAAAAACATATTCGTATCTAGTCAACTGGAATTACTGAAAAATAATTAGGATTGTTCCAAACAGAAAATATATCAGATTAAACTTCCTTTGGGAAAACGCCTCGCTGCCTGCTCTGAGTGAACATGCTGATGTTATTAACTCTTGGGTCTTCTTTCTCTGCTGCTTTTTCTGTGTACTGGAGAGAAGAACAGAGAGTCAGGCACAGTTACTCACCTTACTGTTTCCCTTACCCTCTCATATACTCTTCATGAATGTATTAAGGCAGTGGTTAAAATAGGTAGATATATAATATTATGAAGTGCTGGCCCTTCTGAATTACAGACAGATTGCTGTCCTAGAGGGATTTCTAAGTTTTCATTCCAATATTTCTAGATTTCAGTTTTGGCCATCGGATAAGGAAATATGTCTTGTGCAATGAAGCTGAAAAGAAATTAAATTTTTCTGAAATTAAGGTTATCTTATTTTTGTGGTAGTACTTACACAGAAAGAATTCTTCAGGGTATCTTCAAATCTACATTGCAGTGTAGCTTGGATATCGGTGCTTGCAATGAAAATCTATCACATTAGGGGATGCTCACCTCCTGCCTGCATGATTCCCAGTAGTTTTGTGATTAGTTATCTTGCAGAGTGGTGTAGGATTTTAATACAATAATCTGTACATTAGCAGGAGTATGTCATGCCAGGGCTAAACCATCCTGGCCAAAAGAGGAGCCACAAATCTCAGGGCATTCAGTAAACTTCAAAATTATGTAAACGGATATTGAATTGGCTTAGATAGCTAGTGTATTTTTTTGAAGAAGACTTATTTCCTCTCAGCATTGACCTTCAAACCCCAGTACATCTTGAAAAATATGCTGTAACACTATTAAAAAAAACTTGTAAAACAAGACAAGTGTACAAGTCAGGGGGTGGTTTTGGGGTGGGGAGAGGAAATCAGGTTTGGCAGGCTGGGAGTCAAGGCTGGAGCATGCAGAGTCTCTCAAACATGAGCTTCCAAAAGCCTTTGGAGTGCACCAGGAGAGCTGTGCTGGGTTTCATTCCTGTTTGAGCATGCTTCAAGATTAGGTATTGTTGAACATTGCTGGCTTTGTAAAACTGCTGGATTAGCAGTGATTTAGGCTGTTTTGCCGTACATCTTATTTTGTGGTCAACCTGACTTTCATTTCCAACAATTTTGACATTCACTGATTCACTGCTGGCTCCTAGTTTATACAACTATGAATTTCAGTAGTAATTTTCAGTGTTTTCCATATGGCTTCTGGAACAACAGCCAGAAATGCCTGCTCTGCAGCAACGTTTTGGTTTAAGATTAGCAATAATACCATTTTCTAAGGCAGAAAATCACCAGCTCACATTTGAATTGAAAGCTGCCACTTACTTCTAGTGGAGAGAGAGAATCCATTTAATTTATCCTTGGTGTGGGAGTAGTAAAAGCAAGCTGTGGAACTCTTTAAGGCAAAATATATTTTCAGTAGCGAAGACCTGTTATTTGCCTTGCATAATTTTCCTCAGTTTTTTACTTTGTTTTGTCCTTTAGCACAAGAGTCCTAAATGATTCAAACCCCCTGATCTCTCCCATTGCTCGATGTCTAGGGAGATGGGCCAGAGTGATGGATAAAAACAACTGGTCACCCATAAAAGATGACCCTTGTTTCAAAAGGGAAATTGTGAGGGCTATACAGAAAGTGATGAAAGTGTTCTTCATAGCCTTTCTCTATGAAAAAAAACCTGAAGTGTGTGTGTCCTTGCAATAAAGCTGATTATTCTGGGCTCCTACCTCTGGGAAACAGTCACTTGCCTACCTACGAATTTGCTTTTCTTTCCACAACTAAGAATTCTCTTAGGCGCATCTGCCTGACTTTGTGTGCACAAGCCCATTTATAGCAGGAGAGGGAAAGTTAATCCCAACTGAATTTCAGTCACCTTTGCCTTCTGGGATATATAGAATTTCCCTTGAAGTTTGTACAGAGTCTGCCGTTGGTGCAAAACAGAGCTACTGGCTCCTTTGATACTTTTAAGCCTCTGTTCCATCAATTGTGCAGGCTTTTGGTTTCTTTCCAAGTTCAGTCCAACATTCTGGTTTTGATCTAGAGACCCTGATGTTATTTTGATCTTTTATCTTGCTATAACTTTGTTTCCTTATGTTTGTTCCTAGCAGTGAAGTTGGTCAGGAGTGAAATTATTATTTCAGGCTAAAGATTGCAGTGAGCACAGGAGAGGTTTGTTTTTTTTTTTTTTGGATTCTGGGGTACCTAGATGGTCTGGCAAATCAGGAGTTTCATTTTAGGGAGTATTTCAGTATCTTTCATGCCTAAAGCTGAGTGCTTAAGTTGTGACTATTTTAGACGTGTGGATGCTAAAAGATTTTGGAGAGAATGTTTCTGTTTAATGAAGGAGAGGGAAAAACATAGGATTTGATGGGCTTTGTGTGGATTCTCAGAAGAACAAGTCTTTTAGCTCATGAACAGCAGGAAAACGGGAAATCGCCATGTCCAGGGCAGTTCAGTCAGTTGCTGGTTAAATGATAAAAATTTCAGATAGATTTATGGTTTTGTATAAATGGTGTTGTGAGTAGGATACAAAATGTGCCTTCATGTGCTCAAGGAGTTATTTCCAGGTTGCTTTTATAGTTTGTGAGGGAAATTGTGCTTACAGGTATTTTGAGGAGTGCTAGTACTGTTAACTCTTCTATCTTTCTGAGGTAGATTGAAAGGGTTGGGTTTTATTCTGTGTGCATGTACAATCAAGGAAAATCTGTATTTTTTAAAAGAAGCAGATTCTGAATCCTAGATGAAAGTCATGCTTTACCTCTTGTGGTGTAAAGGTTTTATTTGGCTTTCTGCGGGAATGAAAGTTTATCTGTTTGTTCCTTGCCATCATTTTCATGTACTGAGTGGCCTTTGTTTCCATGAAAGAGAAGATTGCGTGTGGTGGTCTCACCTAACTCAGCTTCTGATATCCGTTTTTAAATTAAGTTCACTGCTAAATATATGCTTGGGTAGGGTCATTAAAGTCTGTAAGGATGACAGGAAGGCAGCACAGTTCCAAAATAATGAAGTCATGTAGCACTACTAAAGATGAACACAGGAACAACCTCCCCTCTGAGGTAATGTGGCTTTTTCTTGATTTTTGTCTGTATTTATAAAAACATAAGTATTTCCTACAATTCATTCTCTGAGTTGCCACATATGCACAAAGAAACATGGCACTTGCACTTGGAAATTCCTCTGATTTAGCTCTCTCTTCACTTGTGCATTTGCTTTTTCCTCTTATTCCTGCCCCTCAGAGCTCAAAGATGTTTGTACCTCAGTGTTATTCCCAGGCATGAGTTTCAAGGGTGTGATCAAGCTATTGTTAGTGCCGTGCTAGAAGAGAAAAGCCAAGCTGGGAAAGGAGCGCAGTAAGGACTTGATTGAACCCCCATAGGTCTTCCGTTGAAGATTCTCATTATCTTGTACAGACTTTTGTTCGCTTGCACTGTTTTGTAGCCTTAGTGACTGCAGGGTAGAAAGTCAGCTGCTTCGGTTTAGTACATGGCATGTAGATTATTGAATCAAAAATGTCACATTTATGCATTTGCTATTCTGAAATAATTAAAAAAAAACCTTCATCAATTTAAGGTTTTCATGAATGAAATAATTAGATTTAATCAAAACAAGAAGACAGTCCTTGTTTCCAGTCAGATAAAATGGTGAAAATACATTGGTTTTATCCTAAAGGATGAAACAGTCTTGAAACCACTTTTTTTTTTTTTTTTTTTTTTTTTTTTTCACGTGTGTTGATATGTCTGAAGGAGTAATTCCATTTATATGGCAGCTTTCCTCTGGTATACACTCACTTAGATGGGTTCTTTTTGGTTAGTAATCAGGAGACTTTATGTGGATCTTGTGTGAAGTTCCATCCTGTTTATGCATGGAAATGCTGGCTGGAGCGTGAGGTGACACTGTTGAGAAGTGCCATTGCTGGACATCTCTATAAATATGCTTAAATGGCTGCATATATATGAATACGCCTGAAAACAAACAAACAAACCAACAAAAACCGCTGAAAATTAATTCGTAACAGTCAGATATGTAATAATGTCACAAGCCTGTGTGCAGGGTGAGGTCCCTCTGCGAAAGCTGGGGCAGCCGTGCCCCCTGCTGGCATCTCCTGCCCTCATGTGGGATGCAGCCCAGCACAAGGAGACAACTGGCTGGTAAAAGATAAAATCAGGGGCTGGGGAGCTTGCTTTTTGCCAGCCTGCCAAAAGATTGGCCTCAGAGAAAGGGGCCAAAAGCCTCAGGCGTCTCCTGAGTTTCTGGATGAAAACGTGGCATTCCTAACACTTGGTTCAAAGCTCTTTAAAATAATTGGGAGTCCTTCCAGCAACTTTTCAGGGTAATTGGGGTCAGGCCCGCAAGTGCTTAAGATTTCAAGGAATTTAAGACTATGTCTAAATCCAGAAGCTTTGTTTCTCCCAAGGATATTAAATTCTTTATCTTTGGTTAGTTGCCACATACAGACAAAAAGTGGTTTTAAGAAGCTAAAGTGTGTATAATAAAAACAGTCTTATTTTATAGTATAAATATTAGATTGGCAAAACTGCAGTGAACTTTATATGATCGAATTTTATGTGATTATATGTATTTTTATACAATTATGTCTGGTTGTTTTCACCATTAGTAAGTGTTATTCTTCCCAGAAATCCATCAATAAAATCACCTCTTTTGTTTTCGTTTTTCTGCTCTTCTGTGTCACCACGTTGCAGTCACAGTTTCAAATCTGCAGAATTTAATCACCTAGATGGATGCAGTAGTCCTTATTAGTATTCAAGCATAATTTATTTTATGTCACTTATTTAAAATTGTATGTGTTTTTAATGTTTTTTTCCTTTCTTTATAAATGTAGGTGGAGAACAGACCGAAGTATTATGGAAGAGAGTAAGTATTTTACTCTTTTAAGTATCTGTTGAGTGGATCCAAAGGTTGTTGGTCTAGAACTAAAAAAAAAAGACACAGTGGAGGTCTGACAAAATATTTTATTTTACCTTTAACTGGGAGCTAAAGATATTGAAAGCCAGTAATTTAGCTATATTACAGTGCAGTAGCACTGCTCACAATGCATGGGCTGTGCTGTTGTGTAGGACATGTTTATTTTGCTTTTCTCAGGACAATGTGGGAAAAAAAACCTACTGTCTGGAGTATTTCTTCCTCTTATGTTAGTTGTTGCTTGAACCTCTCAGTGGTCCTGCCAGTGGTCTGGGGAGGAGAGAAGCAGCTTTCCTCCCTCACTGCCTTTTTGTGTATGTTCCTCTACTTTCTTCACCCTACATGGCTGTGGAAATATATGTGTCTTACTACTGCGTGTCTAAATGCTGTTCTCCCTGCTAAACTTAACAGGTATGGTAAGTTTAAATACACCTCCAAGAAGGAGGTGTGTTTTTGTTGTGAGGAAAATAACGGACGGCTAAAGTCTAATTCCCTCTGCTCAGCAGTCTTCTTGCCAGTAAATAGCTTGGAGGGGACAGGATCCTGCATTGGCATAGAGATTTGGGCAGCTGAAGTTGAAGGGAAAAGACACTGCAGTGGCCACCCAGATATTCTAGTTAAGCAGCGTTTGCAGAGCTGCCATTTGGCCTTTACTAGAGTAATCTGCTGAGGCACTAGCCCTTATCACTAGCTAAATCACTTACAACCCACGTTCTATTTTTTCTTCCATCCCAGAAACATTATCTGTGTTTAATGATCCTCTTCTCCTATCAAAAAGCTCAAGAGCCAGTAGCTTTGCCCCTGATTACTGAAGTTTCATTTTTTTAAATATTATCTTTGACAAGAGGGAAGTCAGACCTAGCCACTAGAGTACAACAGAGCTGAAGACAGTACCTGCCTGAGTAACCCATCACACACCCTATGGCAGGACTTGTAAAACCGTTAGAGCAATCTTTAATTTAGGAGCCTGCCTGGCTGCTGACATGCTGCAGGTTTGTATAGCATTGGAGCTGGCATCAACTGTACAAAAGCACTTTGGTGGACCCGCCCTGGCAAGATCACATTAGTTATTACCATTTGGAAAGATTTCAGGACCACTGGGGACAGTCCTATAAAAGCAATTGACTCAGTAGCGCTTGGAAAGAAAGTCAGAAAATGAAAGAAACAGAAAATATATAATTATATTACTATATGAATCTATGATGTGGCTGTATTATGAGTAGTTAATGTCATTCTGGTCCCTCGCTGCCCCTTCCTCCTGCTTCCTTTTTAGAAAGGTAACAGGGGAAGTGGAAGGTACAGCAAAGTGCAGCAACGTTGGAGCAAAGGGATGCAGCTCCTGCCGTAGGAGGAAAATGAACAGGTCTTCCTCAGTGGATGTCCATGAGAGGAACATGCACAGTGTCTCTCTCAAGTTCATTGCCACCGGGTGCTGCAGAGGCCAAAAGCATAAAGATATCAAAGGATTTACAAGTGAGATTCCCAGAATCATGAAGGGTAAGGTCACAGCTGATCGGACACAACTTCTGGCTAAAGTGGTGATGGATGGACAGGGATGTGAAGTGAAAGAAATATGCCACTGCTTCCTGTATTCTTTCCGCAAGCATTTATTGTTAGCTGCTGTCAGAGGCAGGCATCTGAGTTCAGGGGATCTTCTACTGTGTACAAGCTGGTTTTATGCCATTATATAAATCTAGCAAAAACATCTAAGAAAAAGCTTGGATTTCCCAGTGCATACCAGCCATAGTTAAAGAAGTATCACGGGTGACCCAAGTGTCCCGACCCAGCGGTTTCATAAATTGATCACCAGAAGAGCTCTTTTATCTAATATCTAATCTAAAGCCTGCTTTATTTTATAATGAGCTACTGCTGGCAAATAGCCTATGCTCATTATTTTTAAGTAGAGTTATGAATGGCCATGAGTTTTCTAGTAAAGACATGCTTAAATTGTGTCATCTAGGGGATGCTCGTTTCAATTTGGATATGGCAGTAAATGACTGGGTCCCACTGGTAACAGACTAAAAGTATGAATCAATTTACATCATCTTGAAGAGAAAGTCACTCTGGAAAGATGACCTAAGTATAGTATTTCCAACATGTATTAGTTGTGAGAAGACAACGTAAAGAGAACAGAACAATTGCATGTACAGCCAATGTGTTTTTCTTCTCTTTCACTACGGAGCCAGAGGCAGTGTTAGAAATGTGCCACTTCATATGTGTTGTCAGAAAAGAGAAAATGCTGAAGGCCAGTACATTTTAGTGCCTTTTTTTCCGGCAGCAGAAAAAATAGAAACTTTCCAAACCTCTGAGCAGACCCTTGGACTTACCAGTTAGCAAAATGTGTGTGGGAGTTAAGACTCAAACTTAAACTGTAAAGGCTGCACTTGTACTTATGGAGAGATCGCTGCTAAATATTGATTATTGTAAGGTTAATTGTGTGTCCTAAGGTCTCCTTTCTTAAAATAGCAATGACAAAAGAATTGGAGGAGTATTGTTATTTTCCGACACTGAATGAGGAACTCACTGAAATACAGAAAAGAGTATTTTTTCCTAAAGCTACTCTTTATCTTCTAGTTTAATATATGCAAGCTAGAATCTTGAGTAATAGTTGCCATTCGTTTGTCTCAGCTTGCCTCACAAATTTGGGGAAGCAAAGTTAATATAAAAATAAAACAAAGTGATAATAAAAATGACCTCTCATTTTAAGTCTGCCATCTCAATTGAAAAAAAAAAAAAAAGCCTTTGTGTGTAGTTTTCAGTTCTGTTGTAAGGCCTCTAGAAAGGAAGCAAGCAAGTGGGGCACAGATGGGTAGAGGAGAAAAGTTGTGAAAAGGTGGGGAATTTACAGAGAAAAATCTTTGGGTGTGGTTGAAGTATGATTCTGGTTTGTACTGACTGAAACTGCATGTACAGTGGTAGTTTCTCTTTTGCCTCTCTGCTGGACTTGACCAGGCTGGATGACTGTCCTGCCACTTCTAGATGCTTGGACTGATGGCTTAGATCACAATGTTCTGCGGTGCAGATGTTTTCGAATGGTGTCGGGGGCAGAGGGGGAGGTGTTTCTGGTCAGACTGTTCTGTAAGTCACTGAAATGTCTTCCCTTAGGTTTCATGGGATCATTTCTCGGGAGCAAGCAGATGAAATACTTGCTGGCGTAGAAGGAGCATACATTCTTAGAGAAAGCCAGCGGCAACCTGGCTGCTATACTCTTGCTCTCAGGTAAATGCTATTTCAATAGAGGTTTATAGTTCAAATGTAAACATGTTAATGGAGGGGATTATATCTGTCCCTTTCAAATGAAGTCTGTGTCCACCATTACTTAATTCACTTCAAGGTGTCAAGAGTGATTTTGCACACTCTTGTCAGCAGCTTGACCATCGCAGTATTACAGCAATTCAGTCACTTCTTTAGCACTTGGCTACAAAGTCCCTTTTTGGAAGCAGACTCTGCTTGTCTTTGAAATTTTTTCTACCTAGCGTAGCCTTTACAACCTGGAATGTTGTAAAGACAGAGCTTCTCCTTTCTGACTGAGTACAGAACAGGGGAGTGTCCTGGCAGAGGACACAGCCAGATTGTCCTCTGAGCTCAGTGATGTGTTGTACACAAACATTGGCAACTGTCAGCAATAATAACCCTGGATAAACCTGGAAAATCATGAAGTCCAGAGGCTGACCAGCTGTCAAAGGTAGCATGCTGGACTTCAGTTTTCTTCCGTAACTGGAAATCAAGCTTGCTGTAGAAATAGTGTGAAGCATGGCATGCTGCTGCTCAGAGTCTGCTATTCAACTGAATGAAAACTTCAGTGGGAGCCCTGGCTACAACCTCACAGCCCCTTACAGGTGCCTGTCCTTGAAAATACAGCCGCTCCTGGCTTAGCTGAGCCATTCAAAAGCCTTGAAGCTGCTGTGGGTTACTTGCAAAAGGACAAGATATTCTGTTGGGTTTTGAGGAAACAAACTCCTTGGCAATATTTTGCAATGTTGATATTATTATTACTTCTGTGGGATATACACAAAATAAAAGTCTACATTTTTATCCTTCTGCTGGTAAGCCAGAAGGAAAAATCTTTTAAGGATTTACCCCAAGTAGCTGTGATATGATGCTGAAATCATCCTCAGAAATTGTATTGATGTGCAGATGGTAGAGCTGAAAAGGCTGGTGAGTCATGCCAACTAAAGAGTGGTATAAATTAAAAGGAACTTTTGTCAGCTGAAAAAGAACAAATGTAATTTTTTTGGGCTTTGGAGAGAGATTTCAAAATAAAGAATTAAAAGAACTACTAAAGGATGAACATTATGGCAAAGTGCCTGTTGTTTTGACTCAACAGCATGATTTCTAAATCCATCTGGACAATTATTTGTAAAATCAAAACTGAATTTGATTATAAATTGAGAATTCATATGAAAAATGTGGGTGAAAAAATAAGAGGCTTAAACAGTTGGATTTGAATGTCCAACAAAGTGTGCAGAGACATGCACATTTGATGCAATATAATGACCATTTAGTGTCATCTCTTTGAATCTATTAATCAAGAATGGGATTCCAGCCTTGATGTTTTAAACTGAATACCCCACAGACTACACCTGCCATAAACAGGGCCCAAGTTACCCCACAGAACTTTGGGTGTTTAACTGGGCCCCTGAATTAGGAGCTCAGTCTCCCAGGCTTTCTGCCAAGGGGTGATTCAGACCCTTAGGATTTGAATTTCTTGCTAGAGATGCCCATCTCTCTTGACTTTAAATGGGCCCCTGGTGGTTAAGCATCCACTTTCTGCACCTCAAAAATCTTTTGTAATGATGAGCCCTTAACACAGTTACGTGTCCTGGTATAAGGTCTTGTGAATGCAAATATGCCTTTCCAGTCGCTGCAGTGGTCCCTTTAGTATCTAGATTTAAACCACGTATGTCTGGGTCACATAGCTTGTTGTGGAGGTCTGGCCTCAGTTCTGTAGCCCATGTGATGCAGTCAAATCTGGGTTTGAACTGGAGTTGGTCTCTCCACAGAGATCCAGTTCCAGCCGTGTGCATATTCCGTATGTAAACCAGACATAGACTAGTCAGCAAAATTACCTCCCAAGTGTTTTGCCAGTATGACTTCTTTCTCTCACTCTTCCCTCTCTCTCTTTCTTTCTTCCCTGCTTTTTTTTCTGGTATTGCAGATTTGGTAATCAGACCTTAAACTACAGGTTATTCTATGATGGGAAGCACTTTGTTGGGGAGAAAAGATTCGAATCAATCCATGATCTAGTTACAGATGGCTTGATAACATTGTATATAGAAACAAAGGCTTCTGAGTATATTTCCAAAATGACAACAAACCCCATCTATGAACACATCGGATACGCCACTTTGCTTAGAGAAAAAGTGTCCCGGAGGCTGAGCAGAACAAAAAACGAGTCAAGAAAAGCAAGCGTAACCAGTGAAGAAAATACCCCGGTTGAAAAGGTAAGTATTCGGTTTAAAATTTTGGCAATCAGTACCAGTCTTTCTATCAAATCTGAGGGAAAGAAGTGTTTGTCTAAAGACCTGCTTCTTTTTTTCTATACTTTGTTAAGTATTACTATCCCACTGAAAAGTTTATATCCCATTAATGTGGTCTTGGCTCCAAGCTAATATGTGACAGGAGCTTATGATGAATGCTTTCTAATAAGTACCAAATGCAAATGTTTTCACTGTGTAAAATACCCCAAATATATATATGTATACTGGTTAAATTAAGAACTGCATCTAAAATTGTTCACGTTTCTTTGTCCATGTATACTCAAGAATATTTTGCAGATTATGAAACTGGTTCCTGTTGACCCTTCACCACAGCTCAAGTTTGTTACCTTTCTATTCATGGTGCAAAGCTCTTCTTTTCTGCCAATTCTTTGGTGGATGGGTCTCAAATCAGAATATTGTGTACTTTCTTCCCTTTATTCTCATGGGTCTGACATGGGGATATTGTGTGTTTGCCTCCCTTTATTCTCGCTCTTCTCATATGAAGTGGGCTTTCCTTGGTCTCCATCTCTCATGCACCCGTATCCCACAGTGTTGTATGGACTAGGATTTATTTACCTGATGATAAATTGAGAATTTTGTGCAGTTAGCAGCCATCTGAAGATATAAAATTAGAAAATCTTTTACATGTGGGAAACAGTCTTGTAAGCAGTGGCACGGATATTTTCATTTCCCAGGTGGTAAGGCAGCAAGATCTGTCAAACAGAATTTTTTTTTTTTTTTTTTTGAGTCTGGTGTTTGTGGTGAATAGGCTTGCTGACATTTGTAAGTGTACTTGTGCAGTGAAACAGATTATTTTAGTGTTGAGTGTGCCGGTTAGCTAGTCAGGAACCAAAGACAGTTTGTATTTGGGAAGCAGGGAGTGAATTTACTGTAAGATAGTAATACTGAGCATGAAACAGGTCAGCGTTTTTTTTTGTGTATCCTCACCACTCTAGGATATTTCTAGCATGGTTATTAGCTCTTGGTTTCACCTATTTGTATCAGCTGACTATATACTAGTTTGGATTTCTTAGTGGTAATAATTGATGGAGTAACTGTAAACCATTTATTCGCTATAAACAAATTAATTCCACTTACAATGACATTTTTTAGGGAAGGCATACAGCTGCAAGAAAGGCCTTTGGAGAATGGCACGGCAACAAGTCCTCCATTCAAGTGTTATTTCAAAATGAATCCACTGATGACAATAGTTTTTGGTTCAATTAGATGGTACTGTCATGTTGCAAGAGGAGTGGATGCCATAGAGAATCATGCTCCTTTAGTTGATTCTTGTGATGGGACATCGCTGGTTGTGAGTGCTGTAACAGGCACTCAGGAAATGAATTTTGACTTTGAGACACAGCAAGAAATAAATGTAGTGCAGTGTGGCAGGATTTTTCATGTAGATGTTTTTGTGTCAGTAGGAAGATACTCCCAGAGGATGTTCTGGAAAAGTTTCTTTTGTATTGAGAAAATACCAGACCATCACTGAGATGACTGTTAACATTATTACATGACTGTGAAGTAATGAAGTAATCATGGAAGTTGAAAACCATGCTACATTCTCTAGGAAATTGGGAGAATACTTTTTTGCACAAGGAAAAGCACGATTTCAAAATTGTGTTCAGTTTTACTTACAGTCCTTGCAGATGAAGAGCAATGGTCCTTTGTATCTCTCAAACTGCTCTCAAAGACTTCAGAGGTTTGTTGTATTTCTTTGTGCCGTATATTTCCCAACAGATTGTGTTTTCTGTTGTGCTTGGGTTTGGGTGTTGTTTTATGAGCTGGGCAGTTTCAAGTGAGTACTGTACAAACTCTTTTAAACCAACAGAAGGCAAATTGTTGCTGAAGGAATCCCTGCCCTCTCTCCTTCACCACTGCCTTTCTGCTGATGCACAGTTTTATGCAGCTGCACAGTAGGTGACACTAGAAAATAGCTCCAGATTAAAACTAACTCACCCAGAAGAAAACCTACGTGATTTTTTTCAGCCAGATCTCTTACCTGATCCACCTCATCTGATTGCAAATGCAGCTCAAAGGAGGGGGCAAGACTTCTGATAACAGCTCAAAAAAAGATGATACTGGCTTAGAGTGAGTGCAGAGCTGCATCCTTAGTTCTAGGTACCTGTACTTGAAAAATGTTTGGACTTGATGGAATTTGCTATCAATAGTGAAAATACACCTCGGGACCTCATTAGTGATTGGTTTAGAATTGTAGAACCATAGAATCATTTAGGTTGGAAAAGATTTTTGAGATCATCAAATCCAACTGTAAACCTAGCACTGCCAAGTCCACCACTACCATGTCCCAAAGTACCATGTCTGCGTGTCTTCTAAATACTTCCAGGGATGGTGACTAAACCACTTCCCTGGGCAGCCTGTTCCAATGCTCAATAGCCGTTTCTAGTGAAGAAATTTTTCATAATATCCAATCTAAACCTGGCCTGGCACAACTTGAGGATGTTTCATCTTGTCCTATGACTTGTTACTTGGGAAAGAGACCAACTAGGTCTTCCTTTGTACTGCAGCTGAATGAAATTAAAGTGTGTAAAGTGTTATTTACCTCTAAGGTGGTTCAACATGAGAAAGGCAGTACCACAGGTCCTCACTCTACAAGGATTAGTGCTCATGTAATTTTCTGTACGTGCAAGCCTGGGCTGTGTGGCTGTGCTGTCATGTAAAAATAGCTGTCTTCAGCTAAGCCATTACATTGTTGGCAACCCTCTCTGCCTTCCTCCCACTGCGGGGAAGCAGCAGAAGGAGGAATAGCAGCTGTTTCGAACATATTTTTCTTGCCAGGAGGAGTAGGAGCAATCACAGCTACAAGAGGAGAGGGGCTAAATAGGCAAGGTGATCTGCTCACAGGCTGAAGACCTACAGTAGCAGCTGAGGCCTCGTTATTGATGATTAGGACTCCCAATGGGCTTCTCTACGGGTACCAGTAGTTTTCCATCATCTTTCGGAAATCCATGTGCAAAAAGGGTTATTTCAGCTTAATTATTAGCAACTGAAAGAAATTCATCGAAGTCTGTATGTTGAAGGATGCAATGGTGGATTTTGCTTCACGTGTTCCTGGGAGAAGCTCATGAGAGGTTTGAGTAGCAAAGACTCAGGGGTCATCATTCCCATTTCTTCCTTGCAGTAACCTCACATAAGTATGAACTGGGCTTTGGAATAATCTAGTGAGTTATGGAGTCAGTAACAGCATATAGGAATGAAGAAAGGTAAAGAGAGTTTAATGTTGGGTTTTATATAAACTTGAGAAGACCTCTAAAACATAAAAATAATATGGGGAAGTTGTAGTTCAGCAGGAGTTGTATCCAATGTTTAGCTTGAGGCTGTCTTGTGTTGTACAGCATTTTAGACAAAGGCCATGTTCTGCCCACAAAATCAAAACTTTCACCCACTTCAGTAACTACAGTAAATTTCAGACTTCTGGAAATAAGTGAATGAATACTCAATATTCTTTGCTGTGTGTGTGAAAAATCATTGCATTTTTTTGTAAAATGTGTTTTCTCTGGCCAATTGAACAGGTAAAATGTCATCTTTGGGTTTTTTCTTTTTTTTTTTTTTTAATAATTGAGCTTGTTTATTTGAAAATGCTGCCTGGAGTATTTTGGATATTTCAGAAATGATGGAGTTGGGGTAGAAAACAACACGTGCAGGACAGAAACTTCCATTGTTTCTCAAGAGGAATGTGATAATTCGGTACTCTAAGGTTAAGCATCAGTACTCCTCTTACAGATTAGGCTTTTTACAAGTCAGATTTTGTTTTATACTGAAACCAATTCCAGAGTGTGAAAGTGCAGCTGAAGGCATTAGTCTCTTTAGTGGGTTTGTTAACACCATCCAGGGAATCTGCTCATCCTGTCACCTCCCACGCTGACAGCGGAGATTATTCAGTGTCTCAGTCACTCCAGCACCGCTGCTCCCCGTGGGGTAGGTCGATGGAAGGGGACCACCAAGGCATGGGCTGGCAGGAGCAGCACGCATCCAAATGAAATGTCTTGGTACTGCCTGGGGTACCTGTCTGTTCCCATAATGATAATTTATTCGAGGTTGTAATTAGTGGAGTCATGCCCATTCCAGAAGCGGGGTGTGATACATGGGCTGGATTAAGCTGCTGTTGTGCGTGCCTTTTTATCCAACAGTTTTTTTTGTAGCATGCCTAAGAAAATGTTTATGTTTTAAAATACTTAATGCCAACATTTAATCCAAAAGTTATTTCTGTCTAGCTGTATAGAGGTGCTAGATTTGTAGGCATATTTTCCAAATTTTAGTCTAAATAGTCTAAATCTTTAATCTGAAAGGAGACACAAACGATTTTTAGGAATGAAGTATTGTTGGGGAGCAACATGCTGCAAACACTTGCTTAGCAGTGTAGGCAATTGCCGTTTTAGCAGGATCCAGCTTCAAGAAGGATTTTGGATAGAGAAGCAGCTTTTTGTGCAAAGAACATTTGAAGATTGTATGTTGTCTGTTTAGGGCTGTGATTTAGGCTTGGGCAAGTTGTGATCTCCTGCTTCCTGTTTTCTCTGCTTATGGAATGCTGTACTTGGGGCAAAGGAACATATACTAGAAGATGTAGGGCAGATAAGTACCTGGTACTGGTAAGTACTATAATTAATTACCAGTATTTCACATTACTGGTGAATGTAGAAGTGTAAATTTCTGTAAGAAATTAATCTTCACATGCAGAAGAGAAAAAAATGCAGGTCTCTGTCAGTAAAATACGTAGTTCTTAAATGTCTGTCGCAATCACATACCATGTTATCCTGCAACAGTCAACTGCCTCTGTGTCCCAGACAAGGAGAAAAAAAAAATCTTCATTTCTAATCCTACTGCGGCAAGTGTAATTTGGGAAAATACATTCAAAGATTTGAAATGCTGGAGGAAAATGCAGTCTGGAATTTCATGAGCACCTGAAGGAGGTAAAAGCTATTATGCTTGCTGATGAGAAACCATCCCAGCTCCCTGATCTTGCACTTCCATTCCCACTCCTGTGACCTGCCTGGTGCATTGCTGCAGCCACCCCTTGGGTGGGAGCTGGAGGCCAGGACACAGTACCCTCTGTCAGGCAAAGGCTGTGCCCTGCACCTCGTTCCTTTGCTGCGCTGGCCTTATGCAGCAGCAGTTCCTGGGTTTGGGTTGCCTTAGAGCTCCTCAAGCATTCCTGTTCGTATGGGGGACCCAATGAGAACGGGAGACTGTAGTTAAAGAAAACCTTTGGCAGTGGTTCAGCTTAAAGAATGTGCAAAATGAATAATCTTAACTTATCTGACAGAGGACAAACTGCTGGCAAATGCAGTAAAGATTAAGGGTGGTTTTGTCAGTGCCAGGTCTCCGCTTACTTGGATTGTGGCAAAGTTCCCATCAACTTCTCTGCAAGCAGGATCTGGCTCAGTCAGTTCAAGCATTCCAGTTGTACGTGAAATATGAGTTTTCTTGGAGCCCAGGCTGGAGTGCTTGTTCTGCTCTCTGGTTGCAAGTACACGCCAGGAGCAGCAAGAGGCGTTTAGCAATGATGGTCTGTAAAGAATAGTGTAGCAGTTTGAGCGAAAGCAAGAGCGAGCTGTACCTGGAGACTTCACTTAACAGCAAGACAGCGTGGAAAATTGTATATTGCTGCTTGACATGGTAACCTCTCTATCTTTTTCGCTGGAACTCATTACTGGGCATTTAAGTGCAAACGACAGAGCCCATAGTTAATACTGCAGCTAGAACTAAAGAGCTGAAATGATAAGCATATGACAGAGTCTGCAAGGTTGTAGGTTTCCTCGGCAGAAAATCCCACACAAATAGATAAGAAAGCTATTCCTGTTAAGGCAAAGGTGACAGAAAAAGAAGAATAACTTTGCTAGAAGTAGGATTTGGTATTACTGTCCTCATTAGTCATGCTGCTCACACACAGTTTCCCATAGAATAAAATGCAGGACTTCCAGGAAAAACTGTTTTCTAACGTCCCTTAATTGGAGATGTAATCTTGTTATGGAACTAAATTTTTTAGGGGCACTGCAGTTTTTCTTACATCAAAACTGCACGAGAGACAGCCAATTTTATGAGAACCTCTGGTTTGGTTCAATTTTTTCAAGTATTTATACTTCGACATTGTTATTCACACCACATCCCTTTTTGTAGGCTTCTCAGCCTCCTCCTACCACTCCATTTTTGTCTCTTCATTGAATTTTCTACAGGTACTGCCTTTAGCCAGCGATAAAGAAATCTTTTCAGTCTTTCATTTATTCATTATTCTCACCATTTTGCAGCTCCTCTAAACCTCTAATGATCCTATTACAGGTTGCTAGCTAGTATTTAACTCTCTGCTGGGATGTCTATCCAGATGTTGAGCATGTCCTTCCACACGGGGCTGTAGGATACTGTGCTGTCCTAGCAGCAGATCACCAGGTTAAGAGAATGGTGACCAGAAACATCTGCTCCTGCAGACTGTGGGCTGGAACCGCACTGATAATTTGACCTGGTGTCTTTTGCATTGCCTTCAGCTCCCCAATATCTGCAACATGCTTTGTCAGAACAAATTAAAATTTGTTCTGCAGGGACATAGACAACCCACCACCTTCTTTTAGTAGGGATTGCAGCGTCACCCCTGCATGCATATCCACAGAATTCACAAGGGACTCCTCCCCAGATGATTTTCCCTGGAAGATGCTCAGATGCTATGCTGATAAGCTGTGACATAAAGCCTGTGTATAAATGTGGCCTTTATCTGCAGATTTCAGTAATACAGGCAGAGATAAAAGGTATGTGGCATTTTTAGTGCTAGAAGCAACTAACTTACACGTTATAATTCCTTTCATCAGTCACTCCTGCTTGGCCTGCAAGAGTAGTAGCCTACACACGGGCAGTACATGTATGTACATAATTGTAGCATGCCCTCACATGAGTACTTAACCACGTGCCCCACTGTCTTCTTTAAATAATTGCTAGCAATTAAGTACTAATTTAATCCAGAATACTCTTTGGTATCATACCACAGTGAGGACTAGTTTATATTAATACATTACATGTACCAGTATCTCTATTTTAGTAAGCAGTTTTATGTTTTAAGTGACAAATACCATCTTACTGAAAATATAGCTCACTGATAATTTTCTTTTGCCTTTCAATTTTGGGGCTTTTTTTTTTGTTTTGTATTTTTCAGCTGTATCTCTTTACAGCTTCTTTTTTGTTCAAAGCATCATAAATATGAAATAGGCAATATATAAGAAATAAAAATAAGACAGCTACCAAAGTAAAAACATGGAAGGCATCTTTTTTTTACTCCTTCCCTCGGGCTGTCTATGTTTATGCACAAGAAAAGGGATGCTGCTTTGTAGCTGACTGTGGCATTCCTAACTAATACCCAATGTTTTGCCTGATTTGGCAAAGATTTTTGAGAGAAATAATTTGGCTCATTTTAACAGATGGAAATCGAGGAAATCAAGAGAAAGAAAGGTTCCATTGCAAAGTATTTACTTACAGAGCTTCCCTGAGCTGTTAACATCTCTCCAGGATCCTGGTTTATGTTATGTTATTGCTGTCAGTTTAGGATTCATGACTTTTGCCTTAAGCAGAATAAGTGATATGATTATGCCTGAAGAGAGCTTGTAAGTTCAAGACAACACTGATTTACACAGATGGCACGATGCGACAGATAATGATCTGATCCAAATACTACTGAAATTAATGGGAAGATCCCCAAAGATTTCACTGGGTCTTGGAGCACTTCAGGGCACTGCTAAGGATATGAACCAAAGGTGAATATGAAGTTTGTTGTCACCAAAATGTTACCCAATCCAGTGCTTTAGAAAGTGGCCAAATGGAAGCAGTATGAAACTTTGTACCTGAATACCATGAATGTAGATTGAAGTTTTGTCAAATGAGAATGTCAGATGACTAATAAAAGTGATTAGACACACCAGAAGTGGTTATAGGAGTCCTAAAGCAAAAGCCACTTGGCTCTTCAAGTACAGTAGTGTATCTGTAGCTAGGCTCTGCTCAATACATAAATCAATCATTTCTTCTTGGGTATTTTCCTGTTATGAGATTGATAATTCTAATAAACCTACATGTTTTTTGTGTAAAACCCATGCTTAGTTTGGTGTATTAAATCCTTATATGAGGGGGTTTTTGTCTTGGCTTTTATGCTCTGTACATAGCTTTGATGGTATTAAATTAATATAAAGAAACTTCCATAGGGATTGGGATGGAGCCTTCAGTATAAACATTTCATTTGTCTAGTCACTGGAAAATGAAAAACCTTTTTTTAAGTAAAAATCTATAGTTGATTATCTCTCATGAATCTTCAGACACTGTAGGAATAAACAGTAAACTTTTACAAGCGCCTCTGAACTGCCATGTATTGATCTTGGAAATCAAATGTTCAGCTTCTTAAAAGTAACAGAGATATTCATTCCTGTTAATGGAGGACTTGGAAATGGTGTCAAAAGGAAAGTGTTTAAATAGTGACTAATATTTATCCTTTATATTTTGTTTAGAAAGTAAGTAGGTTTAGTGATGTGCTTGTTTATGTTATACATTTGCTTGGCTAATTACACAGAAAAAAACCCAGCCTGTCCTCTCTTCTCATGCATGCGAAAAAGTGATGGGCCTGAAATACAGTGATTAACATTGCACGTTTGCTATTAAGGGAGGGAAAACAAAAAGAAGGAACAGTGAAGCAGTGGGATGGAGTACCTGAGGGGGGAGACAAAACCTCCCTCATCATGAGGCATAGAAACACATTAGAAAACATCTGGGAGAAATGGCACTGGTAGCGCTGACACCTGAGGCAGGCAGGAGAAAAATCTCCTAAAGTACCTTCTTCTATTCCTCCATGGTTTTCTGTGCCTGAAAGAGTATTGTTTAGGCTCTGATGCATCTCGTCTAGATGAAGACATCTTACCAGTGTAGCTAAGGAGAAGTTATTTGATTCCTCCCTATGGGAGGAGAGTACATTCCAGTCTAGAGAAGGGAAGGCTCTAGTGAGACCTTACAGGAGCCTTCTGGTACCTAAAAGGGGCCTACAGGGAAGATAAGGAGGGACTCTTTATCAGGCAGTGTAGTGATAGGACAAGAGATAAAGGTCTTAAACTGAAAGAGGGTAGAATTAGATTAGATATTAGGAAGAAATCCTTTACTATGAGGGTGGTGAGGCACTGGAACAAGTTGCACAGGGAAGCTGTGGATGACCCATCCCTGGAAGGGTTCAAGCCCAGATTGGATGAGACTTGGAGAAACCTGGTCTAGTGGGAGGTGTCCTTGCTCATGGAAGGCAGGTTGTAACTAGATGATCTTTAGGATTGCTTCCAACTTTAACCAATCTTTGATTCTGTGATTCAGTTCTGAATTGTCACTCACTAGTGAGAAATTAACTGCAGTTATGAGCCTAATGTCCAAGGCTTCCATGAAATGCTTAATGCTAGCCAAGATACACTAACTTCATTCTCTTCTATATCCTGTGTGCTCGGGAGACCTTCTGCCAAGGAATGTCTTGGCCGGCTTTCTTTGTCCCCACATGCTGACTGGCACTTGTCCCATCACGCTCTAAATATTACCCTTTCTGAGCATAAAATCTATATGTCATATCCACTGAGCATCTTTTCCCATACTCAGGATGCAGAAGGTCTCACCCCTAAGGCACGTGGGCACTCGAGTGAAGTCAGGTGCAGAGCCCAAGCAAATGTCCTCTGTTTGATCTGGGCTCTTGCCACAGAGAGACAGGTCAGCCACCTGCACCCTCACCCTGCAGCTGAGATAGTGGGAATCCAGGTGCGTGGATCTCGTCACCTCTGGTCTGAGTCAGCAGCTATCAGTTGGCCACGGTCTCAGCCACAAGGCCAGCAGAGCTTGCTGTACCTGCCTGGCAGGAAGAGGCAGAAGCCCCGGGCAGAATGATGACTTGTAGTGGCCACAGTGAAGCACATGCTGTTAACAGTGTTCTCAGCTGAGGCTTGACTACAAAGGTCAGGAACCAGGGCTTTTTATAACTGCTAATATTTGGAAAGGAGGACATTGTGGTGTGAAAAGTAAAAATGGTAACAATGGGCTCTTTCTTGTAATGTATTCTCAGCCCTGGAGAACAGTGGGACTGCTCACGGTCGTCAGCGTGGGTTATGTAGAATGAATACTGCCAGTTAGACTTGATTGCCTTTTTGATAGATTTACAAAAGTACTGAATGAAAAGAATGCAGCAGATGCAGAATAATTGGATTTTTTGCAAAGTAGTACAATGTCTCATGAAATCATATTCCTGACATTAATTCAAATTGGCTGGCGCATGAACACAGTCACATGGACCAAAAATAGGTAGAGGAATTTCAAGCAAAGAATAAAGATAGGCAGCAGCTTGATAAGCTGGGGAAAGGTGGCTGATGAAGTACTGCAGGGATGGGAGTTTCATTTAAGATTTTTATTGATCTGGAAAAAGTGCAAACAAGACATTACCGAGAACTCGGGATGGTTTGTGCTACGATGCAACTCAGTATAGCAATATAATCCCTGAGAACGTAATGAACATCCATAACAGAAACATCAAGAGAATCTCAATTACAAATTGTTAGGCGGCGCCTTGGCATGTTTTAAGCACGTGAAAAGGGGTAAGCCACATACATGCGTGGATTATCTCTTCTGTCAAGAGTGAGACGGTTGCTTGCATTTAGCCAGGTGTGCCTCTATTAAGCAGGGGCTAGAAGCGAGGAAGGAGAACATTGCCATAGCCTCAGGAGGAATTATGTCTCCACCACTTGTCAAGAGAAATAGTTGTTGTTGCACTTTGAAAGCCTCTTTCCCTGATTTTCCGTTGGTTCACCCATCCATCTAAACTATAGCTATTGCTGTGGTAACTCAGCGTCTGCTTTTGCCAAGCTGGAAGCTGGGAATACTGCTTCTGTTTCTCAAAATTATTGTGCCCAGCATCAGTAGGCAGGGAGATACAAAAGCCCTGCTTCCTTCACTCTGTGCCCATGTGCTAAACCAGGTGCCATTTGGCTGGTGATAGAAGGCAGCTTTTCTGAAGTCCATCAGGCTTGTTTGGGATTGTTACAGCAGGGATGACCCCCCAGGGTCAGTTCTCAGTGCTTTCTGAGTTGCTCACAGCAGTCTGAGGTGTGAGCTCCTCAAACAAGAAAGATGGGCTGGGTGTATAGCTTGGCCATTTGGCAGAGTCCATCAGGAGCTAAGCAGTCCCTGAGGAGAAAGATACTTCTTCAGTGAGAAGCTTGAAGGTGGGAGTTCTGAGGGAGAGAGGGGTCAAAGGTGGAGGAGGTATCTCCAGATACCTCCATCAGAATCTGTACCACCTAGACTTGCAGGAAACAGCTTGGGAAGAATCGATCAAGTTGATTTATGAATGAAATTGTCCCAATTAAACACTAGGTGGCATGTTTACTTAAGAGTTTCCAGGGACAGTATTAGGGCATGAGACACTGCTGACACCCATTTGTGCTTCTGTGATGAGTGTAGTTTCATGGGAACCATGAGCACCTGATGCCTTTTTTTTAACAACAAGCGTTCAGCTTGTTTGTAAAAAAATTGACACAAAGACATCATTGCTTACTTCAGCCTTAAAATTACTCTTTAACATCAAAGTCACTTCCATATTGATTCACGGATTATTAAATGCAGTGCAGAAAGGAATAGGTGTACATGGCAATGGACCGACAGAACGTCCGATCTCAGAGGAACTGTGTAAATAGTGAGAGGGGTTACTATACAAAGACAGAGTATGATTTACTTACTTTACTTGTCTGAAAGGCTGCATGTAGGAGTATATAATGCATTTTAAAAGTCAAATGAAGGAAACCTAGCATTTAGCCTGATGTGAATGCAAAGCACAGCTTTTGATTTCAGAGCTGGTATTTTAAGGTAATAGCGTCCAGTGGTTTGGGCAAAATACTCAAAGGCATAAAATATGCCTTTCTTCTGTGTCTGCACGACACCTGTTAAGTCAGCCAGGCTGCAGCTTTCTGTATGCTGCTGCTTCTCCATTGGTGAAAGAATAAATAAACCTAGCTTACAAAAGTGCCTTTTCACACACTGCATCCTTGAGAAAACACAGCGCCACAGACAGAGCACTTGGCCTCTACTGAAAAGATACCGTGTTCAGTATGTCAGCTCTAACAATTCTTAATTCCTCCTATGGGTATTTTAAGAATATCGATAGACACTTTGGACTAACTGCAGATATCATGAAGATAAACTTCCCTAGGATAGGAGATACCCATAGCGCTGATTGTGCAGGTTGTTGCAGCTCTCCCAGGAAGGGAGTTGTAGGTTGCTGACCCACGTCCACCACCATCCAGATTTCTGAGATGAATCCCGTCATCCATCAGTTTCCTCTGCTGTAACTCATGTATGGACCTCTGAGTCGACAGAACTGGTTGTAGCTGCTCAGTGTGAGCTCTTACAAACAAAGTGGGCTGTATAAAAAGGGAGGTAAATTTGTAAGTCTGAACTGGGGTTGCTCTTTATGCCAGTGCCAAGGAGTGTGGAAAATAGACCTTGCTGTGATACCAGGATTGTGGGGATAAATCCTTTCCTTGCCTGACACTGGCTGGGCAACAAACACACCTGTCCTCTTCAAGGGGAAAAGAAAGCCCCATTCCCCTTGCCTTTTCCACCCTCTCTTCACCCATGAGAAGCAGGCTGGAGCTATTGCATTATCTGATGCCAGGGGATGTAGCAGAACAAAAGCTGAACAACTTAACAGCTTGCCTTAGGACATCAAAAATGTATCCAGAGCATCTGTACTCTGGCATCAGGAGAATCTGATCAGGTTCTTACCACAGAGATGAAGTTATGCCTGTTTTCATTTTCAGCAGTATCTTTTGGTGCTCATATTCTGTAAGGCTTTTTATGTCTGTTATTTTCCCAGCTCTCAGGAAAATGCTAGTAGAGCAGTGTGTAATTTGGTCGGTGAACTGAGGTCTGCTGCCCTGCACGCATAGCCACTGCTGGGCTGCATTGACAAAGCTGTGTTTTATGATATAAGTGCTTAAAGAGATACCTGGACAACTCTTTCGAATCAATTAATTCTGTTTATTTATATATTTTAGGAAATAGAGGAAAAAAAAAATTCCTTTTATTTCCCTCTCCCCCTTCCTTTAATTTGATTAATCCAATCAGTGCAGTTTCTTAAATCCATCTGGCCTATAATGCATTGCTGAATGTCAGGCCAAGTGAATTTGCAGACAAAGCTTAAGGCACTTCCAGAATGGCTAAAAATGAAGTACACTGGCAGAGATTGGACTAAAAGGAGCATATGTTCAAGGACATTGTTCACATCATTTGGTTTCTTGTAGACCTCAAAGTACTAGGAATTAAGGGAGAAGGCTGGATTGTGGTTTCTTCGTGGGCTGGCGGAATCACAATTGAATAAAGTCAAGTCATCATTTGATATAACTTGCTTCTTAGGAGACAGTACGTGCAATGCAGAATTCAAACAACTTCCAGATCATGCTTTGTAGGAAATTTTTCCATGTGTGGTTTTTTAATAACCTCTCCATGCCGTGGCTTAAGTTCCCTTCTCCACCCGTGAGCACCCGCGAGCTTTCTGTTGTCCAGCTATAGAATCATAGAATCATAGAATGGTCAGAGTTGGAAGGGACCTTAAAGATCATCGAGTTCCAATCCCCCTGCCATGGGCAGGGACACTTCCCACTAGACCAGGTTGCTCAAAGACTCATCCAGCCTGGCCTTAAACACCTCCAGGGATGGGGCATCCACAGCTTCTCTGAGCAACCTGTTCCAGTGCCTCACCACCCTCACAGGAAAGAATTTTTACCTGAGATCCAATCTAAATCTCCCCTCTTCTAGTTTAAAACAGTTACTCCTTGTTCTATCACTACGCTTCCTGACAAAGAGTCCCTCTCCTGCTCTCCTGTAGCTCCCTTCAGATACTGGAAGGCTGTTCTAAGGTCTGCCCGGAACCTTCTCTTCTTCAGGATGAACAGCCCCAGCTCCTCAGCCCTCTAAAAACATGCCTCTATAGACATTGAATTTCAAGAGAAAATACAAAACTTTCTGTAATTTCCTTTGTTTTATTTCTCACTATATTTTATGTTTCAAATTAAAAAAAAAAAAAAAGAAGTAAGCAGTTAGGGTACATGTAGCATTTTATTCCTTTGCCAGTGACAGTGTACGCTCTAGAACAAAGGCATGATACTGCCCCAGTTGAAATGAGAGCCAACCTGCATTGCCATGGGTCGAGGCAGGTAGGGGTCCCATTAGAGCTGCCCAGAACTAGAAATATGGGCAAGTATGTTGTGATATACATCCACAGAGTCCAATGCCTTGGGGCTACAGTGAGCCAGCCTCCTGAACAGGTGGAGCGTCGGCAGCTTTTTTGGGCAGCTTGTTCAATACAACAACTCAAGTGCAGTTCACAGAGTGCGTCAGCTGTTGCTCTGAGCCATTACCTGGAGATCTTGGTACATACATCTCACTGGATGACAGTAATGGGGAGATTAAAGCACTGGGCATTAGAACACGGATGGGGTTCGGACATCTACCTGCTCAATGTCTTTTCAGTAGAATTTTGTAATGGGAATAAATCAGTCCATTTAGTTCAATTTAGTATCTGAATTTTCTACTCACAAGCAGAACATCTCACTTGCAGCAAAATTCAAGATTGGACTTGGGAACAGGGTACTGTATTGCTAGTGCTTGAGCTATCTATGGAATAATAAGTATTTGCATTTTCTCTAGCTCAGAAAAACCCTCTGGTGCAAAAAGATGGGGATGGTGGATTTGATTCTTCTGCAAATAAAGAGACAGTGACTGAGACAGTGACTGAGATGTTAATGCTTTCCCATTTTATTGCCTGTCTGATTTCCTTTTAAAATGTGAGTTCAAATTCTTGAATAAACATAAGAATCATGACATTAATAAGAGAGAGGAGATTAAAAATTTCAGCCATCATAAGCCTTTCTGATTGGATGCAGATTGGGTTAACAGTTGGGGAGGTTTGCGCTCTTAACACCACCTATTTTTATCTTGCCAGGTGTTGCTAAGAATAATTTAGTATTTTGAATAGTTGTATTTTTATGGACTTGTGCAAGAATTCAGGAAAAGTCCTTGAATATTTAATATTCCAATAATCAGATGAAAAACCAACTTAATTCAGTATTTGATAGCACTTCCTGTCCAATATAACATACTCAGAGCTTATTGAGAAAAGAATATATGCCTATAGACTTTTGATACATTTTCTTTCTGCCTTTCTTTAGCATTTAAATTCATGCATAGAAAATAAGTATAGATATACCTATCTTCATGCTACTTTAAAAAATGCAAGTGCTTAAGTTCTGTGTCATCTTCAGAAAAACAGATACAACAGAGTTCATTGACAGTACAACAAACTATTTATTGCAACAGGGGAGCCATATTTTTCATAAGACTTCAAATATCAAAATTATACTAAAATCCATTGGGGGACACTTGTCCCCTGCAAACCAGAAATCAGCAAATAGGAAACAGTTCTATAGTGACTCATGTGGGACCGTGGAACATTTTGGATTAGCTATGCACCACGGGTAATCCTAGTTTATCTTTTTATTATTGTTGTTCTATTCACAGTTCAGTGTATTTTATGATGCTATCCATGGCCTTTGGGGATATAATTACATTTTTCACTTGATCTGTAATTTAGTCGCAGGAACAAGAAGACAAAAGGTTATTTGGAATCAGACCTGACAGCCAGGGGGCTGAAGTGCTGACATTAGTCTGCCACCTGACAGGTCTATGCCTCACGATTCGTCTGTGTGTGCGGTTGTGATATATTTAAAAAGCAAGAAACCTAGCAGAAAGGACTCTCAGCCCACTCGTAGGTGTGGGCAAAATGCACAGTAATGAGCCTTGAACTGTCTGTTTTATTTTCAGTGGGATGCCTTTTTTTGTTTTCTGCCTTGCTTTCACTGAACCCAATGAAAACAGTTGTCACACATTGCATCAGAAGATGCCTTTTTCGCTCCCGGAAAGCATGTAATTGCTCTTTGTCCTTCTCAGTTTTCCTTCCAGGAGCAGCACATATTCTGTTGAACTTGAATCCACGTTGTTGAGCTGATTGCCTGCCCCGCCATTTTCACACAGAGCAGTTGGTCCATCAGTGGTGGTGTTGCCTGGTGTAGTGAGAACCTGCTGTCTTGTGTTGAGCAGTTACCAGCCAAAACCACTGCATATTCTTCTGCTGCTCACTGCTGTAGGGTTAAATGCTTTACCCAGTTGAATTAACATTTATATCTCAACAGAGTCCTTTCTCCTGGCTTCTGCTGAGTCCTTACCTCAGCTTACACACAGTGCCTTGCACACGTGGCTTTACACTCAGTGAATGTCTTCCTTCAGTTCACAGGAAAGCAGAGATGCACAGTCAGTCAGTTTAGGACAGAAATGCAGATCTGTCTTGTTTGAGAATGCTGTGTCAGTGGGGAGGCTGTGGTAATTAGGGTTGTTTTGTAAACCTGTTCTCATGATGGTTTATTTGGAATGGCAATATTGATGCACAGTGTATTTTGTATACCTAACTGCCCTCAGAAGTCACTTTATGAAGGAAGGGGTCAGATGGAGGGATGTTAGGGAGGCAGGTTTGTGCTAATGGAACTGTCACCGGAGGTCAGGGTTGTACCTGAGAGTGTGTCCATGGCAAGAGAAGATGGGTCCTAGCTTGGCATTGTAGTCAAGGCCAGTGAGGTGTTGCAGCCAGGGCCTGGGATAAATCCTAAACAGAAAAGTACAACCCCCAGCAGCTTTTCTTTTAATTAACATCTTTTTATTGATCTCGGTGGTGAATGCAGACAAGACAGCTATTGTGAAGAAACTACAGAGGCAGAAGAGACAGAAATAGCGGAAATGGCATAAAAAGCATTAAAACATTCATTTATTCTTCTTAATTATCAGCCTTTTCCCTGGAACATTCTTGTGTAGCAAAATACCAAAGACAAAATGTTTTGCCTTAACCACATTTCTAATGAAGATGTCTTGATAGCTGAGAGTACAGGATCTAAAACTTGCAGAATTTTAATACATCTATATAGCTAATGCTAAAAGAAATACAGAGAAGATAACAACAGAAATTTCATCAGATTTAGTCTCCAAAGCCTGAATTTTTAAATTCCCCTGACTGTAATGAATCTTCCCTCAGATGAGTAGATAAGCATATGATTTGCATCTAAACATAGCAACACGGGCACCCAGTGAGCCATTAAGTGAACTGAGACTGTTGACGGTGAGATAGGGACAAAGACTGTGTTTGAACACAGCAGCTTTCGGCTCTTGGTTCTTCCCTTGGTTCAATAGGTCCCACTACCTCAGCTTTGCAAGTCTGAGTAAGATTCAACAGTGCGTGCTTAGGAGAGACTTACTAAGGAGGGCGTCCTTTTCCTAGTTAAACACTTTGCAGCTCTCTGACCTGTGACTTTGCTAACCCCTCCTGGGTATATCTCCGATAATGGTGCTTCAAGCTTTACCTTCCTCCACTTTGGGCCATTTAATTCAGTCTAATTTTTTTTTGCTTTTACAGGGATTTACTTTTTCCTCTCGAAATCAAGCTTGAGAACTTTTGGTGGTGTAATAAGGGAGTCCAGGGAACCTGTTCTGGCAAACAAGACTTTCCAAGCCAGAAACATGAGGAGAGAGGTTTTAAAATACAGCCTCTAAAAATAAATAAAAACATAATGTGGTTAGATTCCACATCTTCTGAAGCAGACACTTCAAAACAAGGAAATATTGCTGAATTTGACCATGTCCATATGAGAAAGTACATGTTCTATCTCAGTAATAATTTTTTTCTCTATTTTAAATCTGTGTCACTGACTTTCTAAAAAAATGTAGGTGCTATACTGTCACTTCAGGAGAGGTTCTGCTGCTCTGTTCAAAGGGAGCAGCAATAATGTTTAATATTGTCTTCCAATACTGCAATTGCCTCCAGCTACACTTCAGCCTCTTCCACCAGGCAAGAGGGATAGGAGAGGCAGTGATTTTTAACTAGCCTGTCGGCACTCCTGAGCTGGTGAGCAACAGGAATATGCAGCCAACAGGTGTTCAGAAAACCCAGTGTATCAGCTGCTAGAAAGAGTCACCACCAGTTTGCCCCTGGGAAAGAGACATTGAGGTACTGCCATTGCCACCCTTCAGCAGAGGGGAAGCTCCAGCAGCTGTAGATAGGTAGAAGAAATTGCTGATAGAAGAAGAAATTCAAGTGACTGGAACTTGGAAGAGTCAACACTTAGCTCTGTCCTGCTGTCCCATCCTTTGCTTGTCCGTGGGATGACCAAACTTGATAAAAATCACAGCTCTGTCGTGATGTCTATCCTATTCCCAGAGAAGGAAGTAGGGGTAGCACTAGCTCTTGTTTATACCTCTTCCTATTGGACATCTGCAAATATTTCCCACCATTTGGATACCATCCTGAGGGGCAGGAACTCAGCCTCAGTCCCTAATCTGCAACATAAACCTTTCACACAGGATTAAATGACAAATAATTTTGACAAGAATGGGACTTTTGCAAAGAGAAGCACATGATAGGGAATGTGGCTTCCTATTGCTGCTGCTGAGGAACAGAGCATCAATAATCTCTTCTGACAAGTGACATCACTTCTACGGAAGCAATGAGGGAAGAAGTTAACGTCAAAAGTATGAAATAAAGATCTGTTCATTGGCAGATCTGAGTTCCGTTGACTTCTCTTTCCATTTAAACAGTGTAAATGTGTTTCTAAACAATCTATCAATAATCAAAGTTGTGAGGTACCAATTAACAGAAATTGCCTTCTTATCTGTCTTTAATTTTAAATGACGTTGAAGTCTTCCAAATTCAGAAGAAAGTGGCCACATCTTACAGATATATACGTAATATATAATAAAGGGTTGGATCCAACTAATACGTAATACTAAGCTGTAGTATTCATTTTCAGAAACAGCCCTTTTAAAATATCTGGGAATAATAATACATGCTATGCTTATCATCATTTAGAGAAATAAGGTTACAAAGAAATAAAACTCATTATTTTTGGCCCTAAACGTATAACTTAACTTATGTGAATATTGAGAATCGCTAATATGTGAATGTGAAAATTACATTAACGAAAGAAGTTCTGGGTTAAGAAACTCTTGGATCTGGTTCTCCAGAAGCTTGCATCAACTTGAGGCTGGTCTAAGATCTGCCTGCTCAAAACAGGCATTGCAGAATTGGAAGCATTATTTTTATGGTCACAGTAAATATATATAAAAAGAAAATTTGTTTCTTACAATAATATTTAAGGAATTATATGTCCATAACTTCTCTCATTTTTCTAGAAAAACAATCCTTTTTTTAAAAAATGTGTGTTCATGTACACAAATGGTCAGTGGAAAAAAAAAGCATTGGCACTATCTTTGCCCTTTTTTAGCTTCCCCAGCAAGGTCATCCAGGCTGGTTGTGCAAAGCCCTCATTGGGGAGTATTTTAGTATTTTACATTAGGTATGTCGCAATCTCAGTTTTTCCCATATTGGAAAAGGGAACTGTGGACGTCACACTGTGTTGTCCATAGCAGGATTAATCAGAGCAACGTCAGAACAGGCAGTCTGTACAAGCTTGCTCAGTCCTTGTGGGTCAGCCCTTGTGACGTTCTTTCAAATGTCAAAGTGAAAACAAAGGCTCTCCCAAGAATCTGGAGATAAGAATGCCCAGGGAGGGCATAATAAAAGCTGATTTCCCCAGTACATTATTAGTTTTCCTCCCCTGAAGCTGAGGTTCATGAGGAGACATGCCTGGCTCCATCCATGCTCTTCTATTTGTAGTTTTCCTGGAAGAGGAGCATGGAAAAGAGAGAAGGGGGACTGGTGACAGCAGAGATCCAGAGGGAAAAGGGTAATTCAGAGCTGCTCCATGAAAAAAAAAATAAACGCACCTGTTCTCTGGGAGCCAAAATGATCAACGTAGCTGGGAACACAGGGCACGTTGTGTTTCTCCTCAGCCCTCCTCATTCACTGGCAGCAACCAAGCACGGTGAGCCTCAACATTTCAGGGCTCACAGGCAGGGTCCTACATTGGAATTCTGCCTTCCAAGTTCTTAGGTGTTGCTCTGAGAAGTACTGAGGAACACGACATTGAAGACAACTTTTGCCCCGTCTTCTGTAAGAAAATGCAACACAGGTTACAAATTCAATTGCCAAATATAATTATTGTCTCTCAAAATCATCCCCCAGTAGGGATTTGGCCTTAACACTCTAAGAATTTGAAAAAAGAGATCTTGTCAGTAAAGATGGCACTTGAGAAACCAGCAGATTTGTCTCCAGTCTGATGCACTGGAATATTTCCACTTCACCCTTCAATCATTTTTTTTTCTTTTATATAAGCTATGACCCTAAAAAACACCCTACACCACCTTTATTTTTCCTCATTATTTCCCCTCTTGCCTTCCCAGGACAAGAAAAAGTCTTTCTTTTGGCTTTTTCCCACTTTATGCTTCAGAAACCCCAACACAGATACCCTGGTTTCTACCTATGGAGCACCGGCACATCAAAGGAAAACAGTCACATTCTGCCGCAGCACAGAAGACGCAAGAAGGACCAGCAGCAAAGGGGTTAAAGGGAGTCCCATAGCAAAGATATGCAATGCCTTGAAATTTTAAGCACTAAAATCTCTGAACACGTAGAAGAATAAATCTTTGCCATTCTGGATATTTCTGGTTGACACGAAACACTTGGAACCAATTATATAGGGGTGGATTGGTTTTTTTCTGTGAACAGCAGAATTGGTGATACCTGGTTACCTACCGATTTGTGCTCTATCTTTCTGCACACTTTAATCTCACTTCAGTAAGCCCAGACATCCCTCCAGACCATCCACACATCCAGACCTTGCCCCCATTCCTTCTACCCTCCTCTCCCCTTCGCTTTTCTTTCTCAGTGCCTGTGAAGGAGGCAGGAGGGGCTGCAGCTCCTCACTGGACTGCCTGGCTGGCCAGGAGAGAGCACAGGAGCTCAGACCTCATTTCTCATCTCAGTCCAGCCACCAAATTTCATCAAACTCAGACATCTGTTGCTCTATCAACTTCAGCTAGAATTAGCCAGCTGGCTCAAAAGATTGGGCAAGTGGCAAGACAGATTGACACACAGTGCAATCAAATTTCTGTAGGCAACCAAACTCATTTAAGGCCAATATTGCCTTTTCATTTGGTAATAATTTTTAAGCTCTATAGCCGTAGTTTCCAGGCATGTTCTTTACCTCCCTGTAAGTGTCAATATAATTACAAGATCCGCCTCTTCTCCTTGTCTCCCACATTTGTAAACATACCACTTCTGCAAAACACCTGGCTGCAGGGTTTCTACTGGTTTCCACCCGTGCCATGCAGACAGCTTCACCTTCTGGGGATTTTATAGAGAGTTAGCCAAGCACCTTGAAACTTGCCAACTTATCATATCCTGCTTATTGGCTTCGGGTGGTTTTAAATAAAAATAATTTAAAAATTAGAATTCTGCCCTGCCCTAAACGCCACAGCTGTAGCTGGCTGCTATGTCTACTGCTTGATGGCTGCTGGGAGATGTGACTGTGCTGAGCACCTCGCAGACAGCCTCTGAGACCTGCTCGTTTGAAATTGTGAGGTGGGTGACTCCTGCCACTCTAGGAAGGGGCTGGTGGTTTTGTATGGGATGGAGAAAATAGAGGTTTTACTGTACCTGCTTTTTGTGCCCTTGAGTGACACATGGCTCTCAGCATTCTCCTCCCCTTTTGTGTGGATGGACTGAAGGGAGGAGAGCAGTTGCTGCTGTCTTTGGCACCTGGGAACAGCAGCTTTGGAAGTGGCAAGGTGCCCTTACTTCTACCTACAGAGGAGAAAGTGGAGGGAATCTCTTACCTTGTCCTCCTCTGGCAGAGGTCCCTGAGAAGCTACCCCTTGTTGTCTCTATCCCTCAAAATGGGGGCTCTGGGAGGTGTGCAAGGGGTGTACTGCGATGCAGTTGGGTCCCTGGCTGAGGAGCACACACTGTGTCCTCCCAGCAATGGCAAGAAGGACCTCCAGCGTGGGTCTTGTCTTTGTACCTGAGTAGCCACTGGATCGCTCCGCATAATCTGTTTTGAACCAGTTTGCAACATCCAGTTCCCCTGACTGTGCTTAGGGTTATATGTGCTCAGCAATAATAAAAATTATCTCACAAAAACATGCATTAGGTGGTTTCCTCTAGTTCAGTTTAGTTTGAATCTCCCAGTAAACTTCAAAAACATGTTCTCTGTTTTTTTGACTGCTCAGTTCCAAAAGAGACTGAGTTTCCCTTGCTTCTTTAATGAGGCTTTAGTGAGTTACTGTCTTCGTTGTGTAGAGGGATAAATGCCTGATTTTCTTTGCTTGAAAAAGGCCCCCAAAAATGCTTCCGCTCAGCCATTTGGCTGGGAGGTTTTCACATCATATGTCAAGCTGGCTTTTTTTCTCTGACTGCAGAAAAATGCTCAGATGAGGTTGAGGGAAAGTACAAGGTTTTGACAGCATGTAGAAGATTGTGGCTAATTGAGTTCATTGGGACTTTTTCTACACAGCATTTTTGTCTGTTGAAGAATGTCAACTCCTTGTGGAGGAGGGTCAGCTGCAACAAATGACTTGCTTTAATGAAGACAGTCTGAAGGAGCCTGAGGTAGAAGAGGCCAGGCTAAGGCTGGTGCCCGCCAGGGTGATGTGTGTACCCCCATGACCCTCTCACTCATAGGGATTAAAACTTCTGTATCCAAGGGCTCATCATTACTCTGCTGTCAGCAGACAATAGCTTCTTGTCATGACTGACCCATCCACAAAGTCATCACCTATGCTGAAAGTCACGGTGCTGGCTCTATAGGTGTCTGTCCTTGTGGTTTTTAACTTTTGGTCCAGTCTGGGTGGTTAACCATGTTGGGGTCATTGGGGTTCCCCAGTTCAGATTTCTAGCCTAGAAGAGGGGCTCACATTGCTGTAGAAGTCCAAAGAGTCAACATTAGAAGAGCTTTGGAGGTGCAAAGTTAAGCATTTGTAAATCAAGGAATGCCAAACAGAGGGTCACCAGTAGAACCCCAGCTGTGCAACTACATGATGTTTCTGTTTTCAGTTAAAGGATCCCGGTTCCTTCCTGTGGGGCTCCTGCCTCGCTCAGTGTACCAAAGGAACTTTGTTCAGCTCAAGTAGCACAGTGAGGTAGTTAAACATGCTTTAGGCCATTGAATTCAAGTGCTTTTAAAAAGAAGAAGAATTTCCAAATCTTGTCTTCCCCTGAATGCCACAGCTGTAGCTGACTATAGTTTCTGCTATTTTTACTTCTGGGTAACTGTTAAGTCATGGCTGTGGGTGAGTGGGTGGTTGTGGGTGAGCAGCTTTGCCTTGCTATTTATGGAAGTGAAAGGCATGTGACGAAGAGGAATAAAATTTAAAAAAAAAAACCAAAAACAGTCTACTGCAGTGATGGCATTGGTTCAGAGTTGCACAATGGGCTGGCTTACGTCCCTGCCCAGGGCCCCCATTCCGTGATGGCAAGTACCTCAAAAATGTTCAGAGGCTAATGAGGCTAATTCTGCTACTGAGTGCACAAATTAGATTCTGCAGAAGTGTTGAGTAAATGCAGGTGAAACTAATGGGATCTGTTATCTGAATATAGAAAATAATATAACCTATTAAATGCTATTAGAAAAAAAAATGCAAGCTGCGGCTCCAATTAGGTGCCAAAAAGGAGAAAAGATTAATATAACAAGTCAGCCTCTTGTCAATGAAATGGGAACAATACCAGCCTTTTGATGAAAATTGTTGTGCAGCATCCAGACTGTGCAGCTTCCCCGATTCCCTGGTGAGCCAGGGGACAAGGGAGGGACATTAACATTCAGGATTGAGTAGAGAGTTTCAGAGGAATGTGCATGATGTGAACTGGTTTGGAGAAAAATAGTCTGCACTCGTGTAAACACAGACAGCATCATAAGACTTCAAGGGTCAGAGCTCAGCTTGAATTAAGACAGATCTCTTTTCTTTAATATTCAGTGCTGGGAGGATGAAAGAAGTATTGCCCTAGAAAAATCAGTTTTAAAATTCTGCTGGATGCTGGGATTTCACTTTAGGAATAAATAGGGATGTTCTTTTCATTTCTTTGCACTTCAAAGATTTACATGCATGACAGTGAGCTATCAGCTGTTCACTGGGTGCAGGTTGGCATGACAGAATAGCCACCGGTTTGTTCCATAAAGCCATGGGAAGAAACAAATATAACAAATGACACAGGGAGCGTTTGATTTTATTTTTTTTTAAGAGCAGAATGTGGCTGAATAGAGCATTTCTTACCACTAAGGGTAAGTCTGCCAGCTTTGCGGTTGTTAGAAGCAGAATTTTTAGTTATAATATTGTAATAAAAAGGAAGGCGAATCAGACAGCTTTTACAGAAAATGCTTTGGAGGCCATGCTCAAGTTGTCAATTGCTTTCCATCACCCAGAAGCAAGTATCTACTAGTTTCACAGATATCCTGGGAATTACTATTAATGCTTTCTGTTCTTATTAATATCTACTTCCTATAAAAGCACTGATGTGTACTTGGCACTTTACAGACAAATAAGGAAGCGAGTTACTTTAGAAACTTGCAATCAATTGGGGTTTTCCTGAAGTAGCGTAAAATGAATCTCTCTGGGCTGCATTTATTTATCTATTACTTGTTACAATTTATCTTGCATGCCTGGCCCTGACAGCTCTTGTTTTACAAAAACTAGAAACATGGTAGGTGATCCACAGTAGAATCAAAGCATGACCTGCAGCTGGAATGATGTCTTAAGGAGGAGGGGAAAGAGATTTACAGATCAATCTTGCCTGGTTCTTTTTCTTCATGTTCTCTCTTCAAAATTTAGCCATCTCAGAAGCTCAGCCAAGGAGATGTTTGTGTAGACTGTCAGATTCATATGTTAGAAGGAAATGGGAGAAGCAATGTTCCCAGTGCTGATGGAGAACCACTGGGAAGTGACTCCCAGGGAGCTCAGCACAGATGCTGGGTGCTCTGAGCATCCCATCCACACCAGGGACACCGGTGGCTATAACCTATGTGGTGCAGAGCCTCCGGTGGGTGCTCTGGGTTTGATCCTAAACAAATGGCATGGAAGTTCCTTCACCCTAAAGGTGGTAAAGCAAGCAAGTCTCTTGCAAAGTCCACGTGAGAGAAGAAAATTCACACCCTCATTGTCATTTCAAATGAGGGTGTGAACTCTCATTTGAAACTCTCTCTTTCAAAATATGCACACAAAATTAGACAGTTTCTCTACTAGCTCTAATAAATTCTGCTAATTGCTGGTATTGTTTTAGGTAAAGATGATTTATCTTCCTTCGGTAGGGAGTTCAGGTTCTTATTTACTGAATACACTTGCTGACAGTAAATGTACACAGCTGCTTCAGATAGAAAGCTATTTTAATGGTATACTTCCTAGCACAGTCTCTTTTTCAGCAATAGCATTTGAAGGGTATGCAGGAAGAACAGGTGACACATTTTGCTTAGAATAAAAGCTTCATTTTGATTTGGCTGTCAACTTAGATCTATATGAAAAAAATATATTCAAGTCTTTCTAACTGCTGTACTTTTTCCTATATATCCACTGCTACAAAATACAGTTGTGTGGGACTGTAATAGCCAAAATTGTGATTCCAAAAGTCTAAATATTTGCATATTTCTGATGAAACATCCTGATAATTATATTTTACCTGTAAACAATTTAGCACATTAATGTCTGGTCTAGAGACAGTCTTTGGGTACGTGAGGGTGGTGTTTACTGTGCATGGCTCCAGTTGAAATGCCAGGTCTTTTGCCTTTTCAAATATGGCCAACTAATTGAAGTTAGATATGAAGATGCTTCTATATTGATATGTATATTACATGCATATATATTGTATGTGCATAGCATATCAAAAGATAAATACATATGCAGATGTACTAAAGACAAATAGTGTAATGTTGTATTACGTGAGTATAATAGAATCATAAATATAAAATACTCCCACTGTTTGGTTTCTGTGCAAATTTATGGTCTATCAAATGGATTAAAGCCTTTGGCTGCTGCATAGTGAAGTAGGAAGCTGCTCAATATTTATTTTTATCTTTGTTGCTGAAAAAGTAGACCCACTGCTCATTAAATTGTGCTTACTGGAGGAACCAGGACCAGTCTATCTCCTTCAGCAGCAGTCCAGGTTAGAGGTATTTGGAAGGTTTCCAGCAACACCTAGGTTTTTCGTTTTTCAGAAAACACGTGTTTGAGTCTGAAATGGTTCATTCAAAACAAAAGAATATAATTGACACAGTCCAAGTGACCATATGTATTCACACATCACACCTCCATCCTCAGCACTCACGTCTCACCACTTCCTTAGATTTCTTTGGGTGTCCTTGGCCTTGGCATAATCTGCTTGATAGATTGGCTAATTATGTTGGAAGTTAACGATCTCCAGCCCTTAGGCAGTCTGCCATTAAGCTGAGAACCTGAAACAGAGTCCCCTGTCTGGTTGGCAGATCTTCCCCAAAGACAGCAGACCTGAAACAATGTCTTTTTTTGCCAGGAAACTTTCACCAAATGCCCACCATTTCCCCTGGGATTTCAAATTTTGGGGAAGAAAAAGGAAAAAAAAAAAAAAAAAAGAAGAAGAAATTTTACACAGAACCAGTCTCTTGCTTTTCAGCAAAGTCTAGTCCCCTTGCACTCTTTGATAAACCATGACATTAATCCACAACACCTTTAGCTCAGGATTTGCCTCTTTCCTATTATGTCCATGGAATGACAGACTCTATGAAAATATATGGATATTTATATGTATGTGGGTATGTGTGTGTGTATATATATATATATATGCACACAAAATTAGACAGAATATGTTGTCTGTAAGTAGGTAGAATCATGTTGAGCCCAGAAGGGCAGTGGTGAAATTCTCAAGATAGTTCTTAACTTTGGTATTTCTTGGCTCCTAAATGTTGTAGTTTGCAGTCTATTTATAAACGTAGGAAGTTATTTTAATGGTGTGTTTTAATGGAAAGTCTAAGAGAGGCTCATGTTGAACTAAAATACTTGCCATTTTTCAGTAGATATTCTAAAGATATTTTAGTTGTGTACGTGTTGTGGACTGCAGACTTTTGCAATAGCAAGGGTTGGTTCTCAGGCAGATTGAAGCTTGTTAGGAATTATAAAATGGAGCATTTGGTTGTACAATAACCTACATCTCATGATAATATCCAAGAAGAGCTCTAGATTTTTATAAATGCTAAATAAATTGTCTACCCTTCTTAACCTTGTGACGATTTATTCTCTGAAAAGGTAAGGGATCTGTTTATTCTGAGCAAAACAGTGACAGCAAGGAGAAAAACCTGGGAATCAGAAGGGGATTTCTACTTCCTTCCTCCTCTTCATTTGTGTGTTAATCACTGATTCAGCACTTAACCAAAGGAGAGAATGGAGCTTTACTAATTAGGGTATTATATCTAATGCACTTTTAAAAAAACTCTAGTAATCTACTGATGGGTATTTGCTCCAATATATGCAAGTTCTTCTTCACAAGCTTAAAAATGAATGTCTTTGTTGTGGTTGTGTTCCATTTCATATTTTTTCTTGTGAGACAAAAAGTCCTTGTTATGAAGGTGGGGCAGCTTTCTAGACTGTAAGCTCTTCAGGGCAGGGAACGGTCTCTTACTCTGAGTTTGTACAGCATTGCTGTTGGCTTGACCTGGTTGAAGGCTCAAGCTCCTCTGCACTACTGCAATGCAAATAATAAACACTACTGGGAAATAAAGAGTCTGTTTGGTCAATTGGAGTCCTACCCAAGTATGAGCAGAGGGAACTTTGGTGTCAGTCAATGCTTGCCATTATAGGTTGTTCAGCATGTAGTAACAATTTGAAATAGTAAAGACTTTTATAAGTTAGCTGTGAAGCTAGTTAATACTTTGCAGACTTTGAAAGATTTGCTGATGATAAATGTGATAACATTTCTCGATAACAATAAATAGTGAGACTGTATAGATTTACCAAACAAAGGAAAATTCTTCTTACTATATCACCCTGTCATTTAAAAACCCTTGAATCTTAAAGGGCTTCTGTAAATGTAAATCACTGTAAACTGCAGAATTGCTAGAATGCATCCAGAGAAGTACTTCTGTAAATCTAGAGTCTAGTGAACTGAATCATTCAGTTCACTACATGAATTACCATATAGTTAACTGTAGAGGACATTTAATTTTTTTCTAATTTAAAAAAAAAAAAAGTTTCTCTAGGCAACGAGTTAATGTGTATTAGTGATTCAAGGCATCTTAGAGAATAAAAAATGAAAGTTTAGCAACAGAATTAGCTCAGTAAGTATTTATCTCATTTGATGCTTCATGCGTTTATGGGAGCGGAGTCATCTCAGCCAAATATGAGGAAATGACGGGAATATCAATAGTATGGATAGCATACATAAAACTGCATTGAAAATAGTGGCCCAAATGTGTTTGGTAGGATGGATGACACTCTTCTAACAGGAGACAGGCAATTACACAAGGGCAGGAAGCAGCAGGTGAAAAATATACAGGGTAAAAATCTGTCATTATGAGATGGCAGAGATGCCTGTTTAGCACTGGTGCTGGGCTGCAGAAGAGTATCAGCTGAATATTTACTGAATTCTTCTTGCTTTCAAGTGGAAATTTTCTAATTCAAAAATAAGAAGTAAAAGTACTGCAGTTGTAAGTTGTCTCTGACATTCTACTTTTGGAGGAGGAGTGCCTTAGGCAGATTGCTCTGGCTGCCCAGGACAACTTTTTGATTACCCAGCTGATGTTTTTCGGACAAGTACAAATCTGCCACAACTTCCACCTTTCTTTTTCACCTGTAGCATAAACTTCCCATGACATGGGTCCATGTGAAGCCAAGGAGCTCATCTCCTTATCCCTGATTGATCTCTGAGGCCCTTCTGATCTCATTTGGTGCTAAGCTCCTGCTATTGGTTTTAAGAAGTGATGCCTCCCCACCCCCGGCTCCCTTCATTTTGCACACCATGTGCTAAAACCTGGTGCCTGGCCCTTGCTGGCTGGGTGTAAGAGAGCTGGCACCTGAGTGGTTCCTAGCTTTTCCCCTTATCAGTAAACATGTATGTTTTTCACACTGCTGAGACCATAATTGATCAGATGGTTCCAGTTTGTCAATGTGAATAGCTAGGGGGACAGCTGTAATTGCTTTTTAGTGGCTTTGTCATTAGCTGAGAGCCACCACTTGTCCATTTCCAGGTGTTGATTCTTTGTTCCAGGGGTTCCCTCCTATGATCATAGAATCATAGAATGGTTAGAGTTGGAAAGCATCTTGAAGATCATCAAGTTCCAATCCCCCTGCCATGGGCAGGGACACCTCCCACAAGACCAGGTTGCTCAAAGCCCCATCCATCTTGAACACTTCCAGGGGAGGGGCATCCACAACTTCTCTGGGCAACCTGTTCCAGTGCCTCACCACCCTCACAGTTCCCCCTCTTGTCTGCCATTCACAGTCGCTGCCGCTGAGGCAGTACAGAGGTGTAGGGCTTTATTTTGCCAACACCCAGCTGATTTGAATCACATGGACAGAGGGGGTGGTGTGGAAGTCAACAGCACAGTCAAGCTCTGACTTGGACCTGAGTGTGGGTGATGTGATGAAGCAACCTGAAAGTCTGTTGGAGATTACAGCTGGTCCTCCAAGCTCTCCTTTTTGGCATTTATACACAGTAATATCTAGTGAGGAATTCTATTTTTATTTTAGTATTTTTAACCAGCATCTTCCTGGGGGTTGTGTGTTGTGGAGCAAGTGCTGCATCTGTTGTAAGGCACCTTTTGCCCATTATTTTGCAAACAAATTTAGGATGGTGAGGCTTGACTTATAAAGCTTGAGGCAATTTGAAAATAACCTTTCTCTTTGCCGCATTTTGTCACTGATTAAGTTAATGAAGACAATTAGTAAGAAAACAAAAAGCCCCCAACTGGGAAGACCTCATTCTAGACATCAGGAAAGTCTCCAGGCCTAGTGCCCTGCAAGTACTGTGCAGCGCTGGAGGTGTGAAACTGGAGTGTGAATGAGATGTGAAGCACAGGGGAAATAGAAGCAACTGGCTTGCTTTCTGTGCCGGTCTTGTATTTCTAGTAAATTACTGAAAACCCATGTTGGCAACCTGTTAAAAAAAATTGCTATAAATTAAAGTAACACTAGGACAGCACGTAATCATGATGATGTTGATAGAAGATGGCAGGTCATTTAATGAAATCTCCCTGTATTACAGCAATAGTAAACCAACTTGTTAAACTTCTAAAAGCAAGTTAGACGGTTTTAAAATTAAGTGAAAATGCATTTAAGTGATAAATTAACTTATTTTATCCAAATAGGCAATGCAGTGCTCAGGCCATTTTTCAAAATGTAGAGCTGATGAGCTTTATGGTTCGTGTTGCAATTAAGAAAAGAATAAAAGTTTTGTCTAATTTGGAAATTAGCTTAATATAAATGGAAGCAATTAGTGTGGTGTGAAAATGTACCACCCAAAAAGGCATGGTTTTCTTTCAACCCAGTGAAGCCTGATTTTAGCTTTTGTCTTGCGCGCTGGCAAGCCTTTGACTAGTTTGTGTAAACATGGGGTTTAAAATGCTGCACTGTCTGCTCCTGGCTGAGTAAATCCTTTATTAATGCCTTCTATATTAAGTCCGTCTGTCCGGGGCTGAAGTGTGATACTTTACAAACAGCTGAGAGTCTTCCTAAGGCATTCCTTCAAGACTGCTTCTGAGGAGGTGGCCTTTGCGAGGGCATGGTGGTGGCTGTGGCGCAGCTCCTTCTTCCCGCCCCAGTGAGGCTCCAACTGTCTTATAGTTGAAGTCCCGAGAGAGCAAAAATGATGGTCGTATTTCACATCAGCCTGCTCAGACATGAGTCTTTTGTTATTGCTTTCTTCAACCGGGAGAATAAGATTCTTTTCTCCTTGAAATTATAAAGCATTTAGAGATGTGCCTTTTGTTTTAGGAGAAAAGGCGTTCTCAGCGGGACTGAGGCCATCACTGCCGATTAAAAGAGCCCTGGGGATCAACTGATTAACAGAAAGAAAACAAATGCAAAGCCACAGTCTCCGTACTGAGTTTATGCAGGGGAATATAACTTTACTCAGCAGTTGTCGGTAGAGGATTGCCTTTGAAACTAACATTTTATCAAAGCACCATAAGGGAGGGTTATAATATTAATGGCAAATGCCTGCACTTTTGTTTTTACTTCTCCTGAATTGCGATAAAAGTAAACCACTCGACTTTTCATGACTGAGCACTGAGGAAGGAGGATAAAAGGCAGAAAAAGATTTGAGTTAGATTGACTGAAACCACTCCAACTATTTTTAATGTTTTATTAACTGTTTTTAGCAAAGTGTTTCAAACTGGAAACAGAAAATTACTTTTTGAAGTATTTCAAACTTTAATGTTTCCACAGTTTTGAAAAGTATGGAATTTGGGTCTCGGTCAGAACTTCTCTGTGAAAGTTCCCGGTGTTATGAGTCATGTATTCTGCAATGTTTCCCTGAAAAATCCCCCCAAGTTCAAACACTGACTAATATGCTGTTCTACTGTTTAGAGCAAAGTAAAAAATGATACTTTACAAAGCAAATGAGTCCTCCCTCTGGTTTATCATAACCCTTGGCCTAACTCTGTGGTGTGGTGGATGCCTTCAGCTCTGATTGATTCAGTGGCAGCGGAAGCTGTGCAGCACATCATCTGTGTGGGCACTTCCAGCGCTACCGCTGGTGCTACCATCAGCATGAGACAGGGAAACTCTGAGCATGTTTTGTGGGAGCTGTTAATGTCTTTTGTCTCATCAGCATCATAGGTTTCTGTGCTCCCATCCACTGGCCGCAGCTGTGCTAAGCTGCTGAAAGCCATGGGTTTGCTCCAGAAGTCTCCTAAGTATAGCTGGTTTGTACAACTGTGCCCAAGGGGAAAATACAAACCTTTCTCTGTGTGGCTAGATGTAAGAAGAAGTAGGCTTTGCTTGGTTCTTTGAGCAAAACCACAAATATACAGTGACATCTCCCATGGATGCTGATCTGTGTTCAGGAGTTAACTCATCCTCAGGTCTGAGCCTGATTCCACTGCTGGGGTAGGGGCAGGAGCTGCAGTCAGACACTATCTGGGTGGTGGGTCCCAGCTCCAGCCTCAGGCTGAGTGGAAGAGTGGGGCTTTGCTGTTCCCAGTCACTCAAGGAAAGAAGAAATTCCTTCAGTGTCAGAAGATGCTATAGGCTTTCTTGATCTTAGTACTCCCAGTTGTCTCTGAGGAGACCAAAGGTGCTAAGAACCTTCCTTTTTACATTTCAGGGAAAATGTGCTCCTTGAAGGAACTTTTTATTCTTTGTGGAATAGTTTTGTCTTCATATCACGGCATTCCTGCGCATCTAGAGCCCATCAGTTGTTTCACAGGGAGGGTGAAACAAAACAGTTTAAGAAATAATTTCTGGACCTTCTGGCGATACCTGGTGACGCTAACATAGAGGGTGGTAGCAGCTGTGTGGCTGCTTTGACAGGTTCCTTCAATGAGATGTAACTGAAAGGTAACAACCCTCTAAACACAGTGGATCAAAATGACCATCAGCATGTACCTGTTTGAGCTTGGAGATTTTTTGAAAGAATGCTTCCTGAATTTTAAAAATTTGATGAAACTTACTAGCTCTTGTGAAATTCTACTTCTGTTGTGCTATTCACCGTACATCCTAGAGAGCCTCTTAAGTATTGATTACACCTTAGAAACCCCAGGATCATAGACAGGCTTGTATTATGTCAGTTTTACAATGGAAAAACAGGGGCACAGAAAGGTTAATTATTTTAGCTGAGTTTGTGTGATCAATACTGTTACAACAATCAGAATTCAGAATCCTGCTCTGATAGCTGATGATACAATATGACACTTTTAATGTATATTGCTAGGCTTTTTCTTGGTAGTTAACGCTTTGGAAAGATCTCACTATTATTTCCATTTCAGAACTTTCATTTCACGATTTTTATATGGTTTGCTAGGAACCTCATCTGTTGCAAAGCAAAAATCTGTGCTATGCAAAAATAATGTGATGGCACCAAGTGCCACGTGTATAGAAAAGCCACATTTCCCTGTCCCAAATAGTAAACAGGTAATGCACGTAAAATAATAAATAAAATCAGATAAATACTAGCTAGTTAAGCTGCAGAAGATACTTTAGCAGACAAGATCACTGCATTGAAGGTGTTCATATTTCCCCAAAGAGTCCATCCTAGAGTACCACAACAGCTGCCATCCTTTGGTTACGATAATCAGCAAGGGGAGAATTCAGCATGATTTCATAGATCTGAAGCTGAATTCAAGGCAGAAAAGTGACTACAAAGCTAACTACTTCCAGAACTAAAGTTTTGTGCTATTTAGTTCCATTGACTGAAGTGGGGCTATGAGAGAGGGATGGAATCTTTTACCTACAAAATGTCTTGGTTGGATTAGTCGTAATTGTGAAACTCATTTTTTCTGTTTCATATTTCCTATAAACACCTTGTCACAAGCAAAACAAAATAAGCAAGCTGTAAACCAAGTTACTGCAGTTGAACTACAGGCATGGATGGAGGTAGGGTTTGGTATCTGTCTTGCTTTTTGAGTACTTTAAAAGTGGTCCTGAGAATAAGACAGTATCTATGCAGATTAGCTAAATTGCTGGAATAGAATATAAATGTCAGAGTGATGACAACTACATATTTCAAAAGCAACATTTTTGGTTATGCAAAATACAAACTTTTCCCTTTCCGTGGGCAGAGTTAACTGCAGTGTTCATGCTGGTGGTAGCCCCACAGGTCGTGTGAATTAAATCCCAGGCTGGGGAGTGATGTTACTCCCTTGGTTCTTTTTTTTTTTAATCTCCTTTTTGTGCTGAGAGCAGCCATCTGTCCCCCTATGAACAATGGTGCAAGCAGCTGTGCATGGTGTGCCATCAGGAACAAAAGCCCCAGCTTCATACCAGAGGGCGGTGGGCTGCAGGTCGCAGGGAGTTATAAGGATATCAGGGTCAAATGACACCTGATGCCACGCTCTACAGAAAAATAAAACAAGGATTAGAGGGCCTTTATGTGTTCATTCAGTAGCGGAGAAGTGGGGTCAGGCTTTGTCTGAGTTTTTTCTCTAATGGCCATGGGAATGCATAAGTGTTTTCAAGGGGAGCCGCACCGCTGCTTACCCACAGAGTAAAGGAGCAACAAAACCTGTTTCAAGCAGTGGGCGAAGCAAACACAACACAAAACAATTCTTTCGAAGGGAAAAAAAAAATAAAACAATTTGGATACATTTTGGAACTTTATACAAGTTCAAAGTGTGTGATCTCAAGTGGTTTGTGTATCCTATAACACGCCCTCAATAGAAGCACAGTGAACCCTGCTTTTCCTGTGCTGCCTGCAGCACAGAGTAGTTCCCTTGCTTCTTTGTGGGAAACGGGAAGCCGAGCAAGGGCGGAATGCTACTCTTAAGCCACATTGAGGAGAAGTTGGTTATGGTTTGAGCTGTTTTTTTTCTGCAAAGTGAGCTGGAAGGAGCTGGAGAAAGGTATGTACTCCACAGGATGAAATTTTGCATTCCTTGCAGGCAGCTTTCTACTTTTCAACAAGTGGTGCTTTGGTCCAACTACTGTCCTTCTGTGCTATGTCCATGAGAAGACACAGGTTTAAGCTGTAGGAACCTTTCTTATTTACCAAAGGGGAGCATAATAGATGGGGTAAAGTTCATGCCTATAATGAAATGGGCAAGTAATCACGGAAGAGTGCAGAGCCCCCTGTCTTGTCTTTAACCCCACATCACTTTTGTCTGCATGGATTCTTGCTCTGTTTCTAAGCAAACACACATTTTAGAGTCATTAGTCAGCGATGTACCAGAGGTCGTACAGCCTTACTGCTGCTTTGGAGATGCCAGTCCAGGTCTGACTCTGGCTGTCATAAAGAGGGTGACATTCCTTGAAGCTCCATGGGACAGAAGTATGTACTTTACAAATAGGAGCTGTAAACACCATATGTTCCCAACTCAGGGGAACACGTCCTTGGACATTTGTGGATATAGAGCTGAGCTCAGTCAAGCCATAAGACAGCCATGGCTGGGCCAGCACAAAACTAGTGGTCCCCCTCACAGAAGTTCACAGTCAGAAAGGACAGCATTTTTATAAAACTAGCATTACTGTTTTTTTTTCTAAAGTGCAACGACACGAGCCTGTTAAAGTACTCTTTCAACCTGAAAGCATGTTGTGTTCTTACTTGTTAATTGCCTCTTCTGTGACCCAAATGGCATGATTAATTCCTTTCACCTTAATTGTCTACCTAGTTTATATATTTTTATAGGAAGAAGTCACAGGATGCTATAGTAAAAGTGGACAGAAATGTTGCTAATCGTGGAAAACACATGGCTAAACTTTTAAGCCTTTGTATTGTGTAGTTTACCTGAAAGTGTCAGTACTGCAGAGCAGTGTAACGTGATCATGCTGCTTATAAGTGCAACTGAATCTTTAGAGTTCCTTCAAACCACCCAAACAGTGATGAAAGTAAACAAAAATCCTTTTTGCTGCTTGATTTTCATATTAGCACTGTCCTCCCTGCAAACTGCTAATCAACCCCTTCTCCCTGTGAGCACTAAACCAGCAGAGCATCACACCAATGAGAATCCACTCCTGAACTGTTACTGTCCGAAAACAATGTTATAGATTTCCAGTTCACAAATCACCATTTCACAAAGTATTTGTTCTCTTTCACTTACATAAATCTTTTCTTTAACCTTTAAGCTGTCTTGAGCTGGGGCAAAACTTGACAGTGCTGTCGTTGGTTCCCGCGACCGCCCCAGCATACTTCACATTCTGGCAGCTTTCTCAGCGTCGCTTTACAGCCCCTCCAGAGATCAGCTGGCTCTGCTGAGCGGTTAGTGGCTCCAAACATAAATGCCATTGCTGTCTGACTCTGTGGTTTCTGGGAAACTTTCCTGAAGCCTGTTTTCCTCCACATTTTGTCATAATCCCTGGGGGAGGCTGCATTTTTGCTTCTCTATATGAACACAAGCTCTGACTCTGGTCCATGAAGTTCAGCCTGGAACGTATTTCTGCATGGCAGAGTTGGTCTCACTCCAAGAAATGTTTACTCCCACCATCACATAGTATCAGGACTCAAAGTGAGAACCAGAGGAACTTTCTGTATATGACTTTTTGTGGTTTATTTATTTTTGTATGTTAAGATTTAATGGGAGCATATAGCTGGTTACTGTATTGTTTTGAGACAATGCCTGCCTGTAGCTCATAGTAGTGTTTGAGAGACAGAAATGAGAATTATCCCAAAAGTGAGGGCAGTAGGTGTTCGTGTACTGTGCTATGTATGTGTTCAGGTGTGTGATGAGGCACACAGTCAAACATCCAGGCCTTTTGTCCATCAGCTGTACAACACAGTAGCTGTATAGCACTGGGATCTATTATCAAGCTGGTTCACTTGATGACCTGACATTAAACAGACTTAATGCGGTCTCACAAAACGTGGTTCTCAGTTTAACCCTGTGATTGTGCGTGGCATCCCACCAGCTCCTTCAATGCACAAGCAGTTTATGGTTAATGACAACCCCACATGAGCAAGCCAAAAGGGCCTCGAGGCAGGGACTGCTGTGCCTAGGGTTCCTCTAGCCCCATCCCCATCCCTTCAAGGGCACAGGTGTCACCTTTCTCAGAGGGGACATTCTGGCCTTCCTTTCTCTCTCCTCAGACCATGAAGCTGGTTCAGTAACTTCTTCTCTTTGATGTGGCAGCTCAGCAGGATTGGCTCTAGTTCATGCTCCTCAGTCTCTTTGCAGGGCAGTGATGGGTTTAATCAATGGCAAGTTGGCTTTTCTAAACAAAGTCCTGTTTCTTCAGAAAGCAAGAGCTTCATAGCAAAAACATAAAAAGATGAACGGGTCATATACATGTGCAGCTTATGTGGTGCTGAGCCAGCATCCGCTGGGGATCTGGTTAAAAACTATAATGTTTAGGATATTTTTTTTAATCTCTCGTCTCTTGACTAATAGTCCCGTATCTTGCAGAGAGCATGAGTCACTTCCCTCTTCCCTGAGAGAAGACATAGTATATCATACTAAGTTCATTATGTTGCTAGGCTATTTCCTCTGTGGGTGAAATGTCAAAATACTGGCTACCTGTATCGTCAGCATCAGAATTTTGTATTAATTACAGACTGGCTTCTCCATATTTATACTTCCTGAAAAAGTTCCTCCAATGAGCTCTGACAAACCTAGGAAGGTACATGCAGCTGTGTAGCAAATGGTACAGTAAACTGGGCATTCCATGTTTCCAGGTCTATAGTATGGGGAATATTGATAACCAAAACAAAGTACAGCTATTATTCTGTAATTACTTACAGATATGGCTGAGGCTGTCAGGAAGTGTAGTGATAGGACAAGGGGTAATGGTTTTAAACTGGAAGAGGGGAGATTTAGATTGGATATTAGGAAGAAATTATTTTCTGTGAGGGTGGTGAGGCACTGGAACAGGTTGCCCAGAGAACTTGTGGATGCCCCATCCCTGAAGGTGTTTAAGGCCAGGCTGGATGGAGCTTTGAGGAACCTGGTCTAGTGGGAGGTGTTCCTGCCCATGACAGAGGGGTTGGAACTCAATGATCTTTAAGGTCCCTTCCAACTCTGACCATTCTGTGATTCTGTGAGAATAAATGATTTCTTATCCCATTTTTTCTAAGATTCAACAGATAATAGAAAAATAGAAATAGAAAAGAGTTCAGAGAGTGATTAATCTTAGCTAATTTTGAGTATCTTAAAGTAAGCTATCTGTTTCTACCTTAGTCATCTAATTTCCTTATATGATCCATAAATGAGCTGTGAGAAGGAAATTCAAGCTTGCCCATTTAAAACTTGGTCTGTTATGGAAGAGGTTGAATCATGGTCTGGAGGTTTCTGTTTTTCTTCTTTGGTTGTAAAGAGAGCCCAGATTACTGTTTTGGATTAGACAACTGTCATCCATCCATTCATCCGTCCATCCAAACATCCTGAAACGTCTCTTTGTTAGAAAAATACTCTGTTAGATTTGTTGTCAAGAAATACAACATAATTGACAAAATAACAGGATCACTGCAGATTTTTTACAAACATCAGGATAAATACTGTGTTTTAAAGTTGGCTTGACTAGAGACCACATGTTATCATAGATGTGCTCTAATTTATAGTTGTGGTAACAGTACTCATTCATGTACATTGCAGTCAGTCAAATTCAGGCGCGTGTGTTGACTCCACAGAGAGAGCAAGGAGTAATTCAGAAATAAATTCAGTGCTGTTTCCCTGAAGATCCCCTATTTGCAGGTGAAGCAGCTCCTGCCAGCCCCACCATGGGGGACCTGGTGCTCCTCTTCCCCCGTGGTGACAGCGATGGCAGTGGTGCTTGGCTCTGCCCTCGTCTGCTCTGCTGAGCCCTCACCCTCACCCCTCCCACTCCCCCCCACTCTTCCCTCCCTCTGCTACCATTTGGGTCATGAATATTAAGCACAGAAGAGAGACTCATTAACTCGACCAGGAAAACGTCATTAATAACCTTGACAAGTATGGGGATAGATGGGGAAGGATAAAGGAGAGAGTGGGAGGAAAGGAAGTCAGGGCAATAAATAGGCTAGACCTGCTGTTACCATGTTAATCTCTACAGGGTTATTCGGGGGAATCACTGAGTTAGTTCATCCTATACCTAGATCCTTTCCTTTTCTCTGGATTTGTTTCTTCCTTGATACCAACATTGTATTTGTAATATGCATATTTATTATAGTTTACAAAAATAAGAAATAAAAATACTATTTCAGACATGTTAAATACAACAGTGGATGGGAAACACACAGTTTAACACATTAAATGATACAATTGACTGATATAAAAGGTCTTAGTCTGCCCATTATTTTTTAATTGGAAATGACTATGTAATTGCATACCACTTAATGTAACCTCCAGTTATTGTTCCAAAATAGACAATAGTTTATTACATTAATGCTCTATAAGAGGCTTACAGCAACTATTATTTTTAATAATAGTCTCACTAGTGCCTTCTTGAATCTACAGAATTTCACCTTTGGCTGTTGTATTGTTTGGTTCGCTACATTGTTTGAGAAAAATAATCATGATGTGTACAGAAAAATCTGTTTGAGAAGGATTTAGAAAGGGGATCTGAAGTTTAAGGGAGATTATATTTCCATTTGTTGTAGGTAAATTATGTCTTTCATCAGCGGGGGAGGGGATCGAATACCCTGTTAGAAAGAAGTGCATATAAATGACAACTGGTCACTGCGATGCCGATAAACAGTCAATTGCATGTACTAAGGAGAGGTATAAAGATTAAAATTTCAGTAATTTTAACATCGGAGTAGTTACTGCAGGAGTCCTCCTGTACGATCAGTTCCTTTTGCTCTGAAGTGGGTTATCCCCCACAGAAAAGTAGGATTACGGGTGATGGAAGTGCACCCAGGCCCTCCCGAGTAGGACCCCAGTGTCGATAATGTGTGGCCATAAGCACTTCCAGCACATGGTTGGCAGCTCCTCGCACTTGTGATTTGCGAAGGAACTGGTTGATATTTAAAAAAAAAAAAGAAGTTGAAACTTTGAGTATCAAAAACAAAACTATAGATGTGTCTTAATGCTTTATAAAAACCTGGCGTGCTTATTTTTTAATGCCGATGTTCAGTTTACTGAGCTTCAGCTCAGCTGAAAGGAAGGTTTGTGCTGGCAGAGAGAGACGGTTGGGTTTTCCAGTGGGCAGGATGGCAACCTTGAGGAGCCCAGGCTGGAGGGATGCTCCCAGCCATCGCAGTCGGAGCTCTGTTGACATGGAGAGCCTTCCCACCAGAGGCAGGGTTTCTTAGGAAAGTGGGTGTTTCAAGACGGGGCTGGCAAGCGGCGATCTGTGACCGTTGTGCTCTGCTTCACGTTCAGGACGTTCTCTGCTTGGGTCTGTTTCCTCCCACTGTGTCAGTGGGACAGAAGCCTTTCAGTGGCAGCTCCTGGTGCTGTGGCAAGTGGGAGGCTCAGGCTGGTGGCGTTGTGGTATGGCAAAGGCCCTCGACTGACCGGCCTCCGCCACTGTTTTTCCTCTGTGCCCTGTGTTTTTGCTTTAGAGCACTGCATGCCTCACCGGGATTGTCTCCCGAGGTTGTCGTGGGAAGGGCTCCGTGGGAGAAAACCAGGGAAAAACGCAATAGCTGCGAGATTCCTGCACCGTGTGTCATCTCCACGGTGTGTTTGCAGTTGAGCAAACATAATCCGTCTGGCAGATTACCGAGTATGCCGTGCCTATGAGGAAACAGGCCTCCCTTTGACCTATGACTGTATCTATCTCTGGTGTTAAGTGTATTTAGTTAGAGATCACTCATGGATTTGTCACTGTTCCTCATCATGGAGCAATCTCCCTTTCACTCGCAGTGTCGTCCCAGGAGACGTGCCCGTGTTGCTCCTCTGCCCGCCGCAGTTGTGCCCTTGGGCAGGTATGGTGGCGAGGCAAGGACCTGCCACTTGAGACCCCATCCTTGCCAGCCCACGCTGTCCCGGAGGTGGCTGGGGGCGAGGAGCCATCGCTCCCTCAGCCTCTCTCCCCGTCACGCTGAAGCTGGCACGGGAGAGCTGGGCGGCACGTGAAATTCCCCCACCGCTTGCTTGGCCTCAGCACTGCCCACACGACGGAGACAGAAATCCTGCCACATGTACAAAAACCCAAAGCTTTTCATACTACAATTTGTTCTTTCCTACCCCTGAGGCCTTTGTTGGCGAACAAGAGGGCAGTGTTTGAGGGGCGAGACAATGGCGTGGCTCAGCTCGCTCCGGAGGCTTGCTGGAAATGGCGCAACAGCTGAGTCGCTCTCATCCACCACCCCCCCCTCCACCCCATCCTTTTTAATTTTATTATTCTGGTTCAGTGATGTTTATTTTGCTGCAAGTTCCCAATCTGCTATATAGTACATGTGCTTTGCAGAGAGACTAGTAAACTAAAGTCATATGTTATGCAGAAGTCCTTTGGTCTGAAAAGGCAGACAACCCGTATTTGCCTTCCAGCCCTCACTGGTTGAGACAGTCAGTGACAATATTTTTAGCTGCTGGCGTTCTTTTCCTTAGCTGCAGGCTAACTTGATCAAGGGATGCTCTTTAAATGAGTTGACAGCACATGCAGTAAATTTTGTATTAAGAAAACAGATAAAAACAGAGTATTAGGGTTGGCCTACAGTATCACTATGTTGGAACTCAGAATTTTTCTCTGCTGTTTGCATTTTATGAGAGAAGGAGTTGTATATGTGGTCCAGGTCATCTCAGTTTTACAGCACCATCTTAGACATCAAACCTGGTAGAGCTCTGTATGATTAAGCTTCTTAAGAGGATGCACTCACTGTTAGCCTTCTGTACACATCCTGTGTTTGCACAGGATCCCATTAAACAACTGTCTAAACAGGGCCCAAGCAAGGCAGAAAAAGCAACCTAGGAAATAAATAAAATTTCATATATGATAAACAGTAAATACTGATCTGCCTTAGTCATATGATCTGGTTTGGCTGAGTTCTCCTCCTCCACGTCTATTAATGCTTCTGTGCAAAGACTCAGAGTTTCCATTAGATGTAGTACTGAATGTCTGATCCCAGGATGACACTCTGATATTCCAAAAATAGTCTAATAAACAGAAATTCCAAGATGTATGATCATAAGCCTGTAGCTTGAGTATCAAATCTGCCATGTTATGTAAAAATATTGGTTATATAATGGGATTTTTATCTGTCTAATGACATAAATACAAATACCAGAGCATTATTAGGAAAGCGACCTCTCTCTGACTTTAGATCTGTTATGCTAGAAGTCAAGAGAGAAAGTAACTTATGTATATATACGGATTTAGATGCTGTGGCTCCAGAGGTGTCTAGCAACTTAAAGCTAGTTTGGGGATTTTGATACAGATGAACGTAAATACATTTAAAATGGTACTGAGGAAAGAAGCTGGAGTGTGGCAAGAACTTCAAGCTGCTTCTAAGTTTTTTTCCTGGTGGCCCAAACTGAAGCCATTGCTTCTCATGGGTTCAGGGATGTCCCTAAAACCAGTGGTCCTCATGTCTTGAAATACACTGTGAGAAAGCCGGGGAGGTGTAGCCTGGCTTTATCTGTTGGAAAGCAGATAAAGGTCCTGAGCCAGCAAAAATCAGGACACACTTGGTGAGAGGACATATGGAAGAGCAGCAGGGATTTCCTCCAGGCAGAGCAATGTTCATAACACACATCACAGCCAGTTGTCACCAGTGGTGAAAAAACGCTGCTGAGCCCTGAAGAAAGGCTGAGCAGGCAGCAACTGCTCGGGGAGCAGTGGGGTTGTACAGACATCCTCCCTGCTGAGGAGCAGAAGCTTTGGAGTATGGGAGCAGGTGAAAAGAGACACTGTGAGTTACCTGGGAAAGAAAGGAATTAAGTATGCTATACATAGAAATAGGTGCATCGTTTTATAACTGAGGCTGATTTTGCAGGTTGCACAACTTCTTGAAACCCCTAAGTAGGGCACTATCTGAAATTGAATGGCCTGATGTTACTGACAGCCGACCATCTGTCCCCGTGGGCTTTCAAATCAGGAGAGCATTGCTTTTACTAAGAGTGGGCAGTCTAAATGGGGGAAGTTTTAGTAAGTGAATTAGATGAACCTTCTGACTTTTCAGCCTGAGGTAAAAGCAGACTGAAAAAAAGAGGCAAATTATCTTCACAAGTTACTGTGAGTGAATTAAATACTGTAATTTCATACGTTTTCTAGGTAGATTGAAGTGGGGCAGACTGTAAAAGGCTGATGTGGTCTTAAGTGTCTCTAGTTCAAAGAGGTGGTTTTCCCAAAAGCACTGGTAAAATCCCAGTTTGCTCTGTTGCAGCATCTTGAGTGTTAGACACATCTTAGCAAATTAAAACTCAGAGTGCTCTGCTGAGCAGGTAACTCCTGTCCTCCTCTTATGGGTGAGGAAATGGGCACATTCACTCAGGGAAGCAGAAGAGGGCAGCTGGAGGAAGGGAAGCTAGCGGGGAGGGGGCCCTGAACGTGCTTCCCAGGGGATGCTGGCTGTCACACATCTGTGTCCTGGGATGGGGAACCACCTGCCTGTGAAGAAGTGAATCAGGTGCTCAAAGTACCACTTCAAGCTGTAACGCAGAGTAGTGGTCAGTCTTCAGATCCCTCCTGTCCCTGGGCTTTAACTATGGGTCACTTCACCCCTTCAAATCTATAGATGCACATGACCAGAGCAAAGAACAACCGCTCTTGCTCCCTTGCAGACCCTGTTCCACAAACAGGGCTTCCTCCTGCCCTGTGAAGCTCCTCTGCCTTCACTCCAGCACTGCACAGGGCTCAGGGGCTTCCTCACCTTCACCTGCACCTGCAGCTGGGCTTTCATCTTGCCCTGGCAGTGAGCAAGCTCCATGCTACTGAATGGATGCTGCCAAAATGCTCTGGTTTAAAACACGGTGTAAAAGTGCTACTTATGCTTGGACAGCAGCTGGATTTTTCCCTTTGTACAGGATATGGAAAAAAAAAATAGAGAGGGATTTTTAGCCCTGTAAGATTAAACAATCATCGTGGTTTCAAGTTCTTAATCTCCTGGCATGCAGACTGCTGGCTGATAAGTCTCTGAGTGTAATTGGATGCAGCATCGGATTCGGTTGTGTGGGCTTTCCCAGGGCTTTTTTGTTTGTTTGTTCATTTTTAATGTGTTGCTGAGTTGAAGTGCTCTGTCCCTGGAAACACGTTTGGGCGTGAAAGCTGTTTCCCGGGCCAGTATTTCAGCAGCACCTCGCTGGAGACCACCGCTCAGGGAGGGTAGGGGGGGAAGGCTGCTGGGTGTATGAATTCGGGCTATTGTTGGAGGCACACATCTGCCTTAAGAAATCGCACGGCACAGGCCGTTACTTATTCAGATGCAGAAGCTCCTTCCGTCCCACAAGACGGCCCATTCAAGTCACATGCCAGAGGTCTCGGCAGAATGGGCTGCAGCTGCTTCAAATCTGCTGTCTAACATCAGAAGCAGTTGGACAAACTGTACTGTGCTGACTGCAGTCAGGCTCCCAGGCGCCGAGGAAGACAGGGAAAAGATTTGGGATCCCAGCGCTATGTTCTCAGAGGATCTGTGGCTGGAAAATGAGAAAAACTGTGCTGTTGTTCACAAGTCAAAGCGAGGAAGGAAGCGCCAAGAGCTTCTGGCCGTGGCCCTGGGGGTGAAGGTGGGAGTCAAGGGTGCACTTTTGTGGCAACCTCTGAAACTCTTTGCCTATTCACAGATCACCTCCTTGGTCAGAAGAGCAGCCTTAACTCAAAACGACAACCATTTCAACTATGAAAAAGCACACAATTTTAAGGTAAGCATAACTTCCCTTTATTTTCAGCTTCAAAGTTCTGTTTTGATATCTCACATTGTATTCTTTGCTGTGGTGGGGGGGGTTTCACGCACCCATCTATACTAGTTGTGAGAAATGTCTTGAAAAAAAACATTTTACTTTCTACTTTAAGTTCCTGTGACTGCATGCTTTTGCACAAGCACTTAATCCAGATAACGGTTTTGCTGCTCACTGCAGTACTTGATTGGCATTTTAGCTCTTTTTGCCCAGATTCGGTTTTCTTTTTTTTTTTTTTTTTTTTAGAAAAAAAAGTACTTCATATTGATTGTCTTTATCTTAAAGTGTATCCATTTTTAAATGATAAAAAGGCCCCTTTTCAAACCCTTTTCAAAGTCTAGATATTATCAGAAGTCAGTAGCATTTTACCAGCAAACATTTTGGACCGTTTCTATTTTCAGAAGAAGTTGAGGGAGCTCGGGTGCTCCCTAACAATAAAGCAGAGCTCGGCAGTGGTATTGTCTCCCAGCTTTTGTTCCACCACCATATGCTAAGGAGATCCCCTCAGAGTCCCACTGAGATATGGGGTCTGAGCTTGTGTTTGCTTGTCAAACTAAACCAAATAGCTGGACAAACACAGGGATGTTTAAACAGATCATCTTTTTTGCTGGCTTATACATACAAGATCAGATTCTTAGGGTTTTTTTCCCCAAGTGCTGTCTGGCGTGCCGCACCAGGGAAGTGACTCAGCTTTGGAAACGGACCTTCCAGGCAGCTTGTACTAAAATGTGTTGCTTAAAGGACTGTGCTGGTTTCAGAGCATGCCAGCCAGTTACCATATCTAATGCTGTCAAATTGTGGTTTGATGCTTATCGGGATGGATACAGAGAGAAAAAGGGGCAATAACGACACAAGAAAGGAATGCATCTCAGCTTTGAAACCTCAGTTTACTTAATGCTCCTTGAGGATGCTGATCTGGGTCACTGTCAGAATAGTTCAACTCGTTAGCAGAAAGTGAATTTTCTGATATTCATCTCAGGCCTGTCAAGAAAAGAGAAGCACTAAAATGATTTCACTGATTTCCTGGTTTAGTAAAAAAGCTTCACTTCTTATTTTTCTACATATTCTGCCATAGAGATGTTGCTCTCCTCTGCAGTGCTTCTACTGTTGTTGGTAAATCAATAACTTAATATTAGTGAGCAAAGCAAATAATAGCATACCTCTTCTCATTCCCCCTCCTTGACCCAGTCTACAGAAAAGTCAATATTTATCTCACTGATCAGCACTGAAAGAAATATAGGGGAAGTACTCTGTGTTTTCTTGCTTGATTAAACCTGCTTTCATTCTTTCTGGGTTTTGCCCTCATTATCATTTTAATATCAAAACTATTTTAGTTTAAGTAGAAAATAGTTTCTCATGACTAAGACTTTTTTCCACTTTGACCTATGCATTCTTTCCTCTTCAAAATTCCCCTTGTTTTGGCTTTGATTTATAATTGGACATGTGCCCAGTTAACTTTGCGTTTACACAATCTAGCTGTTGTACAGTCTCTGTTCCTTTCTGTTTCAAAAGAGTCATAGTTTTAACTGGAAAATCATATGATGAAAATATATATGTATTCAAAAGCTTGACAGCACAGAATAATTGATTTTTTTTATCCTAGTAAAGGAAATAAAAAACTTAGAGAAGAAACATTAAAGAAAATAAGTTGTCCAGAAAGGTCAGTCAAAAGTGTTACGTTTGCTTAATGAACAAACATGTTCACTATGCAAATACAGGTAGTCTTCCAAAGGATTATATTAAAACATGTGTAATTGAACAAAAATTGTGGATAGAAAGGTTGGAGTAGAACATTTAGGCTTAAAAGATGACTAAATAAAGTCTAGTATCTTTAGTATAGTCTATATTCATTACATAAAAGGGTTAAGAAATTATTTATAAGAGAAAGAATGCGTCTTGGGGCAAAATTCTAAATGGCTTTTGACATCACTCAGGCTATGATGGTACGGGAATTATTGGAAGGAGAATGCTATTTTGCAGACATTCAAAGAGTTGTCTTCCCCATTTTTAAGTGAATACTGACGTGTATTATTGTATCGTTCATCTCAGTTCATAGGGACAAGGGTTACGTGTCACAGTGTCCATCATAATCTTGTCAGAGGCAATTCTTTATGAACAGACACTCTTTAGCTGTTGTCCTTTAAAATGAAGGGCACATTTTTAGCAAAGCTGATGAGATTTCTGTAGATCCTACACCAAAGATCTTATCTACTAGCAGAGAGAAGAAACAATAAGAAAAAATAGACTCCAGGCACACATTCAGAGCAAGGATGGATCTCCCTCCATCCTTTCCAAGCTAATACAAAAATTAAATAGAAGCACTGGAGCTTGGAGAACGATGGCATTCTGAGCATCCGTGCTTTCTCCTTCAGCCCCTCTTCCAAATTTCAAGGCACTCAAGGCAAATGAACGGAAAAAGATTTAGGATCCAGACTGATTTGTTAAGCTGGGTTCATCCTGAGCACACAACAGAGGCACATGGATTTAGGTTTGGGGCTGGCATCTGTCTGGCGGGACAACTTTGCATAAACCAGTGTAGAGATACCGTAATTCAGGAAAGAGAATAAATCTCTGAAGCCGTGCTTAGAAAAACACAGAGGTATTTCTGTAACTGTGTCTGCCTAACTGCATTGCCAAGTCCTCTTGCATCTCATTACACTTAAGATCCAGCAGGGTCTTTGGGACGTGCTTTACCTGCCAGCTTCAGTGGGGTTCCAGCTGGTGGGGAGGCCACCTCGTGCCCGAGGGCAGCAGAGTAGAGTTTTGGGATGCTCCACACGTTTTGTTCCAGGCTGGGAATTCATGAGAGGGCCTCTGTGCTGCTCTCAGTGAGTGAATGCAGCTGGGTAACATGGATTTACCACAACGTTGTGCCTGTTTGCCACTCTAGCATGGGCAAATCCCATTTGCCGGCAGGCTAGTGGAGTAGAGGCAGCTGATTACTGCCAATTCAGAAGATTTTCTGGGAGAAAGGAGGCTCTGGGATAAATTTCCTCTGGTGTTAATCACTGCAGACAAACACTGCTTCTCGGAGACAAAGGGTTTGGGTCTGTTTTTACAGACATTGTGAAGATTACGTGTATGTATTTAAACAAAAATAACAGCAGAGTCAGCTTCTCTTTCCTGCAAAGAGCTCAGGTTCAGCAGGAGTCCAGAGGAGATCAAACACACATGTATTCATGCAAAAGTCTGAAAAAAATCTCTTATTTTCTTTGGATGCAAATGGAAAAGATAAACAACAAAGTTCTCTCAGAAACAGCACTATATAATGACAATAAAAAACATGCGTTTTGATTTAAGGCAATTTTTAGTTTGTTTCTGCAATATTACTTCGGTGATTATTTTGTTTCGCCACTGTATTGGCACTCCTTAACTTTGGTCTGAGTTTCTCCTGCTGTGAACTCAGCTCAGACACAGACTAAAACTGCACAAGATCACACCTGCGGGGGGTTCTGCTGTTTGGAAGCAAGGGCACTGGAAGGCTGAGGGGCGAAGGTGAGAGCACAAGAAGGCAACAAGAATGGGCACGCAGTCCACTGTTGGGTGAGATTGTCCAGCAGAGAAGCGGGGATCAATGTAAGGAACAGCTTTTCCTTGAAAGAGCTGGAAAGGAAATAGAGTGCAGAAGTTAGGAGTTAGACATTGTAGAAAGAAAATGAAAGGCTGAACAAGTACAGTGTATAGTCTGAAGCGTCATGGTTTTGGCTTATATTCACAAAATGCTTGCCTGTAAATTCCTCTTAAAAGCTGGGATTATGTGTCGACTGTAGCCCAAGCAGCCCAAGCCTGTGCTGTGTGTACACAGGGAGGTCTCCTGAAACTGCAGGATGGGGTAGGGACCAATGAAAGGTTCCTTCCAACCTAGACAATTCTGTGATTGTTTCTGAAAATCTAAGCCCAGGCCATTTGTAATGATGTCGTTACAAAGGATGGTGCAAAACCCAAAAGCCCATCTCAAAAACCTAAGACCTGCTTTTACCTCTCCTTGTTTAAATTAGAGATGAGGCCAATCCTGCAGACAAAATTTCCATTTACTCTTCAGAAGTTTTGTGTGCAAGCTTCAGGCTGTGTTTGAGTTTGTATTCATAAGAATGAACTTCCTTCATTATTTCTTTAAAATTAATGGCAAGCCGTAAGAGACTTGGTTCAAAACTGCATCTTAAGAGATTTTTTTCCCACCTTTTCTAGAAACTTTTGAAGATCTACTTCTTTTTTCAGTTAGAGATAGTATTTCCCTGTTTCAGCTTGACCAGAAATCACAGACTCACTTTTCTTGGGGCATTTCAGTTGAGAACCTGCTGTTTGTGCTAAAATGCAGATCCGTGCAAAATTGAAGGGAATGAATAAAGAGAGCTAAACCTTTGAGGGCCACCAAGCTGATGGGAGCAAGGGAAGGGTGCACAGTCAGCACTTCTCAGATGGAACCCTCAGTCAGCCTTGATGACTGTTTCCCATTAATGACAGGAGAGATCAGGACTAATCAGCTGCCGTTTTCTAAATATGTCACAGGGACATCAGCTGAAATAAGCTTTATGTAAAGTGAGCAAATAGGCCCCAAATATCCTAGCAACTGTGATGGACTTTAAATGTGAAATGGTGCAGTTTTAAAAATCCTGGCTGAGCTTTTACAACCACTTCTCAGGAGGCTGGCTTTCGTAAACCGCTGCAAAGCAGAAGATATAGTTAGCTGTCTTCCCACAGCAGGTGATTTTCACCCACAATTAAATGCAGGTGCAGACTTCCTAAATATGTAGTTATCAGTCTAAAAATGTTAAAGATGCAGGCATAATTATTTGTATCGATAATTTTGTACTGACTGAAGGTCACATAGAGAATATGCCTGAAACGCAGGTCATCAGCTGATGTTAGGTACGGCCATTTGCCCCCACTGAAAGCTGCCCACCCTGCAAAATAAAATAAGGCATAAGATGAGCAAGATATGTGTGTATATATATATTTGTCTCAGTCCTTATTGCTGAGAGGTAAAATACCATTTCAAAAAGTAAGTAATATCAGTCAGATGTTCCAGTACAGACCTTTCACTATCAAAAGGGAGGAAGAACTTCTATTGCTTTAAGCTTATTCATGCCATTATTGGCAGTGATTAGTTGATCAGGAGTCATTTGTGGTCAGGCTCACATTTTTATCACTAAATCAGAAAAAAGAGGTCTGTATCAAAATCAAAATACTTCATCTTCCTGAGGAATGGACTCAAGGCTATAGACTTGTGATCCTACAGGCAAATGGGGCAAAACCATTAGCAAGCCAAATGCTTTGCTTAAAACTTCACCAAGTTTATTTGAAAAGAGCAATGACCTTTTTTTTACTCTATGAAAAGTAAAGAGCAGCATTTCCCATCCCAGGGGGTGGAAGTGGCCTTTCAGCCATCCACCCGACGGGTAAACAAGAGCAGAAAGAAGGCAAAGGAAGCAATAGCAGCCTGAGTGTGCATGATTTATGTTTTGTTAAGCTCAATTAAGTCTCTGGCCAGAACTGGCTCATACCATGTCCATTCACACGGGTGTAGACCTCACTATTTACTCTTCTTTTCAATGAAAATGAAATGCTTACTTTACCAGAACATACATCTTAAATAAAAAAGTTCTGCTCCCATAGCCTTTGGAAAAGCAGCGGAGGAAGCAGCAGTGGTCCACAAAACCTGGCGTGGGAGCTGGGGGCTCTGTCAGCACACAGCCCATTTTATTCCTCCTTGTTTACTCATGTGTGGACTGTCGCAAAATTAAGTTTGCTCTGCTGAAAAAGAGCCTACTGACATCTTTTCCCTGTGTTAGTTCAGTTTACTTATCAGAGTGGGGAAGGGGTTCATTTGCTTTCATTCCAGTGTGCAAATGGATTCCAGTGTGAAAAACCAGCCCGTTTCCCAGCCACTGCCTGGACTGGCTGCACAAAGCGTTTGTTGCCATCCCTGATATGAATTTACACCAATTGCCTCAAGTTTTGTTCTGCGTTGAAGGATGTATAAATGCACATGTAACACCATAATCGTAGCGTGCTTGAATGTGCCTGGTGCTCTTAGAATATGGCTTTTTGCACCAGAACTGTGGTCACAGGCCTTTATGGGGAACCAAGATGTGGGTACATACAGTGACAGAAAATCCCTTTGAATTTCCCCTACTTTCAAGTGATCTGTTGAAGAGCATTTGAACTAGTCAAATAAAAGTATTTGACTACAGTTCCTTGGATTATTAGTTTTACTTTTTTCTCCTTTGACTAGTGAACCTGGTTTCCTCCCCTCTGCTGTAGCTAAAATGTCAGCTCGCAAACCCGATTTGTTTTCAGTGCCATATACAGCCCAGTTCTCTGTTATGTTAAGTCTGCTGAAAGATAAACTTCAAGATCAAAACAAATTTACGTTCCCATGGTTTATTTCATCTAGGCTTTAGAGAGATGTGGGCACTGTGCGCTAAAGATTTACTCATACCTAGTCTTCTGTTGTTTATCAATTTCAGTTGTTCCATCTGTCAGCCCATCTGCCTCCCAGTGACCCCATGCAGGAGTTCTTTTTTCCCCCATTTGTATTACAGGTCCACACGTTTCGAGGTCCGCACTGGTGTGAATACTGCGCCAACTTCATGTGGGGGCTCATCGCTCAGGGAGTGAGGTGTTCAGGTAGCCCTTCAACACTTTGTGTCTCTCTCCTGAAGTGCTCAGCTGGCCCTCCCACCCCCAGCTGGCCCTCCCCACAGAAGAGGGGGGTAGGATTATTTTACAGAACAGGGCAAGAAATCCTCCCACGCAAATTAAAATGCTGTCATTTTCCCCATTGGCTGGTTTAGAAATGGCACCACCAGCCCTTGGTTACTGAAGGTGACATCCTTTTGGTCATGCATATATATCTTGGTGCATACATTAAGAATTGTTCTTTATGGTGTCATTATGTTATCCCTGGATGTTTTTATGTCAGGTTCTGGAAATAGGAGAGCCAGTCAGTCACTAGGCCTTACAAGTCATCACTTTGCCACCAGTTACTGAGAAATGCCCCTGCCTCCAAAAAGATTGTCACCTGTTTCTTATAAGAACACTGAGCATTGCTGCAAGCCTTAAGTATCCCACCTCAAGCTAAGCAAACAATATGACCTTCATTTTCCCAGAAGGATTAGTTTTCTGGTGCCTCTGTAACTATAGCATTTTAATAGAATTTTAATTATTTTAAATTTGTTTGTTCTTTTGTAAAAAATAATCATCTTGCAGAAATGCACCATATCACATAAAGAGCTTTTGGATTCAGCAAGTGAAGTGGTATTTGGTGCATTGGAAACGGGGATTCATAACTTCTTTCTATGGACTTTCAACATCTCATCTGAATATGCTTCTGTCTTACCTCTCCCTGCCCTGACCTCTGGGCATTCCGGATCTCAAACTGGCACCAAACACATCCGACCCTGACATTTGCCTTTCAGGGGCAGAAGAGGTTACCTAAAATTTAGACAGCAGTTCAAAGGGTCAAAATGCCTTTCAGAAATGCACAGTTTTAATAAGTGCAATCTCAGTTACTGCTACATCTTTTCTGCCTGTAAATGAATAATGGTACCACAAAGAATATGAGAAGGACATTAAAAAAAGAGGAAAATGAATAGCTGTTTTTAAATTAATAGCTGTTTTCAAATAGCTGCTTTCTGGGCTATTTGATCTTAAACACAAGTGTGCTAAAACCAACCTCACTAATGCATAGAGATGTATTTGTTCACACATATAAAATATTAAACTTATGAAAAGGCTTATTTAGTGTGAAACGTAATGCTCTCACTCATTAAATTACCGACATTTAACTCTAAGCAGACAGATGCATTTAGATTTAACTTTACATGCTTGGAGAACAGCACTGAAAACAATACAGGGAGGATCATAACTGCAGCTGCTCACATTTACTTAGATTTCACAGAACAATAATGTATTATGCAGTAATAACTGTATGGAGAAACACACAAAACCTGCCAATTCCATTAAATGTGTAGGTGTATTTGCAGTGATGATATGATTTTGCTTGATTAATATTTTATGGAGAGCAATACTGAAATGTGCTGCAAGTGATAAAGCCATGTTTACATTTTGAATATCTTGGTCAGTAAATCAACATGAAAAAGCAGTAAGTAACTTATTAGTGATGATATTTAGACATGTTAAGTTAGCCCAAAAGGTACTGTCAGGGGTGGGCATGACTGAGAAGGCATTTAAAAAGGAATCACAGTTCTCTGAGATAATGTAACTCACATTGGTGGTGTTTGCTTTACTGAGACTTATACATTCAGTTGGCTGAATATTAGAAAAATTCAATTTGTGGAGATCAAGCAGTGATGATTAAGTTAATAGAAGCCCACCTATGCAACTAAGAATAGGATTTGACTCTGGAGTAAGATACCAAGAACCATTTGTAAAATTAATCACTCTGGTTTACATCGTGCCTTTCACAGCATTTTATATGCCTAAACTGACCTGCAGACTAAACACAAGGGTCACTTCTGTCACCAGTGAAGTGATGAGACAGGGATGGGGAGGCAGCTGGTGTGGCAGAGCAAGCCAAAATGCAGGAGTAGGAAAGGGCACATTATCTCAAAGCGCTGTCACAGTTTGAGGGCTCAGGTGAATCTCAGGTCCCTTTCACAGCACTAAGACACAAGCTGGCCAGCAGACGATAGACATTACTGTGCTAATTTTATAAAAGGCTGAACTAAAATACCCAGAAGTCCCAGGCTTTCAAATGCAACCCCTACATGTCCAGCAATGAACTGACCCCAACTGTACCAACAGTTACCTCCAGCTCAGAGGTGTGTGAAGGACAGCCAGAGCTTTAATACCTTTTTTAACAGCTATGCTGGAGTTCACTTGGCCGACCCATAAGTTTTTTACAGGAGATTTCCATGCTTGTCCTTATCTCCATCTTACTTATTCTAGCTTTGTTGACTGATAGGTAGGTTATGCCCCTTGCTTCATGTGGCCCAAGGAAATAAATTGTTAGCCAAGAACCCATCAGCATTAACATTGATTAATTAACCTGGCTAACTTTGTTTACAGACTGTGGGTTGAATGTACATAAGCAGTGCTCCAAATACGTGCCCAACGACTGCCAACCAGACCTCAAGAGGATAAAGCGAGTCTACTGCTGCGATCTCACCACCCTGGTGAAAGCCCACAACACCCAGAGGCCGATGGTTGTGGATTCCTGCATTCGAGAGATTGAGGCGAGAGGTTTGTATGCTTAGGAAAGCGGCAGCCACAATTAAATGAAGATGACTTGAATTACATGCTAAGCTAGGACAGGGTAGTATGCTCACACCACACACAGTGAAGACAGGATAAGAGGTGATTTTTTAGTGCAGGCAATATAATGCTTTGCATTATCTAGGAAAATTAAATCATTACATGCAATTTCCTGGAATGCTTTCTGAAAACATGTCAAAATGTGTATTATGTTACGCTTCTGAAAGGGGTGAACTTTAAAACGAACTTTAAGTTCAAGTTTATGTGTCTTTGTTCATTATTTTCATTATTTTCTTTCTAGAGGCACTTATAGTTTTGGAGTAATCAGTTTAAATCCAACTCATTATTAATAACCTTTCAGGACACCAGAGAACAGAAGTGACTGGAAGCGAATCAGACAAATGAGGTCACAGGCTGTGACGTGTAGTGGTGTGTCACAAACCGCGCAGGGTTTCACGATGCTCTGCTACTGACTGATGGATGCTGTGGCTCAGGTGCCATGTCACAGCCAAAGTTCTGGCTTGTGGCAGGCTTTTGCTACGCAGAAGCGTGCCAGATTGGAGAAATACCATATCCCCTCCAACATAACACAGTAATGATCCTGTATTTTTGCTTTGGATGGCAAATGTGTATGTTGTGATGCCCAATAAGGCAAATTTCTTTCTTAGTCATAGCTTCAGCACAGGAATCTCGTAATGTTGAATTCATGGCATCACCGTAATCTGCATGGCAACACACTGATACTAGCCATAGGGATTTCAAAGCTACACATCATCAACTGAAATGAATCAAAGATTTACAAGTAAATCCCCTGCACTGCTCCATAAAGCTCTACCAGGATTATATCATCATTGCAAGGACAAATAGAAAGAATAGTTTGGACATAGACAGAAGAGCTTTACTCTGATGATATAGCAGGAAGCCACTCTGCATTTGAGATCTAATCACTTGTACATTCATTGATTAAGATAAACTCTGTTGCCCGCTTTCTGTTTTTTCAACATTTTTAAATTTCTTTCCTTAATTGCTGTAGAACTATGTAAGATACTGATTTTGTTCTTAAGAAAATAAAGTGTATTGGATCTTATAAGTAGGTTAGCACTGTGCTTAGTCACAGTAAGGAGCTCTGGGGTTAAAGTAAATAATGTGTATGTAGCTGTGCATGTTCTGCTGGGCGGCCCTGCATTTCATGTTGGCATGGAGTGGTGGGGGGAGAGTGGTGCAAGTGAGGTCTGTTGTGGTGAAAGAATGGCAGAAGGGATGTACTGACATGGAGAAGAACAGTATCCATCACTTCTGTCAGTGATGTATAAGTAAGAGCAGACAGCAAAACGTTTTGGGAACAAACGTGCTCATATTGAAAGGCAGCCCCTTACTTGCATTGCTATTTATCATTAAGCAACTAGTAAAAGGAAAGGAGACCTCTAAAGCTTTATTAATTATAGCCAAATCCAGGAAAATCTCCTACATAAAATGCATAAATCATGATAACATCACATGCCCCACCATTAGCAAATTGCAGTATTTTCCTCTAACATAATCAACTGTGTACCTAACAAAATCAGAAAGTATAAATTCTAAAATTATTCAATCCATTTAAAAAACAACTTAAAATTATCTTGATCCTTCCTTAAACATTCCAGAGTTCCACGTTACAATTAATATTTTGATACACTTAATAGATCTGTTGCTTTATTGTTTGTAAGTCTGAATATTTGTTGGTTACTGAAGCAAAGTTAACAAAGACCTTTTTGTTTCAGGTTTGAAGTCTGAGGGCCTCTATAGAGTCTCAGGCTTTACTGAGCACATTGAAGATGTGAAAATGGCCTTTGATCGAGGTATGGCATATTTTAATCTAAGCTTTCAGCTCTCAGGCTTTTCTATTCAGTTTGGGTTTATATAGGTACTATGGTAATGAAACTGGCATGTAAGCAGAAGTACAGAAAGCAACCTGTCTTTTCTGAGTTCTTAAATTAATCTGTAGTGTTTTTCATAAGAAGAAATCATGTTTCATAGTTAGAAGGAATAAACAGTATGCAATGGTAGGCAGAAGGGTAAGTGCTCAGGGGACTGGATGATTTCTCAACCTAGCAGCACAGCCTAAGCTCCTAGGTCAAGTACGAGCCTAAACAGTACAGGGGAAAGTTCTTAGTCCTATTTTTAGTAGACTCAGTGCTTTACAATATGATAATCTATTTATGAGTTTAAGAACCAGGAATTCCAACTGGGAAGCCACTCTGCAGGTAGCCTCAGAGAAAGCACTGCACCACTGTGCACATGATTGCATCTGCACAAGAGATGAGAGGACCATTGGGGAGACTGGTTGTACAGCATATAGAAAAACTAATAATTAGACCACTGCCCAATTACCATCCTAGTAGCCCTTCTGACTTGATTTGGCTGATTACCTGGATTCTAGTTGTGCAGAGAGTCCTTGCACACAGGACTAATTTTAAGTATATAGGTAAGCAGGTGCAGAGTAGGGTCTTCATCAATGGAAAACACACTTTTAAGTACATTTAAGGAGTTACATAAATATCCTTTCCCATAAATAGTGTTTTCCTTCCTGCTTAATTTTTTCAGGTATTATCTCTGCCGTGTTAGGGAATAGGGTCAGACACAGCCTAGCGATTGCAAGCCCATGGGGATGAGGCAGGTCCAGGGCAAGCCAGAAGGTCACCCTGTGGGTCAGGGTACCAACCAGAAGGGTGCATGGCCAGACACAGGCATGTCCATGACCCAGCTGGAGACAGCTACAATACCACTTGGGCAGGAAATGGGGCCTTGGGGACCTATGGCCAGGAGGTGTGGGGGTGCCAGGGGAGGCTGGGCAGGGCCAGCAAGGTCTACAGGTGGCACATGCTATGCTTACTGTGCCTAAATACTTTGGAGACTTCACTGGAAAAGAAAGTCCAACTAGGAGTTGCCCAAGTGATTGTTTTCATGCCATATTGAAATACTCTTTTAAAAAGTATACGTTTTAAACTGTGTTAGAAGCTGCAGTTGTGACACACATAGGTCAGCCATTTAGGTAGACCCCCGGCAAGGAAGAGAGTGTGATTTACTGGCAAAGGCGGCAGCACCTAGGAATAGGAAAAGTAAGGTCAGTAGCAGTATTGGAATCCAAAGGAAGAAAAGCATGAATAAACATGGAAGCAGAGAAAGCAAGGACTGAGTCTACATGTACAGGCTGCGAGGAAATCTATTGAGCATAAATTGATCAAAAGCCCTGTCTTCATTTTCTTTTAACAGCCTCATGAGGGAAAAGGGATAAGAAAGGAAAGAGAGAGTGTTGTCATGAATAATGCTAAAACCAGTGGAACAGTGAACAATATTTTGATATAAGAGCTGTATGACTAGGGTATTGCTGAGAACTTTACTTTACAGTTTTGAAAATGTTTTCTCCATGAGCTGAGATGGAAAAGCAGAAGGAGTTGGTTGGGATTTTTTTAAGAGGGGAATTTAAAGAAAACCAAAATAGATTATTTTTTGTTGTTGTTGTTCTACCTTGTGGGCTGTGCAGCTAGAAGGTGGTTGTGAGCTGGCAGAAGGCTGAATTGGCAAGGTGTTTCCAACCTGACAGCTCAGGGCTTGCTTCCCTGTCAGATCCTAGTATAAAGAGACAGGGACCCCACCCTCTCTTTTGCATCCCATCCCCAGAGGTGGAAGCACTGCTTTTCTGCTGCACAATTACCCCTGCTTAGCTTTTGAAGCCAGAGCAGCAAGGAGAGGGCTATCCCAAGGGTGTGGAATATCCCTGATTTCTGTCCCAGGTGACAGAGCTGGGAGAGAAGGGAGCTGAGAGCCAGGTGGCAGGTCTCACCTCCAGCAATGTCTGGAAGGTTTTATATTTTCTGCCCAGAAGGTGAAGTTTACAGGAGTCTTTAAAAAGTGTTGTTTTCTCATTCACTACAGGGAATTAAGTTGGTTTTGGGTTTGGTTTTTTTTTTTGTAAAAGTCAAAAGGAAATAAAGGAAAATTTGGTTCTGAAATATAAAATGGAAAATTCCTGAGCATTAACTAGGAAAATTCCTGGTTAATAGATAGGTCTTGCAGCAGAAACAGCTATATCTGTGGCAACAGCACTATCCTGAGCATCTCTGGAGCACACTGCATAGCAAAAGGTAAATGTTTTTTAAAAGAGCTTGGGATAGTTACCTGTCAAAGGAGAAGCTGAGAGCAGGGCTTTGAACCAGAGAGAGCTCTTTTCATGGATAGTCCTGGCACAATACTAGATGTACACTGGCCAGGAATAAATTCATTTTGACAACTTAAAGACCATTTTTAAATCACCTGAAAGTAAGGCTCAGAAACAACCTGGTACTAAGAGCAGGGATAAAAATCTTACTTAATTTTAAAACGGAAGTTGAGGGGTTTACGAGAAGGATTATATGGCGTGGTACTCGCAGTAGCAGAGCACTGCACTCTGGCATTAGAGGTCCCTCCCAGCCCATCATTTCTGAGTCAGTCCCCAGGCACCTGGCTAGAATGCCAGTACCCTTTTGCATCTCTGGGAATACAGCTTTTAATAAATGGGTTTGAAAATGAACAAGCAAGGAGCCCTCCCATTTAATGCGCAGGACGCATCCTTCAAATAAAGCCATCAAGCTGTCTGATTTCACAAGCTCTTCATCAAGCTGCAGGAGCAATAAGACAGGATAATACAGGGCTGAGATGCAGGGACTGACCCGGCCTTGGGGTACCTCTCCTGCTGATGCCATGTGCAGCTGAAGGGACACAATGATAAGAAGCCAGCCCTCCCTCTGACTCATTCTGCCTTGCCAAAGGGACACTCATTTGTTGCTTCCAAAGTATTGTAGTGAGAACAGAAAAGCAAAGGCAGGTTTGAAAGTTATCAGCTCGGGAAGAGAATGGCAAACCAGATAATATTATTTGGCCCCAATGAGGCTGCGACAGTTGGTTTTAAAACAGGGAGAATCTCATCTGATTTAGACTAAGGCTCCCTTCCAAAGCCAAAGCAGCGTAAATACCCCTACTGTAAATTAGCGTTAGGCTTTCTGAGGCACTGACAGTGTTCCATTTTAGTCATTTTTTGTAATTAGAGAGAGAGGAATAATGTGGATTTATTTAATCTGGTGAATGTTGGTGCTGTAGAATGACAGTTGCTCTCTGTCAGCATTGTTGAGTTCTGGCGTTGTAGCATCCATCTAGAAGCCCCTCATTGTGCGCTTTATGCACAGAGCTGCCATTGTCACCAGGGCATTCTGTCCCCCCACTTGTTTGTATAACTGGCTGGTACAATACACTTGCTAAAAATACTATGCTGTTAAATACTACATGAATACTTAGAGACATCCTAACTCATACTCGCACTCATCTGCCAGCATAGCTGAAAACCTGTCAAATGCCAAATCCAGGAAAAAACCACAGCAGCACATTAGCACGGCAAAGGTCGTGCAATAAAAACAAAACGCTAAGGAAAAAGGAAAGTAGAAATGTAACTCCATATTCAGAAGGCACAGCTGAGGCTTTAAGAACATAATACTTACTCCATTTCATTTTCTAATAAACTATTGATATATTTCTATGGCATCCAAAGTCAGCTGAAACCTTTAAGGAATAGAATAAAGACTTTCTTTGTCTTGAGATATTCAAACTTCAACATAATGCAACCAAATTTGTTGAGAGTCAAAGTAGCAAGGAAAGAGAAATGATTGAGTTTGTATAGGATTAGGTTTATAAAGCTGAAATGAACTATATGTTTGTAATAAATTTAAAAAAAAAAAAACAAAGATTGTATTAACATGTTACCACTGCAATGACACTGAAAATACTAATTATAATCTGAAGAAAGTTACTGTATTGAAGAGTTAGGAAAATGATAGTGTTAATGCAGAAGGTACCATACAAAACAGATGTATTTCATACAGAATGCTACGGCAGAGGATCCTCTGTGAAACTTTTCCAGCAAGGAATTAACTTTTCTTTCTTGAATTTTAAGTGTGTTTAAATAAAACCACAAATCCAGGAATTTGTTAAGGATAAGAAACAAGTGCAGCCTGTCAAGGGCCTTCAATGGCTGAATCTGAAAGGGGGTAAAAAAAAAAATAAAAAAATAAAAAAAAAGGCAATCCAAAATCTACCAACGGGAAATAAAAATCCACCTTCCTGTACATACCCACTTCAGATACATATATTATAACAGATGTATTGTTACACTCACTTTAAAATAATCTTTACTGCATTTCTAATGGATTTACATTTGTCTCTCAAGAGAAGAGAAAAATCTTTGTCTTGGGAATTAAGGCCCTTTTCCTACAGCACAGAAGTATGTAAAGAAGAGGTGTATTTGAAGCACATTGTAGTTTGAAGTAACTCTAGCTGAATTGCCCCTTTAAGGAAGCTTGCTGGGCTGCTTTGTAAAAGTACTAAATAAATAACACTTCCATTTAGTGTACTGGTGACCTGGATAATAGATGCAACCTTCTGCTTTGCCATATCTGTTCTGATGCAGCTGCTGGCTCCTTGAAGGTATCTGTTTTCAGTGGAGCGTTTTGAGTGCTCAGTGTCCATCAATTAAATAGAGCTCTCCACACAAAGCTTTACAAGACTAATGCTGCCTTGCTTGGAACGTGTGGATTAAACAAAAGATTGGGGCAGTGTAAACATCCTCCTAGGGCTTATTGATGCTGTATTAAATTAAATGCTGATGGATGTATTCAGACTGCTCAGCTGCATCAAGAAAGGCTACTTGTTTTAAACACTTAAGCATATAATCTCCTCTTGATGAGAACATGTAGTGCTATCAGTCTTAATGAGAATTATGTGCATACATTGGACAGGACATATCCCTTCAAGATTAATGCCATAGGTTTGTATAAAATGTCTACAATCAATATAAACTCTTTTACTCTGCTGTGAAAGCCTTTATCACCATCTTAAACACACACCCACTCATCTGTCTGTATCAGGGCATGTCTACAAGCACTACTTATTGCAAGACAAGCAAGGCGATGGCTTTACAGCATGTCAGTGCCTCGGTGGCAACAGCCTGAGCTTGTGCTTGCACCTCCTGGCAGATACAAGCAAAGTCCTCTCCATTGCTCAAGCAAGCATAACCTCACGTCGCCCCTATCACCATACGGTCCTGATCTTCACCACCTCCTAAAAGGGAAGCACTGTTATCCTCATGTGAAAGGTGGGGAATAAGGACTATGGGTATATAACTGATCTCAAAGAAGGCTGAGGTGAGGCTGGGGATTAAATCCAGACAGCCTCAGCCCCTCCTTGACCAATGTCCTACCCGGTCTTTCTACTGGAAGACCACCAAGGGTAGGCCACCAGAGGGGAGGACAGCAGAATTTCTCTGTCTGGAGAAAAATGTGGGTCTGAGAGTACTGGGTGTTACAGAATAGATGTAGTCATTTGAATGTGAAAAACTAAAAGTGATCCAGCCTCGCTGGTAGTTCTTGTAATGTCACTTGTTGCAAGCCATGTGTTGGTCAAGTGTTGCTTACCAGCAACTTGCAAATGTTAAGCTTGTGATTAAAAGGGTTCCGTAATGGAGTTCTGACTAACTGTGTTATAATATGTGGCAAATAAAATGTATGTCATTTATTTCAGTTGCATAATTCAACTATTTAGCTGTTCATCCATTAAAAGTATCCATATTCATTTAACAAATTGGGATCCACATTTCAGAATAAATTGTATAGCTAAATGCCATAGCATGTCTATTTAAACTCAAATCTTTGCTATAAATAAATAAGCCAAATGTGAAGACATTAGAGGACATCCAGAAAATAAGGCAGCTTTCTTACTAGCTAATCAGTACAGATAGATTGGAGCAGGATTTAAAAGATTTGTATGTTTACTCTGATTTTTCCCTCCTGGTCTCCTGCGGATCATTGGAAATTTGTATCTCTCTGTCCCTCTGTTTCCCCAAGTGAAAACTGAAAGAATGGTTCATACTCCTGTGCCTTGATCTGCAGATACAAAATACAACATTGGAACAAGTCATTAGTAGCTTATTTTCAGTGGTTATATCATTAACATGATTTTTCATTCAATATTAAAAAATCAAGTGTGAGATTGTACACTGCAAATATTGTTGATATAATCACTCTCAAAAAAATATAGGCAAATAAGTTGTTTGCTAAAAGATAAACTCCCATTCCTCATTCATATACTGTAAGCTGGTAGCTATATATTCTCATTGAAGCCTTCCAAATGCTTTCGGGATGTTTTTTCTTGTCAGGTTGATGAATCCGAATTAGAAGCCTAGCCTCGCTTCAGTCAAAATTAGACTGGTTTCAAAAAGATTTCTTCCTCCTCTTCCAGATGGTGACAAGGCTGATATTTCTGCCAATATTTATCCAGACATAAACATCATTGCCGGAGCACTGAAGCTGTACTTCAGAGACTTACCAATTCCCGTGATCACCTATGACACCTATTCCAAGTTCATAGAGGCAGCGAGTAAGTATTGCATAGCAATTCGTACTGATCTTTAATTACATTTCCCATCCATAAAGCTGTCCACGTTAAAGAAAAAGAAAAGACAGACAACAGATTAGAAGCAAGGGCATTGTTCTGTTCATTACTTCTCTGCCGTGTCCCTTCACATGAAACTTTTGCCTGAATGTTACTGCATCACGCAGGTAGAGCATCCCAGGGCTGGTGTCACAGCTGCAGACACATGCAAGACTGGGTGATCTGCAACATGTCAGGGATGAGCAGACAGTGTGAGCCTTGAGGATGCTTCCCGTTTCCCCACCACTATCCCCATTTCCTATATCGTGGCTTCCTTTGGCAACAGATCTGCACCGCTGACAAGCAGGTCCCCTCCTTCAGTCGGTGAGGGATCAGAGCAATGAGGAACACCACAAATCACCCCTGCCCCATGGTTCAGACACACCCTCTGTTCATCACATCCTACAGTATCTAACCTGTCTCCAAATGGGAGGCACGTGCTCTCCTCCCTGCTTAGAGACAGCAGGTTGTGGGTACACACTACCAGAGAAGGAGGAGGACAGCAGCATTCATTGCCATAATATTGGCAGAGAAAGTTGAGATTTGTCTTAAATTCTGCTCTCTGGGGCACAGCCTTCCATGTAATGATAGTCCCTAATGAAAATTCACCAGGTGGATTGCATCAAAATCAGATTATCAGTACAAAATGTCAAAGAACTGAGTTGCCTAAGAAGTAGCTTGCTTTTTCCTTTGGAAAGTATCCTTAGTAATTTTGAAGTGGCACCCAGTATATGGGTAAGCAGCAGGAAGAGTAGTCTGCCTGTATGTCTGTGCTGCCTTCCTTCCCCCTCTGCCTTACCCCACCTTGCTCTCCCCAGGCAACCACAGATACCGCTCTTCTGCACTCTCCTCTTCCTCCTTGGCAGAGAAATTATACTTGCTCATCACTTGTCCTAGAAAGAACATGCCCAGAGGAGGCAATTCCTATCACATCAATACACCAATCTCTTAAAAGCAGGACATAAAGATTCTTAATCTTCTCAAATATCAAGCTTCTGGTGCCGTTTTTATGGAAAGTCACGCAGCAAATATAACTGACTCGGTTCACAGCTTAGGAATCCATACTTTTCCTATAAAATAAATGTAAATCCTGCTCGGATTTCCAGAGAGATTGCCAAATGAGCACTGACGCTCTCCAGTCACTGATACCTACGTATTTAAAGATGTTCAGAAATCTTTGTTTTGCAATCCCTTATCATTTCCATCTCTAGCTAAACTTACATATACAAGCACAGTTTCTAAAGCATATAGCCACACACCCCTCTGGTGTTGAAGGCTAATGTCAGTAATCTTATGGAATATTTTAAGTCAGTTCTAGGCAGAGTACTTAAAGAACCTCAGATAGTGTGCCTACACAGGCCTGTAGATAGAGCTCCAGACCATAGAGAGGATTATTGGGTGATCTGTGTTGCTGATTTCTTTGTAAAACCTTTTGGGTTTTGGGTTGGTTTTTTTTTGAGGATGAAGAAGTTGCTGATAAGTTCCATGTTTCTGAGTTTAATATTTATTCCTCTGAGCACAGTCAACGGCTTGTAAATGACACCATAATAATAACAACTTAGTTTCCTGAATTACTGGTGTTTACAAGTAGAAAGCCCTATTAAAATTAACGCTGTTTGGTGTTTTTACAGAAATCTCCAATCCTGATGAACGACTAGAAGCAATACATGAAGTGTTGATGTTACTCCCTGCTGCTCACTACGAGACACTTAGATACCTAATGATTCATCTCAAAAAGTGAGTTAATTGGCATGTAGGATAATTCTTGAAGAGCTTCACAATTTTCTGCTTTGAAAGAGAGGTATTACTGAAAGTACCAATAAAGCTTCCATTTAGTGGTGCTGCCACTAAAACAGTAATGTTACAAATAAACAGGCAAGCTATGTTTGTATAAATACATACAAGCTATGCACACATTTAGCATAGATTCTTTTGGTGGCAGATCACTGCAAACCTTTGAAGAGTTAGTTGATATTTGTCATGCTTCTCTGGGGCAGATAATATCTGAAAAATACGGGAATGGTAGGGATTCAGAGATGTGCTGATGTGCTGCAGTAAGTCACTTGATCATGCTTTGCTTCTGCCTCCCCTTACTTCCTGCATTGTCTTCTTCAACAAGAGATAACCCTAAAGCAAAGAGCTGCCTCTTATGAGTTGTTTGCTCACATCACAGTTAAACCAAAAATCAAACAGGGCATATTTTTATATGACTAGTAAAAGTAATACATGCCCTTACCAGTTATATCTCTTTGGGTTTTAAACACACTTGCACTCCAAATGTTCTTTACACATAAATGAGGCAGACATAAGGCTTCATAAGGCATAAAACATTTTTAAAAGTGTCTGAATTCCACTTTTGAATGTGACTTGGGAAGGTACTGCCAAGTTATGCAGGTTTTCAGCTAGGTACCTAGAAAAATCATGAAATGCTACAAAGAGGATGCCTCACTTTCACTAATGTAAAGCAAAACTGTTTTTCAAAACCATGCTAATTCCACTTTGCCACTTCAGGTATTCACATGCCTCAGGAAGTCTTCTTTGTAAGTTTTTAAAAACTGTAGCTGAGTAAAGACTGGCACTGCCATCTCCAAGCAGGCCTTCATTGGGCTACTGCCCAACATGTCCCCTTCCTCTGGTTAAAGTTTATGGTGCTACTTGGAAACAAGAAAAAAAGGGTATAAGGGAGGAACAAAACTGCTCACCTCTCATACAGCAAATCTTTGATCTCTTCTTAGTTGTCCCACTGCTTGCAACGTGGGTGCAGATCCGGAATACTTTCCTGGTTGATCTGCACTATTCTGCACTATTAATACCAACCTGAAAAGAAAAAGACCTCAACTCACGTAAAATTGCATCAGAGAGCTTGTGTGAAGTGCATTTCATTCTCAATCAGGTTCTTATTATGCAGAGACTTTTCCTCATTTTATATCAGCTCAAATCATTGCAACTGAGTAGTTTTTCCTTTTGATGAGCCATTACTTGGGCGTGCTGGAGCTTCTTCACACTCTGCAGAAGTGAGATGTGCAAACACCCACCCTTGTCAGCACATCTGTGTGGATAACTTAGAATGAACCATATTGGCTTTTAAGGAGGCTCTAGACAAGCCAGGGACCTGCATATAGATACACTTTCATGTCCTTGAAACAAATTTTTGATAGCCTTCTTTTCCCATGAACTGCAGTACAGGCTTTGGTTCAGCTGTTGACCTGAACTACTGACGAGACAGAAATAGTCCAAACAGCTGATGATGCTTTCTCTCTCAAATACCTGCAAGTCATGCAATGAATTTCCTCTCCTTTCCTAAATCATAGCTTTCAGCATCCACATAGAAATCAAGTGCATTTTAGCTGCTATGGGAGATCTGACGGAGAGATCTGAATGCTCTCATTCAGAGAGAGAGGAGGATCTTTAGGTTCAGAATCCGCTCCTCTGTAGGTTAAACATGGAGTTCCTACTCCAGCCCCATAGGTCTCTTCCTGCAAGGAGAAAACAAGCTCTGGTGTCAAGGAGGCTATGAAAAGGCTGCAGGATCACAGCCTCTGCACCAGCCCTATTTCTCAACAGAAAAGAAACTGCACTGAGTTGTTAAAAACACGGGAAAATCCAGCAGAGGACAAGGTCAGCAATGAAAAACGAGTTTGTCATTCAATTAATTAATTGTTTTCTGCAGCTATCTTTCTGATAACTTTTTTCTCTAAACTGGAGGAAATAAAATAGCATGAGCAGTCCCCCCTGTGGCGAAATACGTACAACTCCATCCATGCTGACATGTCAGGGAAGCTGTGAATCTTCTCTGTGTTCACCCCAGGCCATGCAGCAAGCCCCATGCTCCTGCACAGAGGTGCCAGGCAGATGCATGTGGCACTGCACAGCTGGTCAATGTCTCTGCTGCCTACAGCCACAGGTGGAAAGCAGAGTGCTACACGTATACTGGTGAGGAGATGGCTCAGGCTAGGCATGGTTGTCTTTTCTCCTTGCAAAGCACAGCTTACATATCTGTGCTGGAAGATGGTAGAGTATCTGGGAGTAAGGGCACTAACAGATTTCTGTCCTGAAAGCAAAGAGAAACAGGTTGGGTTTTTTTTCTGTGACAGAGCCACTCTTTGCAGTAGGAGAAGCAAAACCCAGCCATATAAGTGCCTTGCAAACAAGGGAAGATTAGATTACTTCTGGTTTCAGCCTCTTTGTGCTCCCCTGATGGCATGAGGGAATCCACTGCCTAACTGCCGCCCAGCTGGGAATTGCCACGGACGGGGCCAGTCTCAGCTGTTGCCAGGCTCCAAAACCAGATGTGTGCCACCCTGGCAGAGGGGTTGCCTGTGGAGGAAGTGTGAAACTTCACACGCAGCTCTACTTAGTAATGGCAAGCATCTGGTCCACGAAGGAACGTGACCTATCAAGGGACCACGGCTGTCCCTGCACTGCAATGCTGGGGCACCCTCAGACCCGAACCCCAATGCCAAAGGCTTGCTGGGACAACACTGATGTGATCCGGCTCTTTTGCCTTGAGGGAAACCCTGAGCACATCTTGCACAGCCCAGCAGACCTAAGGAATGACTTCTCTGCATCCTTGGCAGTCTCTGTTTGTTCCAGCTACATGTAGCCTATTTCTATTTTTTATTTTGTATTTACATTTTGTGACCCATGACAGAAAACAGAACAGCCCAGGGTTCTTCCTAGAAGCGCTTCTGTTCTCTGTCAAGGAGAGATGGCGTTTGTTGCAGTCTGACTACAGCAAGCTGCCTCTCTGGACTGCTCCAGGTTTCAGCCAGCTCCGTGAGTCTAACAAGGGATCGGAATCACTCAGATGTTGGTTGGCCTGAGGAAGTCAGCGAGGCAGAAATGCCTGAACGGGTGGGTTCCTGCAGGCTGGAAGCATGGGGATCACTGCTGGTCAAAAGAAAATCTGTGTTCCTATCTCGAAGCACATATACACTTCCAATACAACACGCCAGAGAACCGTAGTTGCTGTAGAGTGAAGGACTGCTCCATATGTCATCATTTAAACCATGATTATGGTTTCCCAAAAAAGCAATTGCCACTAATTTTTATACCCTAACAGATAGCCACATGAGAAAAAATCACTTAGGGGTTTTTTAAAGACACTGGAACTCACAGCCCCACTGAAACTGCATTGTACTTGCTGTGGAAACAGTTAATATATTGAGTGAAAGCAAAAACTGTTACCGAAAAATGCTATTACATACCAATGCTTGATGTGAAGTGGGACTACAGATTAAAATGCATATATTCTTTGCTTCTGGGAAGTAAACAACTAATGACTTTTTTTTTTTTTTTTTTCCCTTTTGTAGAGTTACCTTGCATGAAAAGGAGAATTTTATGAATGCTGAAAACCTTGGCATAGTGTTTGGGCCTACTTTAATGAGACCTCCAGAGGACAGTACCCTTGCTACGCTGAATGACATGCGGTACCAGAAGTTAATTGTGCAGATTTTAATAGAAAATGAAGATGTTCTCTTTTAGAGAAAGAGAGGCAAATCTTCAAAGCCATTTGTTTTAAAATAATTAGTTGGAAGGAAAAACAACATTTCTTTAAATTTTTTTAAACATGAAGGAAGAGTTCCTTGACTGCACTTCAATTTCTGCAAAGTTGCAGATGGATGCCAAAATGTTTAGGGGAAGCCTATGTCTCATAGACATATGCCTTTTTGTAGAAGGGAGAAAAAAGGTCAGAAAAAATCCTTTTACCTTGTATCTTTTGCCTTGCCTCAGATGTATATTTGTTTTGAAAAATTGCAAACAATTTTATTGTTAACTTATTAAGAAACACAAAACGTATTTTAATATGGCTAGAGAAGCAAAAAGGTACTTAATCAGTGTTACTTGTATACGCCTATACATTTCCTTCTCCATGAGACATAATTATATATGTCAATTGTGAAACAGAACCTATATTATAAAGATATTTTTACTTTACCTAGCTGAAAAAATGGCATTTTATTTTGACAAACTATAAATCAATGCGGTGCATTGATTATTTTCCATGTAATTCTTTCCTGCATTTTGCATTTTTGCTATGATATATTGAAAACAATTACCACTAATGCAGTATTATCCTGACATACCTCTTTCATTACAAGTGTTTTAAAGGAGAATTCTTTTCCTGTGTGTATTCCAGCTTTCCTTAGGTTTCTTTGCATTTAGGCATGAGCATCCTAAGACTGTACACTTTTAGCTGTTTGAAATTTCCTGAAACATAGAGTATTTTCTTTTTCTTTTTTTTTTGTTTTGTGCTCCCATGTAAAATATGGTATTGAAAATTTTTCAAAAGTCCTGGTGGTAGTATCAGTTTCACATGCCAGATTTTTCTTCAAGTACAGTAATATGTAAATTAAGTGATGCTGGGACACTGGATATTTTCTGGCCTTGTTGAAAAGTTAGCACTTTTTTGGGTTAATTATGAAGGATTTGGTTTTTCTGTAAAAATTGAGTTATGTTTTGTCATGTTTCTGTATTTATAAACGTACAGTAAATCTGCTAAAAAATGTAGGTATTTATCTTGAATGTGTTTCCTGATGGTTTGTTTAAAAAAAAAAAAAAAAGAAAGAATGTGTAGGAAATGTGGGAGTTGGTAAATTTAATTATTACCAAATTTTAATATTTTTCTCCCCTCACAAACATTGACCTACAGAGTTCATAGTCTAACTGCAACTTATTCCTAATGTTAAAACTGTTTCTCAGCATGAGACTTTTCTGCAAGCATAGAACATCATAGAGCATCAACATACTTTACTACCAAACTCAATTTTCAATTAAAAAAAAAATATATATAATAATCCCTCATCTTGATCGTTCGTATCATATGCTTGGTAACTCAGTGATGCAGTTTCCTGAATTATTTCAGGGAGCACATGTTTCTATTCAAATTGAAAAATATGTGTAACGATGGTAATGAAGGGAGGCGGAGGGTATGACTGTAAATTTGTCGTCTTCTAGAGAAATAACTAAGGGCTAGATAGATTAACCCAGATTGCAGAGCAAATGCTAAATAGTCTGAGTTCCCAATACTTCCATAGGTCCTCCTGCCTTTTACAGGACTATTTGTTGTAGGTTATGTACTACTTAATACTGTCATAAAAATGATCTGGAAATGGTTTTATTTTGTGAAGTGAAATATGCTTTGTAATTTATGATAGTGTAAATGGAAGGAAAAATCCCATTAAATGTGTTAAAGAGTTCTGGTGTCTGTCACTGACCACATGGCAAGCTGCCAAATGAAAATCCATTGCTAATTGCCATCCTGACGTTGCTGGAAACTTTCCTACTTGGAAAACTTAGAACGGTTTTACTGAATGTCAGCAGTTTCAGACTGGCACTTGGATGCCCATACTACCACAGCCAAGCCTATGCACACGTTTATTTCCTGCAGCCACCCTCAACCACCTCTGTGTAATACTTCAAGGATGCAACAAATCACCCTATCAATCCAATCAATATCCAGGAATCAATGCCATCAGAGCACTTTTCCACTCCCCTGAACACAGACATTTGTCTAACAATGCTTGTCTTTATTTTTTCTGGTTTGGGATCTCTTCCAAAACAAGGTACTTGCCAGCCCCCTGCTGTGCGTTACTGTCAAATTTAGGACACAGGAGGGAGGTGGGTGTAGAATTGGGCAAAACAGATCTTAGTAAGATCTTTGAGAGGTGGTGGAGGTGCCTGTGGCAACAAATAGCTGGACTAAAGGAAGGCTTAAAATCCTACTGCAAGGAGGTGAAAATGAAGGTAGGTACCGAGAGCGGTTTGCAGAGCATGTGGAGGAACTGTGTCTTCTCTTCTATGATAAGCTCAAACACTGCACACTGCGGGCCTGTACAAATGAGACACCACGAGATGATTAACTGTGTTTGCACAGGACCCCGCCTGGACTCGCATGTCCAGAGGGAGAGTGTCTTCTGAACCCAACTAGGCTCCTGCTCTCTCCCCCTGCCTCCCACCTGGAGATGAAGACAGTCAACAGCCTTTTCTGCCCTACCTTCAGCTGCCTCCAGTATCGTGCTGCTCAATCCAGAGTACAGACAAGGTAAAGCCAGCCTGCTCCCCTGATCTTGCTAATGGCTAGATAGGTGCTGCCCTGCTCTTTCAGAATGGGATAGAGAGGACAGAAATGGAGATGGGAGTGGGAGGAAGGCTCACAGAAGGTCCACAAGGTCCACTTCTCCAGCCGTTCAAGTTTCCTAAAGTGGCAGCAGTGGGAGAGACTATGGCATTTTCCCTTGATGCTGTGCTCTCCCCAAAACTTGCTCAAAGCAGCAGGAGCCTCTCTGGCTTCTGTCTTATTTCTTTATTGACAAATTTCTTTATTTCTGCGGAAAAGGGAGGAAGAAGATTTGAGTGCCAACAGACACCCCCTGCCAATAATCAGGTACTGATGAAAAGACTGAGTAGGAAGGTAATTCAAAACACTTACAGAAGGAGAAGAATGCCATCTAACTGGATCTTCAAAGCAGAATTACATCGCTATATCCCCTACAGCTATCTAAAGGGAACGAAGAGACCATGGGGCTCATGAAGATAAGAGTGAGAGCATCAATACATTTTATGTCCTTTAGCCATAGAGATTAATTCCTTGATTAAAGTGAAGATCATGGTTAAGATTCAGAAATCTGAGCCTTAGGGAACTATGATTATTGCTGAATGCTCTAGGGCTTGCAGATTTAAGACATCAATGGGTCTGACATGGGGACCATACTTTACATTATCTTTCTCTGAAGGCATGGTATTCTAGATATAATTATGCTGATGCGACAGCTAGAGCCAGGACTGGGAGTTCAAAGCCTTAAGGACCTAGATTATCGCAGGATGTTGTAAGAACTGCAGTTAGGAAGAAAGCTTGTGTCAGTTGGAGCCAGTGCTTGATAAGCTACAATGGAAATGAGCAGAGGGTTACAAGTAGAAGCTGTCAGGGTTCAGTTTACAGTAGATTTGGGGATGTCAGGAACCAAGCTTACCACTGGAAGCTGCCCTCCTTGCATGGTTCTGCAGGGCCTGAAAAGGTGGGGGTCAAAGTATTCTCTCTTCTCAAAAGTATGAGCCATTTATTACTACTAAGGCAAAGGTTAGAATGAGGAGTAGGGTTAGTTCTAGGGTTTGGAACTGTAGATCTTGAAGTGCAGAAACTGCTGCCAGCAATATGTGAAGATACCTTATTTTCTACTCTACTATGGAGCAGGTATTGATATGACCAATGTGCACAAAGATCTGTATTATTTACTATATGCTGCTGCCCAAAAACATTAAGAAACTCGATGTTCATAGGTGTTCATAACAAGGTAACAGTTAGGGCTAGGTTAGGAATCCAAATATTGAGGAACCTCTATTGTTACTGGATGCTGCACAGCCCTCAGTATGAGGAAAAGGGCTGACATTATTATGGTGGCTTGTTTGTTCTTGTAGACACAAGTCTTACAGTAATAGTGAAAGCAGGAATAGAGATAGACTTTGGAAATCTAAAGCCTAAAGAACTGAGCTGTTACTGAAGTTGCAAAAACTGCAACTGTGTGCTGATACCAATAATGATCAACCCTGTCTATTCAGTGTGTGGGTTCTCTGGCTAGCAGTTACTGGATGAAGGGATTTTTTTGCAAGGCGGGTAGAGCTAGGAAGCATACTGATGCCAGCAGTCACAATACCTTTGTGTTCTGCTATAGGAACATGACCTTAGTTTTATCTTCAGATACTATAAGGGTGAAAGTGAAGATGAGGTTTAGCATTTGGGATTCAAAGAAGCAGACTGAGTTTGTTGCTGATATACTGACCTAAGAAAAAGGCTGATGGTGCTATGGGTCTAATCCCCTCTTCTTACTTATGCTGTGGGGATGAATTCATAGGGCACAAAAAAGGAGGGGGGCGATGTAAAGAAAGGCTAGCAGCTGGTCAGGAATTGAAAGTTTGAGGAGCTGTGTTTATGGTCTGTTTTGATGAATTTTTGGGGCTTCATGAAAGGTATAGGTATTGTTAAGGTAAAGCTGCAGAATCTGTTGTGTTCTGAAACAGATCTATTAACAACGATGAACGTCACATTGAATGAGGATGAGCACTAGCTCTAACACAAGCTTAAGTTCCACTATAGAACTAGTTCACTTCATAGAGCTCATTAGGGAGTCATCCCAGGAGCTATCCCTTGTCCACACTAGTGTTGGAGGTAAGATTGGGAAAGTTAAGACTACATCTGTGTCACTCTATAAAATAGGGTCAAGGACCTCTCCCAAGCAGCTTGGACTTTCCCTGTCCATATTACATTGTACTTAACTTAGGTTCCCTCAGGAACCTATTGTGTCACCCATGGCCTTTGAGAATATATATTTTTTTGTAGAGACACTGAATAAAAAATTGTGATTTAGTGCCTGTAACAACGCAAAATGGCAATAATGTATCAAACTGGTATTATCATACCCTGAGGCTGAGATAGTGCAATGCATATCCTAGACTGCGACATAAGAAGTGGCTGCGTATTAAAATGTTTGAGGGCACAAGACCTGTTGCACTAAAGCTGGAGGACTATACACGATGTACTTTTATCTGTTCTGCCTAGGGTGAAATAATCCTTTGCTCTTACTGCCTCCAAACCATGCCTGAACTGCAGGTATTCGCTGACATAGGCCAAAATCATGCCAGAGAGTCACTACTAACAAGGACAAATTCACCAGATTAAGGATTCAAACTCACTGCCTGGCTCTATGTTTTTTGGTAAAACAGACACAGCCTGGATGTGGATGTTGCAGTCCCACAACCTTAAGCAACAGCCTGGAAAATGTTTTTCCCCTTTACAATAGATTTGAAGTCCTTCCTGTGGTTATGGTAAAGGCTAAGGTTTGAGATGCTGCTAGCACTTGGAAGTCTAAGGCTTGAAGAGATGAAGGCTTCTTTAGAGTAGATAGCTTGATGCAGACGGGAGCCCATTCTTTATGCAGTGTTCCCCTGCACACATGGGTCCCTTGGTTAAAATTAAGGTGTTGTGACTGATTTGTAGCACTGACTTTCAAAGGCAAGAGCAGGTTTTGCTGTCCTCCTGTGCCACTGCGTACACATGCAGGCAGCACCCTCCCACTCGCTCATCTCTTACATGCTTTCCATCCTGCCTGTCACTTTTTGGTAAACTGCTCTCAGTGCAGTGGCAAAAAGGACAAATCTCTTTCATTTTAAGAATCTTGAAATAGGATGGACTGAAAAATTCTGATTTGATGTAGGGATGGCTTTATGTGAGCTAAGAGGTCAGGTCTATGGTAATAAAAATAATATACAAAACACCACTGTATTACTTGTTTATAAGCCTATAACCAGAATGGAAGCTATGAATGTCAAGCAGTAATGTTTTGTGAAAAGGACTTTTAATAATAACATTTACCCTTATTTCTCCCTAAATTCCCTTTTTTCCCCGAGCATTTTATTATGACACAAGATGAGGAGTGATGCTGGTGTTCCCTTTCTCCATAGATACAAATAAGTAGCACAGCAGTAGGTTGCAGCCACTGGAGGAAACTTGACGCTTCTGAACAGAAGGACTGTTGCTGTCCTTGTCCCAGCAGAGCCCCATCCCCTTGTACTATGCACTGAGACAACATTAATTGCTTAGTTGTTGTGAGGGAATGTAAAGGCCATCTCTTCTCACTGGAAGTTACTGGTTTGTTCCATAGGAGAGATTTTTTTGCTGCTGGTACCAGCTAGTATGATAGACAGCTTGGAGTACTTTCAAGTGTGTGTGTGCACACGTGCTTCCCTATCCTAGCTTTTGGGTTTCAAGAGAGCAATCTACAGATTATATACAGAGTATATAAGCGCACACCCTACGCTCCTCCCTCTCCTTCAGTAACCTGCATTCCCAGTTTCCACGTGTCATATCTTGATGGGCCATTCAGCTGCAAGTAGCAGAAGTTGATCTGCGAAAGAAGATGAGACTGAAATACCTCTGCTTTCAGGAATTTCTCCACGGGGTCCTTGAGTAACTGAATGTGTAGCTGATGGGAGGGGTGTTAGGGATCAAAGTGCCTGTTATGCGGCATAGTCCTCCAAAGAGCAAATCACCGTTTTTAACACAAGCACATCGTGTAGCACAAGCAAATCTTTTTTTCTCCTTCCTAGATGAATAAAAAAAAAAGGGGGGGTGGG
>VZRU01003684.1:594033-633481 GCA_013398155.1 Pedionomus torquatus
CAGCCCCGACGGGCGGGAGGAGCAGCCACCCCCCTTCGGCAGCGGCGAGGCCGGCGGCGGCAACCGGCGGAGCCTCCGCGTCTCCCATTCGGGCCGCTTCAAGGAGAGGAGGAAGGTGCGCACCTCCCTGCTGGCCGACAGCCCCGAGGTCTTCGACGGCGGCGGCGCCCGGGACCATGCCGCCCAAGGGGGCGAGTAGCCCGGCAGGACTTAGCCCCCGGAGCCGCGGCCCTGCCGGGAGCCGCCACGGGCTGGGTGGCCGCATCACCCCAGGACAGGTGGCCTGGAGCCGGCTGCAGCCCCCGACATGGGGTTGCCGTGGGTCGGCCCCGTGGACCACACGGAGGTGCGTGGCAGCGGCCTCCCCATCCCTGAGCGCACGCCGCGGGGAACCCTGCGCCTCCGCCGGACCGGTGACTCCTGTGCTGCCTTACACCAACACCGCCAAGACCAAACCCTCCGCTGACGGGACCATGCGATTGTCTTAACGAATAAATAACACCAATAAAGACCCCGCTCCCTGTACTGCGGTGAGTGGACTCAAAGGTGCTATCCCAGGGCCGGCGTGGGGCTCTCTCTGCCTTCCCCCCAGCCCTCGCCAGGAGCCAACGTGGTGACTTCTCAGGCCCGTGACCCAGTCCCTCTCGGCTCTCCAGCCGAGGAGGCGCTTTGCTGCTCTCATCTCACATGCTGCCTTCTCGAAGAAGTGCTCTTCTCTAGTTGTGGGGCCAAGGACCTCCAGCGGTGTCGTACCTGCTCCTGCCCCACCATGAAGCCATCCTCCTTTCCCTGCCGGGGGTCAAAAGAGAGGTATGGTGAGGGGCAGGTGCTTGCGTTGGCCCATGCCCCACATCACGTAGCATTTAAATATGCAAAATGCAAGACCGTGCTGGTTTTCTCCCTCTTTTTACCATGTACCAATAAGCAGGTGTTTTGCAGCCTGGTCTCCCCTAGTTCTGTTATGAGGGGGGAGGCCAGTTGTTATGTAGCAATTCATGCTGTTTACCCAGGGAACATACGATTTTTGCATAATTGGTGATAACTGGCATAATGAAGCTCCAATGAAGAAGTTGTGTGATAAAATGTAAATATTCTTTTTGGGAGAGGAGATCACCCCTGGAAAGTACAGGCAGGGTTGTACTCCTGATGTGGAAATAGGCTTGGGCACCACTGGAAATGTTCTTTACTGTGTCTGAGGCTTAAAGATCCCCAGGATTTCTTTTGATAGTGAGATAATGCGCTTTAACATGGGCAGCTCTCTGCTCCTTCTAACAGTTCCTAGATTTTTTTGATAAAGTAAGACTATAAGTTAGATTTGTACTGGTGTTGTGCCTTACAGAGAACTCAGCTGGCAACAGTCAGCAATTACACATTTCTCGATGGTAGGGAATGTAGCAACAACTGATTTATTTATATAAAATGCATTTGCAATATACTTTAATTGTTAAAATGGTTTTAGACTTTTTCTGAATGTGAGATAAATAAGATACTACATAGCGGCAGGGACTGAAAATTATTTCCTAGCAGTTAAGTATTACGCAGTTATGATTTTGTTTGGTTGTAACTAATGATTTAAGGTTGGTTAAAAATAAAAAAGTGGCCTGAAAGGAAACAAGAGCTAAGAGCTGAGTTCTAGGTGAAAATACAGATCAAATCAGTCACTGACAATCACTAATGATGCAGCAGATGCTGAGCAAATGCCCTGTGGTTCGGTGTGTGTAGTAATATATAATGAACTTTGAAAGCTCCTTTGCAATGAACTTGGACGACCTGGCTGGCTTCAATACCTCCCCGTCCTTCACTCACCTACTCCTTCAGACTCTGGAACCCAAGGACAAACATCAAATCTGTTTCCATAAAAGCTCTTTTCCACCCCACGTGCAGATGTATGTTTTTGTCATTTCATTTAGTAAAACTGCAAGGTACCGGTTTGGGACTGTGTTTTTATGTTCCTGACTACGTGCTGACCAAGCAACAAGCTGCGGGGCTACAGGGGGAGCTTTTAAACGTTTCTCCTCAGAGAAAAGCTTTTCTTCCATGGAGCCTCTTCAGTCAAAGGACATCTGAAATCCTTCTGTTGAGAAGGAGTAACTGGAGCAACCCCAGCCTCAGACAGAAGGGGTGGGAGAGAGAAGGAGGAAAGTTTAGAAGCTGGGAATGAAGAGATGGATGAAGAACTGTGCTTCAGCTACAGTCAGGTTAGGGTAGAGGGAAAGGTGGTAGAAAGGTGGCTTAGCTGCCAGGGTTGTTATACTACCTTTGGAAGGCAGTATGATCATATTTATTACAGGTAAAATACATTCTGCTTGTCTTCTAGGTATTCTAGGGCCCAATTTTTGCATGTGTGTGTCCAAAATGGAAGAACAAGTAAGCAGATGCTGCTCTGGAGTGTTTCTTACTTCCAAGCTCTGCCAGAGTGAGAACCTCAGAACTCTCTAGAGGCCTGGCCGTGCAGGCTGGTGTTTTATACATCTCATGCAGATGCTTTCCTGCATTTTTAATCTTCCCACTGTTGTGAAAATACAGTTTCCTCCCTTCTGTACCTCCAAGCTATCTCTTTCTGCAGTGAACTTCTATTTGCCCTTTGGAAATGTCTCAGGTTTATTAGTCACAAGTCTTTACCTAGGCACAAGATACCTACTTCAGGTTTTATTTGCGAAGAAGCCTGGTGTGCTGTTCAGATGGCTGCTGTTAAGATCCGATATCAATGCTGGTTAATGTGTGACTAAGAATTAGATGTGTCTTAGTCCTTGTGTATGGTACTTTCAGTTTGGAAATTTGGTCAGAATGTAAATAAATGCACGTAAAATGACTCGCTTGCAGCCATCCTCCATCTTTATCCTGACCTTGAGCTGTGGGAAGGAGACGTAACTCTATCTTCCTGCTCAGTCAAATCCTTGCTTCAATGAATTTGATAGCAGCCACTGAAAAACTAGATCCATGAGAAAACAGGCTGACTGCCTCCTCTCACTTTCCCCACCCTCCGTGCAAGGGCCAGGCAGCGATACCTCGAGGTTCGTGCTGACCTGTGTTCTGCGGCCAGGAGGGAGAAGTCCCCTTGGCCCTTACCAACTTGGAGGGCAGAAACAGGCCTCTTGTTTCTCAGTCTGACCACCAGAGAGGGCTTTAAGTCATCTGTGCACATGCAAATGAATTCAGCTGATGCAGAAAAATATGGCATTTTATAGAGCATCTGGATTTTTTATAACACTTGGAGAAATTTCAGCCTTTCTTTTGTAGTGAATACTTGTTCAGTTATAACAATAGTGCATTTCTGTGCCTTGAATTATTAAATGGCTGTTGCCATTCTTAATACAGGTATTTTCCTCATCTCCTTTATAAAGATTATGTATCAGAAATTAGTTTTAGGAAGTGGCTGAGGAAGTAATTGCTGTTTGTTTTTAAAAGCAAACAGTGACATACTGACAAAATAAATGGAAATAAACAGATGAGGTTCCAGCTCAGCTGTGTCAGTTATAATACGATGTTCTTAATATTATTCCAAATACTGCTAAGAATTGCAGGTTTGGGGCAAAAATAAATATTTAATACATAGAGTGAACTTTTCAAATAAACTTGCAAAATATATGCCTGCTTATTCTTGCTCTTGCCAATACTAAAAATAAATCTCCAAGCAGCTGTCTGGTGAATCATTCCCTCCTATTGTAGGCTGGTCAGTCTGGACCTCAGCAAAGATTATAGGGAGCACCTGCAGAATATGGTTCTAAATTGGAAACACTGGACTAAATGCCTTGAAAGCCTCAAGAGTTTTAACCTCAGCTGTTAGGTCAGGGTAGGACTTAAACTGAACTGCAAAAATGGAGAGGGGGACTTTACAGTTTTAGCAGGGAGAATGGTCTTCGCTGGTTTGGGGGGAATGTGTGCACATTTTTTTAAGTTCTGTTTTCACTCTAGCACAACCAATGGTAATTTTATATTTGAAATATCAAGCCTTTTGTCCATTAACAAGGTAACCCTCATATGAGGGCTAAAATCTGAAGGACAGAACTCCCAGCCTTGGCCTGACAGGTGCAGCTGCATGCTTCACGTTAAAGTCCATGTTTAATTTAGCTCATTCAAACATCTGATGATAGCTAATTAGAAGAAAAGCTGTTTCAACTACAAATACAAACTGGAAGTTCATTTTGCTACCTTTTGGGATCCTATCTGGTAGGGCAAAAGAAAGAAATTCAAACCTGGTCTTTTCTAAGATGTTTTTCAAAAGCTGAGGTGAGAGAGGTTTGGTTATAGAATGATATTTGAGACCATATAATTACACCATTTTGAAAAACAAACCTTTCCTCTTCATCACTAATTTATTGTAAATAAGATGGGAGCCCTGCTGGCTGTGATTTTTTGTTTCAGGATAAAATAAAAGGGATAAAGTTGCTCAATTTTATAGGTAGCAGGGGTAACAAACTAGTTTCTCTTTGTCTGTTTCATCCGTAATGACACATCTGAAATTCACAAGTAACTCTAAGAAACAATACGTGGATGTAGTCTTCAGCTAAGGCATATTGATTAGCAACTGCAGCTTACAAATTTGATTTACTGCCCATTTTATATAGATACAGCAATGTAACATCAGGCAATACGTGTTTGGGGGATAGCAAACAGCTTTCCATGGTAGCTCTAAGGCATGATTTTAAATGAAAAATTTACTCTGGTGAGTAATCCTCATCAAATCAAGATGCCATGTTTCATGTGAGTAAAAATGAGTTAGAAGCTTTTTTTCAGGATATTATTAGTTACCAGGCTATGTGTCCTTTTGGGATGCGTGAAGTAGGTTTGATTCTCAGATACAAGCCTCTATGTGCCATGAATCTGCTGCTGCCTGCTCTGCTCTTTCCCCTGGTCCAAAGTTATAATTTATCATGGTAGTTCCTTTTACACTAAAGAGGTAAAAAGCACAATCTTCTGAATTCCTGAAAATAAGAACCATACTTATGTGCATCTGTTGAAATGAAAAATTAGAGGTACTGTGCATCCTTGAACTTTGGTGGCTCACTTCTTTTTTTCTTCTCCCTGCTGACTTCAGTCTACTTTGCTTTTCAGATCTTTGGTTTTATCCTCAGCCTGTAAACGTTTGAGCAGAAAAACTCTCCACTGATTTCACTAGAACTGTTCAGTGACAGGAGAGCACTTCAATGGCTAAGGGAAAAGGAAAAGATCATATAGATCCATTTCTGCATGTGCTTCTGGGCACATTCCCTCTGTTCTATGAACAGGAGCAGAACTGAACCTTAGTCTTGGTTCTGGAAATTCAACTACCTGAGAAACAGAAGGAGCCTCGTAGTCTGCACATCCTTGGTTGTGTTTATATTGGCATACACTTTTGGTGACAGAAGTTTCCAAAAATCAGAAGTGGTTTACCCGTCCTGTTTAACATCATTGGGTTCAGAACAAGGAGAAGGTGTAAACTTAAAAGATAAATCTTGCCAGCAGTACTTCCTAGAAATGTTGTAGCTCAGACCCCTGTGAGGAGGAAAAAAACCCAGGTTTTCTGGCTTCTCTATTCAGGGGCTCTTTTCTTGGCATACCAATGCTATAGCAACCTCCTTGCTGGACCCTAAAGCAAATAGAGAAGTAAAATTTATGAAATAGGCAGAGGTACAGAATATACAAGGACAGCATTTTGCACTGGCATTCTTTTGAGGAACAGACAAACCAGTGACTGCACATTGCAGTGGGCATTTAAAGGTAGTTTGATTCTTTCTGCAAGGCTGGGAAGCTACAGTTTGTTCTTGGCTCAATTCTCAACTGGCTAACAGTAGATATGAAAATGCCTTTAAGTAATAATCAGCTATCACAGGTGTTAATTAACGTCTGCTGACTTGCATGTGAAATGGAAAAAGGTGAGAAATAGAGGAATCAGAGAACAGCAAGTGTTGCTGACCGTGATTCAAAGCAGTTTTGGTAAGCTGAGGCCCTATTTGAAATGATCAGTTGAAGCACTTAATATATTATCTGTTATTGTTATATAGACAGCTAGTCTTCCCTAATTTGTACATATTTATCTTTCTGCTATAATAGTTTACCATGCAGTTACCTTTTTAATGTCTAATCTTCTTTACCACATATTACTTCTCTAGTTATACTTACTGGCTTTCTCTTTTTTGTACTGGAACAGAAGTTTGGCTGGACTCGTCCCCTGCAAAACATTTCCACAAAGTATGAAGATATTCCTATGACCTAGGCCTAAACCTAATACCTTGCAATTGTGGAGAGCTCTGGAGAAGTGAGCTCACCACTTTTTCATCTTCCTGAAAAAACCCCATGCATCCCCCTCACTTTAAAGAAAGGAAATTCAAGATAAAGGGCTACAGTAAAGCTCATCATTAAGTACCTGAATTAAATAACACATCTAGTCTGAAACCAGAAATCAGGCTATGGGGAGACTGCCCAAGAACACTGAGCTGTAGCAAGTGGTTCAAATGTGCTTTCTAAAGTTTTGGTTCCTGAGAGGAGCCTTTGAATATGTGGGAGTTTTAACATCACTCACATGTCATCGCACAGCTGCCTCCAGGACAGATACTGATGCTGAGCATTCTAAACTGCGGCCAGGACTTTAATGAGAACCACAGGGACAAGCAAAAGTGGACTTGTAGTTGTACCTGTAGCATTGGCATCCCACTTGTACACATAGGAAAAGCGATTTAGTTATAACCTAAGACATGTATTTAAACTGGTGTGGTTGATTATTTATCTCCCCTTGTGCAGCTGCAGATTTCCAGTGTGGTTAAATGGTACCATTGACAAAAGCTTTGAGGTTTCTGATTCCACTTGCTTCAATGGTGTCTCAGTACCTTTGTTGATCTAAGCTTCAGTATAACCTCCTAGAAACTATCAAAATTGTAGTAAGAGGACAAAGTTGAAAAGGTAGATTTCCATTTTATTTACGAAGTCAAGTAGAGATAACAATGCAAAAGAACTGTCTAATAACACATGTATTTTTTTATCCTGTATTTTCACCTGTTTGTGCTGAAGCAGTATAGCTCCTCTCACACACCCCCTCCCTGGTATATTCTTGTTTTCTGGCTGTTATTTGATCTTTTCCAGCCTTGTCTCAAAAATATTCCTTACAGAACCTCTCACTGAGCTGGTTTCAGCTCAGCCCCGTGTAGCATTTCGGCAGAGCCATTGTTCTTTTGTCCCCTGCCTCTGGATCAGCTTTTGTGGCTAAACAGCTTCTTTATAAACCCCAATGTAATCTTCTCTTGCGCTTTTTGTCTACGTTGAGAATGAGACTAAAGGTTGAAGATAGTTTTAAATCCTGAGATGTGTGGAGCCCCCCTCGCTCCTTCCCTCCCCAGGTTTCGGTGTTAGTTACTGCTTTGGCCTTTACCTGTTTCGCTCTGCCAGCCAGGATGGGGCACTCCCTCACCCAGCACAATACAAACCCATTTAATTAAGAGCTATTCAAGCTCTTTTTTTTTTTTTTTAAATGTTTGCTTCAACAAATGCCCGTGTCAAGCAGCAGTCATATGACACCTTTCCAAACCCTGCAATCCAGAGCAGTAACCAGCAACACAATTTTAACTCGCTTTTCGGTCTGACCTGTCACTGCAAAGATCAGCACCTTATTCCCAAGGCTGGGAAAAGGTCTAGTGCCAAAGATTTGCTGGTCCTTTCTGACATTCACATGCTCTATAATGGCTTCTAGAAGTGATACCAAGAAGCGTCTGCTATTTTGGGAGAGGAAAAAATGGCCATAAAAATCAGGCTTCTTGAGATTGGGTACTTATGCATGCAAATGCCCAATGTGCACTAATGAATGGGGTATTTTCGGGATGTGTGTGACACCCAGCCTTTGGTATCTGCACATAAGATGCCACCTGCCAATATGTGTGAAGGATTTGCATTTAGGCGTGTACCTGTGCAAATCAACACAGGCTATTAAGCGCAGGAAGCATTTTGAAAGTGTCATCATTCCCATCTTGCTTGGAGATTGTCACATCAGCCGCAGCATCCGTGTGTGACTCCTCGGTGGCACTATACCTGAGAAGGCTCTGAGGCTGTCACACCTCTCCTAGAGCACCTTGCTAGTCCCTCAAGAGAAAACAGGGCTGGTTCAAGCAGCAAAATCGAAAGTAAAAGCTACTTATGGAGGAGTTAGTGCCACAGGGATACTGGAGGAGCACGTCTTAATTACTCTTTGCCAAATTAAAGCTACTTGTGCTTTGGTTTGTGGGAGCTACGTTGCTGCTGCCTGTTGCTGTGACAGCTCCCCCACCTGCTTTCACCTGCCTTTGAGTAGTACAGTAATATCATTTGGGTGTGTTTGACACATCTGAGAAGGGGTGTGGCTCACCAAAGGTTTGACTAATGAACTTGGAGAGAAGCCATTTTTACGCGATAAAACATAGCTGAATTTACAGGGAGGGATCCCTCTGTCTAAGGTCCATATACGTTCACAAACACACCCAGGAAATTCTTGGGAATCAGAGTTGCAAGATCTCTCCTGAAGATACAGCTGAGGATGGGGGATTGATCTCGGTGCCCTAGGACCTTGAGCCTGAGACTCGTTATCCTTGCTAATAGATCACATCCCAACGTGTAGGAAGCATGCAGATTTTTCACACAAATAATTGATTTAAGAAAGACACTTTGACAGTTCTCTTTTATGCTAATAGCAATCCATCATCACTGTGCCATTTCGATCAGTCTTGTTTGTGGGGTTTGCTCTCTCATTAGGTCAACTAATTGCTCTTTGCTTTGGGCAGCTGCTCTGTTGCTCTGGGCTGTTAATCTTCACTCTGCATTTGCCCGGAGGCTATTAAAAATAAGCCCGAGGATGAAGCTGCCTTGCTCTATCGAGTAGTTAGAGAAACCTGCCCATCCAACAGACTGGGAAGATTTGCAGCCTCAGGTGATTCTCCTGACAAAGGTAGGTTTGAGTCCCCTCAGGCATGAGGGAAACACAACTGAAGCAGCCACCTTCCTTGGTAAGAGCCTTAAATGTCAGACTAGGTATCTCAGTGTGGTTGAGGGGCTCAAAAACTATTAGGCAAATTCCAGCAAGAAAAGTCCATGGAGAGCTGTTAACACAAAGGTGGGGTTATAACCCCCTGATGGGAATTTCTCAAACAGAAAGCCTTGATCTCTTGTCAGAACTGGGAGAGCATAGCAGAAGCATTATCCTATGTCCATCCTGTTCAGAATATGAGGAATCATATCAATTACTGTCAGAGGATACTAGACTAGGTGGATGTTTAGTTTGACCTGATAAAAATATGCCTCTCTCATTATAAAAAAAAAATAAAAGCAAGCCCTATGCACTTCTGTAGAAGAAATGGTGCTGGCACTTGAGCTTAAGAGGGGATCCAGGGCTCTGGAGCGTGCCTTGATGAAGCACATCCCAGCAGAAAGAGAAGACACAAAAATCTCGTGCCTGTTCCCAGAACTTTCACATAAGCCCAGCGCCTGGACTTTGAGGACTCCCAAAACAAAGCTCCTTGGTGAACCTTGGCCAAAAGGCATGTGTTTCATTTGTGCCAGAGCAAGGACCCTTTACACAAGGTATGGTAAGGTTTGCATTTGCTGATTTCTCGTGGGTTTAGACCTAGCAGGCACCTTTTGCAACTGCTGCAATGAGCTATGTCTTTGCTGTATTTTATCTAAATGTGGCTGTACTTTTGAACATTGAGTACTAATTTCTAGGCAGATAATATTTGCTAAATGCTTTTGAATTCCTCTGCATGGGAGCTGCGTGAGCAGAAGGGATGGCTCTTTGCTCCTTAGGGTGAATGGGTACTTGGCAGGAGTTCCTGTGCCTGCACAAGAACATGGTGTATCTTTAAAATGCCTTGTCATATTCAACGTTAAAAAAAAACCAAACCACAAAAGGCAGCTCCAGGCTCACGCAGAGCGACATGACACACTGTTTTTTATAGCAGTTAAACTGTCCAATGTTCAAACAATAAAATATTCACAATTACGCAGCAATAGACAACATCCTTCCTGGTGCAGGGAGGGGCTGATGTGAAGAGCTTTTTGCACGTATCCTTTGGGGCAAATTTGCACCCTCAGCCTCCTTCCCAACAGAGACACTGAAGCCTGTCAGTTCCAGGAGCTTTCCTTTTGCAGTAGATGACAGCTTTGATGCTCTCAAACTCTTTCTAATGACCCCAGTATTTTTTATATCAGTTATGGTGTAAACTTAAGCTGATGTAGAGTGCCCTGGTAAAAGTTTAATCTGAAACAAGAGTGAGAATTTTACCTGTGCAACTCCAGCTACGCAAGGCTGGCCATTGCATAGTCCCTTTTGTGTATGCATAAAAGTGCTTAACATTGACTGTTTCTCCAGCTGGCACAGCGTGAGTCCTTGTAATTTATCTTCTCCAGCAACAACCTCAGGCTCGTAGAGACTGGCTGTCTTCTTCCACCATCATAATAAGCCCCAGTGAAAAAAAACAATCACTAAAAATACTTCTTTTGTCATAGGTACTTCAGGATCTGTTTAAAAAAAGAAAAAGAATCCAAGTTGTTTTATTTTTGTTTTAAAGGGAGCTACAAGTTCTGGTGGAGAAGGAACTATTGCAAGTTGCACAACCAAATTGAGGCAAGAAGGTCAGGAAATTGACTTTTAGTAACTACTGAGGTTTTAGCCTGTATGAATTGTGAATCCCAGGCTCAGTCTATTGCTCACACAAGCTTTTTTCTCACCCTCTGGCCAGTTTGAAAATACAGTTTATAGGCTTTATTTGTTGGGTGCTGGCAATAGTTGCTGTTATTGATTCTGATTCTCTGTAAGGAGTGATCCTGTTTGGAGGAGTTAAGTTCTCCACAGCACTTAAAGCTTTTGCTCTTTGATGCCTCAGTCTTAATACTCACTTTGCCCTCCGTGGTCTCGAGAGGCATGCTGAAATTGCAGATTGGTACTTCAAGGGAAAATGCAACCATGGGATTCCAAGAGGTTTTAATTAGGCTTTAAACATAACATAAACATTAAACATAAATATCCTACAGCTTCATTCATTAGGAACAAGCATATAAATATTAATTTTTGTGTTTGCAGGCTTTCTTCTTGACACTGATTACCTGGGTAAAGACACAGCTTTCACGGGTTTTCTAAAGCTGTCTCCTACCCACAGCTAATAATATACTGTAGGAATAGCTAAAATTAGCTTAGATTCAAGAGTACTGTGTATAACTCAATCAGGAGTAAGTTGGGCCTATGATTTTATTAGATTTCTTGGGGGGGTGGGGGGAAGACTTTATCTGATGTACTTAACAGTCATGCAAAAGTGTGTCTGGGTGCTCAAGGCATTGCAGGGGACACACGGTTCACTGCCAAAAGTGGCGAAGGGAGAGCTTTAAGAAGTAGCACGTAGGCTACAGTTCAATATATCAGCCTTGTTTTGTCTTGGGCCCCAAGCAATCTCAGTGGGCACCAAAACAGTTTTTAATCTCTGCTCTGTCTGCTTCCCTAACGGCTTCATTCACCTCGTGTGGTTGCTGCTGTCCTCTGCCCAGCCATAAGGAGCTGCTACGACCTGGGTGAAAGGTCCTTCACTCTCATGCCCTCCAAATTCTGAATTTTCTATGTAAGGCTTTTTAATTTCCCATCTTCATCTGTGAGAGGATGTACAAGCCAAGTAGCTCTGCTTATTGCTGTCTTTGAAAATCTGAGAAATGGATCTCCCCCAGACTGCCAGCTCCACAGAAAGCGATGGCAGGCTGTATGTGACCAATGCCTGATTGAGGGTCTGCTTCTGACAACTCCCCAAAAGGTGCCTGGAAGAGGGAGCCAGAAATCTGCAGGGGAATGTCCTTCTCTTCCCCCACGCAGAGCACAAGGAATAGGGTTCATTCTTCCTGTATTTGCTGTGAGTGCTGCAGATGCTGCCGGGGCTGAGCAGTGAATTGTTCTAGAGCTGGAAGGTCGAAAGAGTAGGAAGAGCAGCAGCTGAGGAGAAGGACATGAGGTGCTCTGTGCTGGTTACAGATGCGGCAGAGTGACCTGGCAGAAAGGAACAAGACACAATGGTATGTCTTCAGAAGTGACATCCATTAGAAAAGAAGTTTGGATGTAAATAGAATCATAGAATCATCCAGGCCAGAAGGGACCTCCAAAAGGTCATCTAGTCCGACCTCCCCGCAGTGGCAGGGACATCCCCAACTAGACCAGGTTGCCCAGGGCCTCATCGAGCTTCGCCTTGAATATCTCCAGGGAAGAAGCCTCAAGCACCTCCCTGGGCAACCTGTTCCAGTGTTCTACCACCCTCAGAGTAAAGAAATTTTTTCTAATATTCAACTTAAATCTGCATGTTGTGTGTTCTTTGATGGACAAGCAGTCTAATTTGGTATGGTCAGAGAAAACATCCCAATAACAAACTGAGGGCAGGGTGGACACTCGTTCTGTGTTTTATTGTTATTTGCTTTATGAGCATGACTCAATACCTAACATCAAATCCTATATTGGCATTTTAAGTACTAATGTGCTAAAGTTGATCCTGATCCGTGGCTGGTAGATGAAAGCACATTTAATTTCCCAATTGAGAAAAGCTGCTAAGGAAATAAAAGCTTTCTTTTTGTACTGTTGATATCTGATATTTAGTGGAGTATATCAACAGTTCCTGCTGGCCTCAACCAACCACAGCAGAACAACTTGGGATTTTCTGGTTTTATTCTCCAGTTTTTATATGCAGAAAAATCTAAGTTTCCTGCTACTTCTGGAAAATGAATGTTTTTTTTTTTTCATATATTCTGTAAGCTTTATGGTAAAGCTTTATGTAAGCTTTTCAGACTATGGCATCACCAGATCATAAGAATAAATGCCCAAACCAATGCTTTGAGTGTGCAGCAACCACCATATATATTTTAAAATTATACATGTTTGATTGTAGGATCCAGAGCTGTTATGTGTAAAGGCATTTCTGTTTAATTCTGATTGAGAAGACTGCAGCTGTGGAAGTATAAAGGCCGTGGGATTAAAAAGTTTTGTCTTCCACAGCAACCAGATCTGCATAGAACGATTCCCTTGTTACTTGGGAAATAAATTATTAAATTACATAAGAGAAACAGTCCTCTCATGAATCAATAATAGTTTAAAAGAAAAAAAATCCAAAGGGTAATAAACGGTCAATTTTCAGAATGCAGAAAGTGGCTTGAGGTGAAAAGACAGCAGAGGGCAAGGTGATAAGACTATTGATTATTCAGAAGAGTCAGAGTTTAAACTTGGCAAATAAAATGACAGATGAAAGTCAAAGTCAGTACAGTAATGGATCTGGGGAAAACCGTCCTTACTATGCACTTAAAATGGTAAACCCTCCAGAAATTATTACTATTTGGTAAAGAGAGCTTGAAACTTTTGTTGGCTATTTCAGCAAAAATGCCAGCTCAGTATTCTGTGGTAGTCCAGAAAGGTAAATAAAATTTAAGATTAAGATTTATCAGTAAAGCAACAGAGCAAAACTGAAAACTGCAAGCTCATAATTTGACTGCTGAAGGCAGTTCTGGTCTTTATTTCAGTGGAAATATGGTAGGGCTAGAAAAGGTATAGCGAAAATTAAAAAGATGATCATAGTTTCAGAAAGATTTGCTTGGAAAAAGCAGAGAAAAGACATAACAGAGCTATACAAAATCACAATCAGTAAAGAAAGGCGAGCAGGACACCATTATTTTCTCCCTCTATGCAAAAGCTCAAGAAAACTGGTTTAAAGGAATTGGGAAGCATTCTTCACAGCCAATGAATTAGGCTGTGGAACTCCTTGCCATAGTGTTTTGTGGCAACAAAGTATAAGTATGTTGAAAGAAGCAAAATGAATGAATTTGCAAATGAAAAAAAAAAAATAAATTCCATCAAAACCTATTAAATACGAGGACATGGATTAAAGCTCTGTCTCAGAAGGTGCCCAGCTAGGCTGTTAGGGTCTGTGAGGATCTACTGCAGGAGGAGTAATTGTGTACTCGCTTTATTCTTACACTCTCTGCCTGAACTTCTGCTACTGAGAGCCAGCAGAGCCCAGCTACTGGCCTGGACCGACCTTTGCTTGGATCCAGCGTGACTGCACTCAGGCACCATAAATTTGATTGTTTGACAGGCAAATAAACTAAAATGAAGTTTATGCATCAGATAGTGCTGGAAGATAGACACTATCTTATGAGAGTCCCATAAAAAGTATACAAGCGATCTATCATTCTCTTGCAAATATATTGCAGGGAGCTATTATAAAATGCCATGATGTGCTCATTATCTTCACTCTGTGGGGCTATCAGTAGTAACTCAGTACTGTTATATTGCCACAGATTATATTATTTTCATAACACAGGTCATGGCAGAATCTTGGTGCCAGAACTTATGATAGTTTGAAAGGTTATTTCTCTGTCACAGTCAGATGATTGTGTTGAGATGAAGGTCTTGCTACCTATCGGTCTGGTTTAACAATAAATTAATATATGCCATCTTAAAAGTTAGGATATGCCTAAGCTGCAAGCCTGAGATGCATTGGAGTTCACAGTTTTAGATGAATCCTTGAAAATAAAACATAACTTCAAAGAACTAAGAATTTACAAAATATTGCAAGCCTGAATGAATTAATATTCGGAACCTGTATGTTAGATAGAGCTGAGAAAAGGATTTTTTTTTACCCGTGATTAAAGAGAGATCTGGGATAAAGAGCAGTTTATCTTTAGTAGAGATCAACTACATTTTCCCATTCATGTACTACCATTCATTATCTGAGGAGTGCTTTACAAATGTGAATTAGCTAAGGGCTATGAAGAAGACAGGAACTAGAGTAAGCTCTTTTTTACAGTAAGACTACACTGCAGGAAGTTCACACGCTTAAAGAAATTTCATCTGGAAAAAAGCTCAAAAAAGTGAATTTTGTGAAGACTGCTTTCTCTTATATCTGCGTATCTGCTGTGTTATCTTTTTGCACTATTTACATATGTTGCATTTTAAGAAAAGACCAAATATCTACTGAAGGGATATCTGATGGTCCAGTAGAATACTATATTTTGTTGGAAAGGAGACCTTTTTGTAGCTGTGATCGAGCTCAACTGAACTTCATTCTTTACAATCCTATTCCTGTTGGCAAACTCCACTTCTGCCATTGAATTTCCCACAAACTCATGACTCACAGGAATGCCACCTTCTGACATCATAAGTGCTAGTTCAGAAATCACGCCTTTCTCCAGAATTTTCCCTGTGGGTTAAATTCCCATAATTGCAATAGCGAAGCCATTGTTCACTGATCATCTTACATTCCCTTTTTCAAAGGGGAGAGAGAGTTTGGCTTCTGGGAGAAACTGGAGGCTGCCAGTTCAGGTGGAGCCAAGCTGGTGGCTGCTGCTGCCCTTTGCTGTAAGCTACTGAAAATGGATGTTTGGGTTCACTTTGAGGATCAGTAACTGGAGGCATTTTAGCAAACAGGCTTTGGGGTTTGAATGAATCGCTCCACTTTAAAAAAACAAACCAGAAACCAAACCAAAACACGCAAAACCAAAAAACCTGTGACCGAGTTTTCAGTGGAAGCAGCCTGTGCCGTGGTGAAATGACTTGTGAATGTAAAAGGTAGGTGAGGAGGGAAAGCTGGGGGGGAACATGGAGGTAAGGCTGCTCCCGGTCTGCTAGATAATTTCACTTGTTATCCGCCAAATTTTGCAAAGTGAGTGGGGAACCATGGCTTCCTAGTAAATGGATGGGATATTTCCAAGAGAATTAAAAGGCCTACAAAAACAATCCTGGATCTTGACATTGCCAGGCACAGAGCTGGCAGGGCTGGCTAAGATGCAAAATTCTGCCTCTCTTTTAGCAGTTCTGGTTTTCAGAGAGCTGAGCTCCTCCTTGAAAATTCAGTCCCTTTAAATTACTTTTCAAGTTGAGTACCCAAATCATGAATCACTGCTTCTTGAATCAGCTAGTGATCAACTCATGTTCATGTATCTGTTTAAATGCCTTGGTGTTTCCTGTGGTATATTTACCACAAAGTACCAAGATATGTTTCAATTTCTTCTATTTTAAATGAAGAACATTTCAATGAAAAAAAAAAAAAAAAAAACCACAACAGAAAAAGGGCTCTCTTTGAGCAAGATGGAACGAAGTGTGAACCCATCCCTCTTTAAAATCCATTTCCTTTCATGGTATGGCTGCTTTATACTCTCTGCAAAATAAAAAGTAGAATTATTCATGCAAGTAGGCAAAATGTTCAGAAATTAATCACAGTATTTTCAGGGCATTGCAAACAGCATCTTTAGGATTTAAAATCTTTTATAAATAACAAGTGACCATTTGGCTTAAAACTTTTCACATAGTCCAGAGGCCAAAGGGTGCTTCACAACTGAACTTTACAGAATTCATGCATCAATTTTGAAATTTTCAATAGGCTTTAGACACACAATTTCTACTGCTTTCTGTGAGAAAAGGAGCATGCAATTCCCTTGTTCTGTCTTGAAGTTTCCTTTCTGGATTCCTAACCCCTCCAGCTGACCTCAGACAAAGCAGCCTGCTGATTTTAAGGAATTGAAGGAAGACAGGAATGAGGATACTCTGTGGTTGAGAGGGAAATCACCGCTCAGAACCATGGGAATATGGCTGCTTGGAAGAACTTTGCTTTAGTATGAAACTTATCAGGAAAGTAGTGCAAGGACTGCATACAAATGACAGTCTGAGGCAGCAGAACAACTAGGGCAGTGAGAATTGCTGCAGTCTGGGTGAACTACATCACAGAAGTAACTCAATGAAAGTGAAGAATGACAGTAATTTACCAAGGAGTCTATATTCTTAATGAGCAGAAGATCCCTATAATTTTACTGACAATGCATTTGATGTACTGTTCACCAGTTAATTGCAGAAGCAGTAGGAAGTCTCTTTGAAAGTAAAACAACAACAACAACAGCAAAAACCTGTAGAAAATTGATGACTATGTCTTGTATGTCCAGGCCTCTGAGTCAGCCTTCCTGAAGTTGTGATCTGACCGCTGTGACCAGGAATGCCATGTTAATACTTGGAGTCCTTTTGACACTGTGTCTCATTTTTTACCCACCAATAATGCCATTAAACTGTTGCAGAAAAGGCATTGGATCAAGAGTAGCATGGCCTGGGAAGCAATACTTCAAGTCTGCTCTGCATTGATGAGATTGCAATTGCCACATGAGCCCAGATTTGAATCCTTCAGGCATTAAGGAAGAGAGAGAGTAAAGATAGTCTCTAGGAGGTACTTAATATGCATTATCAGAAGCCTAGAAAGCATGATAGATGAGGACAGGCTGAAGAAATTAAGAGTTTTTTTTAATCTAGAAAGGAAAAGAAAGAGCAGGAAACATAATGGTCTTGAAACACCTATAAAATTGCTGCAAGAAAGGATGATCTACTTGCTGTGTCCTTGCAAGGAGTGATAGGTCTCGACTACAAAAAGGGAGCTTAGATTTGACATTTGAAAAAGCAAAGCTTGGAAGGCTTGTCAGTGCCACACCTGGCCTTAAGATAAGGGCCTTTCTGAAATATAGCTGACACTGCCTTAGGGCAGGAGGCTGGAGCCAGGGATCTCTTCGGTTCCTTCTAGCCTTCCAAGTAGTTGGTCGTAAAGGGAGAAATAATGGCTGGCTGTCTCTCTTGGCTGTTTTATGGATGCAGGAGGAGTTGTTCCACCAAGGAAAGAGATTTATACTAAATTGATCTTGCTGAAAACATTTGTTTGGTCCTGGGAAACATGCTGAATGATTGCAATCCCTGGATGGACCCAGGATGGACCAGCAAAGACTGTAACTGCCTTCACAATACCTGGTATGTACTATAGGAAGGTGGAGTAATATAAAGAACAGCCTCTTACTGGGGGTGGTCTGGGATCTCTCCCAGCAATAAGATCTGTAAGAGGGTGCAGATGCCAAAACTCAGCCCTCTCCGGAATAGCTCTGAAGAGCACAGCCATCTGGCCTTGGGGAAGCTGAAGCCATAAATGACTTCTGCAAAGTGCATGTTGAAAGGAATGACTAGCTCTGATAAAGAAGCAGCAGGTAAAAGCTCCATAAGAACTGGCAAGTGCAGGTGTTTCCACAGTCCAGAGCAAGCCAGCATGGAAGGACTCTAAATTTCAGGCCAGCGCGTGTATTTTAGTCTCGCAGCACTTCTGACAGTATGCCCACAAACATTCACCTTTTCCAGCCTGACCCGAAGCCAATAATTTCTTAACCAAGCAAAAATGCTGTTCAGATGGTTTTGTTTGCAGCTAGAGAACCCTGAAACAGGCATGAATCAACATGAGGAGATGCCTCCGCTCAGCCCCTTGCAGCAGTCCCAGGGTGTCACCTTTACATAGTGGGCGACACCGTGCCCACCCTGGAGCTGCACAAATCGGAGGAGACAGTAAATATCCTCATTCGTATCTGTCAGCAGCAACCGCAGCCTCGGAGCAGCAAATCCGCCAACTCAGGTTAGGGATTAGCAATAGTAAATTTGATGATTAAATAGCAGTGAAAAGCTTTGGCTGAGAAGTTTTAGAGCACAGAGGAAGAACTGGCATTCGGTTCAGCAGGAGGTTCATCTGTTCACCTAATGTGGCTGGGTCTCCTGGCAGCGAGATGAGGAGAGGCTCTCACTGCTCATTTGTATACAGGTTTCACAGACTTCTTTGTGGGAAAAAGAGAGCGTGTTAAAAACTGTCTGGGTAAACCCGTGTACTGTCCAATACACCAAAATACCGGTGTCTTCAAGTAAGACTGCAAAAAGCGAAGGATTTGGCTGCAGTTTTAGTGACAGTCCAAGAGAAAGCCAAAATTGTCAAGTGGGAGAGAGACTGCAGAAGAGCCTGTCCCTAAAGCAGGGAGATCTGGGTGCAGATGGGTGCTCTTTTGGCAGCACCACCTCTGCAAGAAGACCCCACTCCCAGCTGCCCTTGCTGTGCTGATGTGGAGACGGCTTCCAGTTTTTAACACTGGGTGGAAAAATATTTTTGTACTGAAACACCTTGTCTATAAAGTACAGCCTATAAGGTACAGAAACCCTTGTGCACATAAATATTCATGGAAAGACACTTGTATTTTATTGAGTAAAAAGAATGCAAAATAATATTGTACATATTTTTAATAGTTACAATTTGACAGGTCCAAAGTCTCACTGTCAGCGGCAAATTAGCCAGTAAAAATCTCACATGAATTGGCTCTTATTTTCATGTCATTTAACATTTTTTATCAGTGACATGAAGAAAAAGTAATTCTCAGTCGTAATGATTACTGAAAGCTTGAGCTGAAGCAAAGATTGGAGTTAGTGGGTAAAAAAATGAAGAGAGGTCCTGGATAGAGACCAGTCTAGGTCTTCTAGTTCACATCAAACAATGTGTACAAACGAAAATGAATTCTTAGAGAGATCATAGGGCAACCAGAGCATGAAGGGCAAGCCTTCTTTGCAAGCTTCAAGCAGGCAAAATATCTATTATAAACCTTGATGTGTGAGCAGGAGACTGGTAAGAATGAGTGGGGAAGGCGTACCGCCTCCATCATTCCACTGGTGTAGCCACTTCTAAAGGATCATCTAGTTCATTTATCTGGGAATGATTAGAGAGAAGACTGATCATACAAGATCATACAAGAATGATTAAAGCACTGAAAAATATACCTCACAGTGTAAGACAAGAGGAGTTCAATCTATTTAGCTTAACAAAGGAGCCACAGCATGACAAAACTTTGATCTCAGGCTCCTTGATCTAGCAGACAAAGATATAACAAGACCTGGGACAGCATGGCAGCAAACCCAGATTATAAAGAAGATGTAATTTTTTTATAAAATTGTTGCAATTTTGAGCTGGTAATAGAATTATTTATAGAAAAGAGGCTCTAGTTCAAGCAAGAAATTGTTCACGAAAGCCTCCTAACTTGTGGTATATATGAAGTCAGATTCAATAATGAAAATAATCCCTCAAACCAGATTACTATGGGTTACTAAGAAAATTTCCTATAACTATGTTATTATTTCATTATATGCTACAAGAATGTCAAGAGACTCTCAATAACTACAAGTTCCTTGTAGTCGATACTACATAGCTATGTCTCAGAAGAAACTCTCTGCCCCAAAGCGGTTCTAATATAAATTATTTTATGCCCTATTTTTTCAGATTAGGTGATTTGACCAAAATCCTACATGAAGCTTGTGGCAGAAAATAGACTTGAATCTAAATAATCCTTAATGCTGTCTTAACCAAAATGTCATCCACACCTCACCAGGACATGTGCTGACATTATGTGCTTACAGAGGGAGTGTGCTTCTTAGGATCTTTGCAGTGCCCATATGTGCTGGTGGCTCATCCCTTACATCATGAGATGGTGATGGAGGAGTGCAGAAGGAAAGGGGTGAGGAGTACTGGCCCATGCTCAGGGTTCACAGGGAAGGCATCTCAACAGTTGTTGGTGGAACAACACTGATTTCTGGATCAGTGTTTCTTCATTCTATTACAGCCTGCAGAGAACAATAAAATAAGCTTCACATAACATGAATCGGCCAATGCAGGTTAATAAATATATATATTATGGAGCTTTAAAGTGGGGTGCATGAGAAATGCAGGTCCATGTTCTTGATGTGCTCTCTCAAAGCTGAGAATGCTTTCAGGATTTGTACTGCTCTTAAACTATTTAAAATGCAACACATCCACTACATCTCAGCTCGCTGTAACCACACTTTGCTCATTGCATCAGTCTGGCTGTATCCAGGTTTTGGATGTAGGCTGCAGTCCCATCACCTCCTCCGGTTGTCCCTGTGTGCTGGTCCCTGTGGAAGGGGATGGGGGCGGAGGGGCCAGGGGCACACAACTTGCTGCAGACCCAGCACATCCCACACATTCTCAGGGCAGGGCCTTTACAAGCATCTTCTTTAACACACCCCAAGATTATAACTGCTCCAGGTCTGTCCTGTGTATGTAGACAGCCTGACACATAGCATCCATGCGGTGATGGGAAGGATTTTTCATGGAAAATTGAGTGTTCTTCAAGATCTGAAAGGAACTGGGGTTTGTTAAGAGCTGTTCCTAAAAATATTGAATCTCTTTAGGTTTGAGTCTATTCCCTGTCTTTCTTCCCATTTACAGAAGAGGAAATTATTATTCTCTGCTTTTGTTTTAATGTTCTTTTTTCATCATGCATTTTCAGACAACTCTTTGAGAGGGGTGTTTCTGGGTGGGTGAGGAAACAAAAAAAACCCAGGAGTTTCACTTGAAAAATGGAGGTCCATTGTCAGACAGCTCTGGTATTGGAATGTATATACATCCTTTGCAGGCGTTAGGTCTGTAGGAAAGAATCACCCAGGCTCAGTGGCTATTCCTCAGTGGGGACTTCCTTATGCTTCATGGCCGTTTGTTGTGCAGAGTCGGGATGAGAAGCCTTTTCATGTTCAGTGCCTCCAAACACACACATGAACACACAGACACACACACGCTCAGAGATGCTGTGCTTTTTCCTTCATCCTAAAGAGCTGGCTGGTGCTTCCAAGTGTTTGCGTAACACCGTCATTGCTAGTTAATGCATTGGAAAAGCTGATCAGCAATTAAATAGCAATTAGTAAGCTGAATGCTTTATTGTGGTCATAATTCCTTTCCATTTTACTCAGGGAAAGCAAGAATGACTTGGCTGCAAGCCAAGTGATTGCTCAGAAGGTTGATACGTGTTTTCACAGCATCCAGAGGGTTAAGTTTCCTGCTTGAAAACTAAAAGCCAGCCATGAAAAGGTGAGTCTGTGAGATGGAAGGCAGGAGAGACTGCTATCACAGTAACATGTTGCTTATGGACAAATATTTTGGAAACAGTGCCACGGTAGAGATGCCCCACTCTTCAAGACTTGTAGCTAAGCTAAGAACTTTTTCTTCCCTTCCATGATATTGCTTTTTTATTGTTTCATACTTTGAACACTGTCTTATGAACTCCAAAAATTATGGCTCTTATTTTCTTATCTCATTAGGATAGGTAATACATGAAAGACTGGGGAGATCCAAAGACCCTTTGGTCCTTTAGCCTCTCCAGCACGCACTGTGACTGTGAGAAGGCGTATCACAAGCCATTCAGCTGTAACTAAGCTGACTAAATGAAAATAAAAGAGCTAAGGGTAGCTGGGTGTGGTGCCAACCTTTGCTCATGTGCTTTTGTTTGCAGTTGCCAGAGTCCAGGCTCAACCTATGTATTTTATTCCCTGGAAAACAGATCTCTATATTTAATTGTTGTCAAAAGGAAATAGGCATGTTTGTGGCTCCTGATTGGGTTGGGAAAAGGCAGTGGTCACCTTATATTAAACCCAAATATTTTGCTGCAGGACTGAGCTACCATCCAGGCCAAACATGGAGCCTATCAGCACTGTAGTTTTTAAGCAGTTGTTAAAAGCTTTAACAGAATTATAGCTATATATAAAAGGCATTTTCAATCATATTTTAACATTAAACAGAATTATTCTTAAACTAAAAGTACCTTTTCAAATAGATGCAGCACAGTAATGCACACATCTATGAGGTATCGCTTTTGTGAAGATTCTCAGACCTGAGAGATTTCTTCTCTAGGGCTACAGGACTGGCTGCTAATTTTGTCTCTCCCCTATACCTATCTCTTATTCAAAAAGCTTGCTAGTTCCAACTAGTTAAGAGATCATGCAGTATTCAGCAATACTCCTATGCCAACACTGGCATTTTTATAAACCCACTTAGAAATTCTGTCTGTGGACAATACACGCAGTCAGTGTATTGAAAACCCTAATTGCTAGGTTTCTCAAATAAGTTTCTCTATTTTTGTCTGTCTCATTGCTCACATTTCCTGCTCCACTTTCATGTCTGAGGGTATGATGAAGAAATGAGTGTATCTGCAGAAATGCACTTGATATGCCATTGCTGGAGGTAAAGTCTTCCTGGTGGCTTCCTAATCTGGACAATAAAGAATGAGAGGACATAGGAATTTTAACCAGCTGCTCTACTGTGGCTGCTCAAAGTAGAGAAGGATGGCAAATAGTAAGTCCAGCAGTACTACATGGACTGGAAGTACGACAAAAATCAGAAAGGCTTTGGCTTTAGGAATCAGTTCGGTTTTGTGAGAGGATGGTCACAGTTCACACTCAGCGTGATAAAATTTGCAAAACTTTATAACAGGATAGGCAAATTCAGAGACAGATTAGCTAATGTGGCGTTGCACTCCTAGAGAACTTGATTTCCTTTAGATGCATCTAAACCTTTATTAATTCTCATACTAAGTAGTTATACATTTGAGACTTGTTTATATGACCAAGTCCCTCAGGCTGCAAGCAGAAAAATTTTACTTGTCAATGTGTTTGGATCAACAAAATCCCAGCCAGTGACACAAAGTGAGACTCACCTCAAAATGCATGTCAGTCAGACAGGATTTACACCTAAAACATTTTTCAAAAGCTGTGAGTTACATCTGGCTGGGTAGATTCTGCTTCTGAGAAGACACAGGAAACTCCGCAGCATTTGAATACTTTGGCACAGGTGACATTATGAAACGATGGGTTTGTTTTTAATGTGGCCAGATCTGCTGGGATGCCTTATGCTTAGACAGCAGGCTTTTGGGTATTCCTCCCTTTAGACTGACTTTACCACTGGTATTCAGAAGTCTTAAAGTCTTATCTCTGAGTTTTCCTTTACCGTACCGAAATTAAAAGGTCGGGCAAGAGACCGTTGGTGTTCATAATTTTTAGGAGGTCGCCACCCAGTGGTAAAGGATGATTAATGCAATTTTTCAGCTCCAGTAGGCGGAGGCAGTGTTGGATAGCAATGCTTAGAAACGATGCTGCGGTTCGAAATATCTCCATAATAACGCATGCAAAGCAAATATTAAGGATCATGCAATCAAATAGATTATTTTTTTTTATTTTAGGGGTGGTTAATCAAGGTGGTAAAGCATTTGAAATGTAGATGACATCACTTTGACTACCATGCTCTGCTGGAAAAGAAACAACCCTAAGTAAGTAACTTGTTATTTGAACTACAGACATTGGTTATTATGAAGACAAGAACCACCTTGGGTTGTACGATTGTGACTTATCACCATTCAGAAACCTCAATAGAAATGATTGCATTAACACATCTACTGCTTTAGCTGGCTGGGTTTCATGTAGCTAAGTCTCTTTAAAATTAGCATGCTATTATTTACTCAGGATTCTTCTGGACTAATAAATGTTACTTGTAAGCTGTGTGATTGCAATGGAAACAGGATTACTCATACTGGGTCCTGGACAACAAGTTGGACCTGAGCCAGCAGTGAGCCCTTGTGGCAAGAGTCCAACAGTATCCTGGGCTGGAGCATCTCCTCTGTGAGGAAAGGCTGAGAGAGCTGGGACTGTTCAGCCTGGAGGAAGCTCAGGGAAATTTCTCATCAATGTATACAAACATCTGAATGGAGGATATGAAAAGATGGAGCTCTTTTCAGTGGTGGCTAGAGCAGTGGTAATGGGCACAAACTGAAACACAGGAGGCTCCATCGGAATGTCAGGGAACATTTCTCATAGTATAATAGAGTGGTTTGGGTTGGAAGGAACCTTTAAAGATCATGTAGTTCAACCCGCCTGCCATGGGCAGGGAAACCTTTCACTTGATCAGGTTGCTCTGAACCTGCCCTGTTGAACCTGCCTTTGAACAATTCCAAAGAATCAAAGTAGTTGAGTTGGAAGGGACCTTTAAAATCAGGTAGCACAGCCTTCACTGTGAGGGTGACTGGGCACTGGCACAGGTTGCTCAGGGAGGTTCTGGAGTCTCCCTCCTTGGAGACCTTCAAAAGCTGCCTGAACATGGTCCTGGGCAGCTGGCTGTAGGTCACCTTGCTTGAGCAGGGCGAGTTGGACCAGATGACTTCCAGAAGTGTCTTCCAACCTCAGCCATTCCATCACTCTGTGGTAATCACCTGGTTTGTTTCCATTTACTGCACCAAGCTTACTAACAGCAGTCACTTAAAAGCTTTTGATTCACAAAAGAAAACTCTCAACTTGAAAGTACTTGAAGAACAGGGACTTCATCTGTTACATCTACAGCGTTGTCAATGTATTTAATCCACCGAGTATGATTCTGCAATTACTTTATCCATTCTTATTTGCTTGCCATTTAAAAAATACTTTCAATACTCCCTGCCAGAAGTCACAGCATTGTTAATTCTTCTGCAAAACTGGTGTACTTTCTTATCACTTTTAGATTATTTTAAAGTTAGGGATTACAACTAGCAATTTCTTTAAAGCACAGTCATCTTTAAATAGTATTTTCAGGCCAGTTTGTGTTCCACAGTACCATTGGAAGGTGCTGCAATCAGAAAGTATTCACATTATTTACTGCTCATAAAAGCCAATTATGCAGAAGGAAAGCATGGTGTTCAGGATATTTGTGTTTAGGTGTAACTAGAGCATCCAACACCAGTGGTGGCCAGCTCCTGGCCTGTGGTGTGTCTCTCCCATGTCCCTGGACTTCAGGAGAAGTAATTTAATTCAAAACTCTGCAAGCTGCCATCTCACACTTAACAAAAACGAGGGCATTTGGGATCCTGCCCTTTGTGCTTACATAATTATTAATCCTCTCCTGTTTATCCACATTTTTTTAAATGTCACTCACAAAGTGGGGAGCGAGTCTCTAGTTTCACATGATTTATTCAATGAAAAATAAAAATGCCAAAGAGCAACTTCATTCTGGGCACTTAAACAAAGAAAGTCTGTCTCCAGTGATCCATGAACCTTATCATCATGAAATGTTCCTGTTGGTAATTCATTGTGATGTGACCAAGCACATACATCACCTAATGCGATCAGCTCCAAAGACAAAAACCCCACACATACACAAGATGACTGGAATAAAGAGCCTCCTGCAACTATAGTGTACCCTGCTCTGAGCCAGTGATCCTCCACAGACAACATTGGCTTGGGAACCTTGGCTTGCCTTTCAGAATAGACCATTCTTCAAACTGCTGATACCAACAGGCTTCCAGGTGACCAAGCACCTCTCAGGAGCCAACCCAAAGGAAATTTTACTGAGAGATTGGTGCTTTGTGAAATAACTTTATCTTTCAAGACAGATTGCATGCTTAAGTCCCACTTCTGGCAATTGCTTTGGAAGTCAGACCTGAAAGCAAGCTCCAGTTCCAGTCACTTCATGTGTATCAGAGTGGGCCATGCTCAGGATGTGGCCACTACCGGTGTCACAGTCACACTGTTACGGAATGTACAATTCATGTCCCAAAGATACTGTGACCAAATACCCGATGCTTTACCATGCATGCAGTTATACAAACGTTACTCATGGTTGGAGTATGTTCATAAAGCCATGTAGCTAGGTATGTGTTTGTTTAAGACCTGGGAGGAATGCCAGAACTTTATTTTCCTGCTTCCTATTGCTTAAAGGAACAGGGCGCAGTTGAAATCTGTTGTGTAGTGGGCAGGATGAGGTAATAAAGAGCGTGGGAGATGAAAGGCTCCACTGCTCGTGGGTGCATACGGACCTGTGAGGATTATATTGGGTTATGACAGTGGTTTTGGTACAAATGAACACTGATTGGGAATAAATCCTAAATTGAAAGGACTAGGTTACCTTTATTTATCAGGATGATGGTATTCGGTTTTAAGCTGGTATAGCTTAAATATAACAAAAACTGGAGATAAACCTGGCAACACTAGGGAATAAAGATGCAAAGCACCTCAATATCAGTATATCATCTGCCCTCTACTCATGTAGCTCTTGGTGGACTAAACCACCTGATTTATAATAATTATGCCTCCAAATTGATCACACAATAGCAATTCCTTGATTAGCATAATGTTTCACCTGGTGAAGGTACTTTTCAAAGTTAATATCCAAGTCTACTACATGGACAACTTACACATCAAAAGCTGCTGATGCTGGCTGCCAAGGATGCAGTGGTGTCTAATCGTATTTACTGGGCTATCGTCTCAATCATATCAGGGTCTTGCATGCAATTTCTTTTCGGCAGTGGAAGCTCACATGCAGGCTCCTGTCTTGACTGATACATTGAGGAACGAACCAGGCACCTTAGGGGAAACAAACCTCTAGGATCTATGTGCTGCTGCAGCCTGAGATGAAGAGTTACGGCAGTGTAGCTGCGAGCTGTAAAACGCCTCTGTGAATCAGCAAGATGGGATCTGTGTCACATCCCACAAGGGGTTTGCACTTCAGTTCAGCCAAGTCTGGTTACCTCAAGCAGATGAAATTTGGCTGGGGGTTTGAACAACGAGCTGGTGTGTTAAAACTTCTATGGGTTTAATGAATGGATAGCTATGAGCACCCCTATCAAAACAGTTTCTTAGTCTCTTTGCCTTTATTGTTATTTCTACAGTTATTGCAATAGGAGCAGTGTCAGTTTGTGACTTCTAACCTCTGTGATGTGACAAGGTCATTCATCCTTTTGTCAGCTTAAGCCATGTTGAGAGACTGAAGCAGAAAACGAGGATCAGCTTTCTTTACCAGCATCCCCCTGTGTTTGGGTGTGTGTATGTTTTGCTAAAGTAATGACAATCACATTTATGTTAGACCAAGCCCTTTTGCTTTTTACATGTTCATATTCATTAATGGAAACTTAATGTGTTTAGCACAGATTTTATTTCTCTGTGTAGAAGAGAATGATGAAAGTAGTTCACAATTTTGGCATCTTTCTCAGAATATAAAGATCTGCTCGCGGTTGTTTCAATGTTCGGTTGTTTCCATTTAATCTCTGCAACTCCCTTCATTATAATGTGTTTATACAATTTCATTAATGTTAAAGTAATGAAATAGTGAAGTAGGCCAACTGGCTTCTCTTCACAGACCCACTGCATGAACAATCTGATGAACAATGCAATGAACAATGTCAAAGAGATTAAAAACTCATACAGAAAACAATCACCTGACTGCAAATATTTGGGGCAGATTTTGTAGGTGTCCCATGACTGCACTAATCTCTTCCGAACGTGTGGCGGCCTCCTGGTGACTTGGCAGGATGATTTTTCTGCGCCCAGCTCCACCAGCCATTGACAGGTGGTCTCATTCTTCATTTCACAGCAGGCTATGAAATAACTGCTGCATTTCATTACACAAGCGGTGAGGGAAGAATAGTCCTGGAGTTACTAACTGCAGGGAAGACCCTGAGATGCAAAAATCCAATCCACATTTGATCCATATTTAGCTCATTTTTGGAAAGAAGGTTGAGCTTAGACTCTAGTGAAGCTTGGATGTCGGGACTGTGTTAGTTCCACCTCTGTGTGCTCAGAGGCTAAGCCAAGGCCCCAAAGGCTAGACACGCGGATAAGGTGGCATTTGTTCTAAAACTGTTCTGTTCATTTCTTTCAGACCTGTTGTATTTCATGCCATGAGAACAAAGCACTCTAAGCTAAATTCCTCCCCTGGAGCCCCCCTGCACTGGTTACTCCCCCAAGGTACACTTCACTCCTGCTGCTGGCTCTCCAGGGTGCAGCTGCTAAGCCAAATTGGCTGCTCCTAAATTGATTTAAAATCCTATTTTTTCCAGGAACAAAATTCAGTCAGAGCCTTGCTCAGCCACAGAGCTCAACTTGACATCAGATTTATCTCTAGCCCTACTTCATTAAGAAAGGATAACAAACAGCAATGGTTTACTGTCAATCAAGCAGTGGTCATTGTCCAAATTCCTGAATCCCATAACCCTCAAGCTGCAAGACTCTTTTGTGTACTTTCATTTAGTTCCTTATATCTTGTAGCAGATGTCTTCAAAGTAGAAGAGGGTAGGCTTAGAGTAGATACGAGGAAGAAATTCTTTGCCGTGAGGGTGGTGCAACACTGGAACAGGTTGCCCAGAGAAATTGCGGATGCCCCATCCCTGGAGGTGTTCAAGAGGAGACTGAATGGGTCTTTAAGCAATGTGGTCTAGTGGGAGGTGTCCCTGCCTATGGCAGGGGGGTTGGAACTCGATGATCTTTAAGGTCCCTTCAAACTAAACCATTCTATGATTCTATATTGCTGGGTATTATCTTTTATCATGCCCTTTCTAAATGGTCACAAGCCCTTAGGAGGCACACAAGCTCCAGGCCTCGGCAATGATGGGTATACAGGTTGGGCTGTTTCTTTTAATGCTGCAGCTGGACTTGTCCCAGTCTGCAGATGCAGTACCACAGGCATATTTGTAGGCCATTCTCATTCCCTGGATAGACTACAGACATTCTGATCATTTGTCTGGTATCTGAGCCCTTAGCAGTCACACTCTCCTCTTTACTTCAAATGCACGACTGTCATAATTAGACTTGCTGTTTTCCAGGCCCTTTTAGCATTGCATTAACCTATGCCTGGCTGCGGAGTCTGCATCTCCAGCATTTGCAATACAAATGCACCTGACGCGTGGCCTGCAGCCCTGGCAGTGCTTCTGAGAGCTGCCCCACCACCGAAGGACTGCACCAAGGTCAGCCCTGAGCAGTAGCTACGTACCCCGATCTCACATCTGTTGGGCAGCCTCGTGCTCTTGGGTGCACCCACTGTAGTTCCCTCTTTATCCATCGTTTTTGGTCGGACCTTTGGAGTCTCGTGCATCAGCGGTCAGGTAAGATGAGAGGCTCATAATGCAGCAGGCGTTTGTTCAGAGAGGGATTCGCTGCCTTTGTGTACAGGTTTGTTTGCATTCGCTCGTATTCTTTCCTTCTTCTGTGCAGAAAAGCTTTCTCTAGGCAGTCTGTAATGTTTAGTACAGGCTTCCACCTAAGAGCAAAGCATGGTAATGTGTATCTGCAGCAGCAGTCAATTAAAGTGAAGTAAAAAAGAAAAGATGTTAAAGGTTAAATGTATAGTGGGAGGTGATTTAATTACTTACAGAATAGGGGGATAGAGAGCCCAAATAGACAAATCAGTGTGACTGGAATAACGACACCCAGCAGCCACTCAGGAAAGTACAGAGGAGAGATAAGACCATCATGAAAGAGGCTTAAGATAAACTCACATTACATCGCATTTGCTGTGGGCTAAGCCTGAGCACAGGACAGTTGCCATGGCTTAGCTGATGGGCAATAACTTCTTAAGCCCTCATACCTCAATCACATGTGTGAGCCCTAAGGTTGCAGACTCACGCTGGATCAGATTGGCAGAGCTCCATAAAAACACGCAGAACTTTAGAAACTAAGAAAACAGAATTTTACTCAGAAATGGGAGTTGCTTCCTTTTGTCTTTTGTAGTTCAGTTCAAATACCTACAATACGTGTACCTTGCAGTACCGTCACGTGTAAGAAGGAAACTGCTACAGCAAGTGTGGGATTCAATGATGTGAAAGTATATTGTACTTAAAATAATGTAAAAATAAACATAAATTTCAGTTGTGTGCTGAATGGGGTGAAAAACAGAATGGAAAAATAGAAATTTTTGTGAGAATCAAGAATAATTCCATGCTTTAAGAACCAGGAACAACACCCAGGTTTAGTGCCAGAGACATGGCAATGGGACAGTCTTCTCACAGTCTACAGCACAGGAGTTGTTCATGCATTTCAAATGTTCTTTGTGCCAGAGAACGAGCAGTGGTGCTCTGCAGGGAATTCGTCTGTGACTTCCAGGGCCTGCTCTGATGACGGTGATTAAACAAAGTCAAGAGTAGATGTTTCAAACACTCCCTGAGTCAATGACCAAGGTACTCTTAACCTAAAAGATCGGCCTAAATATAATTCCGTGTTCCAAATCAGGCAAGGAAAGGATCTGATCATCATCTTCCTGTACCCCAAGCAAAAAAGCTGGATATGTCCAAAGGTCAACTATAAGCAGCAGAGACAATAAGAGCTACATGAGCAGCACGTCAATCTCCTGAACTGTCCTCACTGCTCTTCATCATAGCTCTGTCCTTCCCCTTTCCTCTTTTTTTCCCCTCCCTTCCTCCTTTCCTGTGGGAGGAAGAACCCAGACCTCTCCTCCAGGCAGAAAAATTCATTTTTGCTGATGCTGATAAGATTACCTTAAGATGAATCTGCAGTAAGCACAATAGTTTTGCCTAATAAATCTGATTTTATTCCAAACTGTATATACTTTTAGCAAAACTCACAAAGAAATGTACCACCCTTCAGAAAAGGAAAATAACTTTGTTTCATTCGCAGGATATTTATGTACTGTATATTAAAAAGGTAAAGTTTTCTAGTCAAACTGAAAGGATTTTTTTTGGACTTTGCTTCAAATAGCAAACTTAAAAACTTGGAAATCTTAGGAAAAAATGCTGCCAACTCGACAAGAGGGTGGTGTTCAATACGCTAGGGAGTACTAGAAGGCAAAGAAAAGGCAGAAATTAGCTGTTCAGACAAAGTAGCTTCCTGCTGGGTAAAAAAGCAAATGGCATAACTGGTGAAGACATGGTGACCTTGTTGCCTGGAAACATTTGAAGTGTGTTTTGTTAGTGACTTTCCAGTTGGCTGGGGTAGACTTGGCAGCCCAGTGCAACCCAGAGGTGTTGGCTGATAGCTAGCAACATGCTCGCTAGTGGCTCATTTTCCACAGGGTCGTCCTGCCCTTTGTATGGAGACTGATTCAGACAGTGAAATGTGCTGGGGGGGGGTTGTTGCTGCTGAACACCTGCAGAGTTTGGCACCCACCCTGCTGCAGGGGTTTCTAGAGGGAAAGGGAGCCGCAGGTGACCTGGGTAGCTTCAGGGGAAGATATTCCCGTTCTGCACCCCTCTCGTGCTAAACGACAGAATAATCAGCCTGATGAAGGCTGGGCTGCTTCTCTGCACAGCGTGGCTTTGCTAACCTTGGAAACTCAATTAGAAAATATTTCATCTGAGCTTGTTCTGTTTATTTATTCATTTAGCTTTTGACCCGGAGTGCATGCCATGCTTACAAGATGAGCTGATGGGGCAGGTCTAGGTACTGCAATGTTTTCTAAGGGAGCAAATATTCCTTTTTTCTTTTCCACTGTTGCAGTATCTAGGATCCTCAGACAGCCTTCTCTGACCCTACCATAAACAGAAAACTTCAGCCTCAAAAGAAAAACAAGTGATCTCTCTCTCAATGCATCTACTCTCCCAGTAGTATTTAGGAATGTGTTCAGCTTTGGCCTGTTTTACCTGATGTCCAGGTAAATTTTCTTTATTTATGAGAGTTTATCTGAGTATGAACATGGTGACTTGATAAATATATGATCAAAACCAAATGACAAAGCACAATAGTACCACTAAATGAAAGGGAACTTGATGGCAAGTTTATAATAAAGTAGAAAAAAAAATCTTGCCCCAAATTCTGGTTTTAGATTTTCCACTTGTAGGACACTACATTTTTATAAATTACCATCTCTTCTGCAAAAGATTTATTAATCTTATTTTTCCTAGAGATGACAATTGCAGTGTTAATAATGTTGCCTTTTACTAGGAAGTGCTAATGTTTGTAATCATGTGGGTTCAATTGCCACAGGTGGAGAAACCTCAGAAAGAGGGATGGGTTATTTTCTCTGCTTTTTGCCTCCTCAAACAGGATAGCAGCAAATCTCACAGCAGATTTTGCTTGCCAAAGGTGAGGCATCTTTGTCTGCATCAGTAATTGCACTGGGTCTCTCTCAAACTCACACAAACTCAATCCTGCTGCTTCAAGTAACCCCATTCTGCTTGCCCTTCCATCCTCTAACATCATTCACTTCAAAACAGAAAAAAAACCCACGATGTTATTTTCATCTCAGTATCCAGAAAAGATGAGTTGGCAATTAGGCCTTTTCTATGCCTTGCAGGATAGGTGGATGCAAACAAGAAGATGAAAAAGAGTATTTTTGACACACTATGCCTTTTGCAACACTTCCAGGCCAGTTACTGCAATTGAACTTCTCCGGGGAGTTTCATCCCAGATACTTAAACATCTGGCTTTTGATGTAGAATTCATTAGCACTTTAAGTCATAATAATGCAAAGTGCACTGAGATCCTGAAACAAAAACAGTTGTTATTGCAAAGTATTAAACGTTGAGTAAAAGAAGCAGCTCCTCAGTGGCATGTAATAGTTACAGCTCTTATTCTACAAATCACTTAAAGCCACTTATAACTACTATTATTAGCTATAAAAGCCCACTTGGGCTTTATGAACGCTGGAGAACTGAGACAAAAAGATTGCTTCAAAAAGAATGGTGTCTTGATCATCGTAAGTCTTTTAGCCCCCACACAGACATGGTCAAAAGAAAAATGGAGATGATACTAGTCCAATTACCTAGAAAAATGTCTGAAGATTTAAATGCAATTTATCTAAGAAGATTTTATTTTAATTAGAACATAGCAGAATAACAGCAGCAACCTGCAGCGATATCATCAAATCAAGGCTGTTTCTATGGGAACACCACCAACTCCCAGAAATTATCATGTCAGTTTGCCATAAATAGAAAAAAAAAAAAAAAAAGAGAAAGAGAGAAAAAAGATAAAGGAAAGAAAAAAAATTACAGGAAAGAGAGAATGAAGAGGAGAATCCAGTCCTCTCCTTTTCATGCTTATTGCCAATATGTTGACAGGTTTTATTCTGAAAAAAAAAAATGTAGTGAGATAAAAATTGAGTAAAATTTACACTGCTTCTGTCACACATTTGTGGCCTTGAACACATTCTGAAGACTTTCTAAAGAGTTCTTGGGAAAAAAAGCCATGCAGTACGCTATTCTATACTGACGTGCCTGCTTTCTACACTTTCTACAGTACAAGTGAGCTCAAGTTTGGGAGAGAGAAATACTTTTGTGCATAGATATTTGCTATATTTCTCCATTTCCATTTTTCTGCTAGCTCTGTACTTGGAAAGTCTGGTCTGAAAGGGATGCAACTACAGAGCAAGGAAGGTAAGCAATGAATATCACAAATAGAAGGTATTACTTCCCTCCATCTACTTACCTGACTGCCTCCCTTTCCTAACAATCCTCTTCCCAATAGCTGCCTCCAGCCTGGTGCCTTCACCAACCATGTAAACACAAGGGAAACCACTGGAGTTCCTCCCAAGGCTATCCAGAGATAGCACTCCCTCCAGAATCCTTAGAGACTCCAGTCTGACAGCATTTCTGTACTCTGGCACTCAGCAGGCTTGTTTCTCCTGCTCTCCTCACCACTGCCACACACTCCCTTCTGAGGCGGCAGTGCCTTTACGATGAGCTGCCTGGGCCAGCAACAATAGCTTCCCAGCACTATATTCCCAGCTGTGAAATTCTCCCTTGCTCTTGGATTGCGACCACTATTTTTCCACTTAAAAGATGTGTATTCTACCCTCAGTGATTCTCCTTTATTTTCCTCTCACCAGCCATGCCTCCTGAAATTATCCAGTACAATCTTTTTCATCCCCGCCCTATTGTGGCTAGTAATAGTACCTGAATGTCGTACCATAACCTGTATCATTTGCTTCACATGTACTCAGAAGAAATTACCCACTTAGAAGTAGTCCATGATAATAAATTATTATTGAATTTTATCTTACTGAACAACTCAAAATAATAATGGCACTTTGGGCAAAACCAGACCGTGGTAGTACCAGAAACTGCTGCTGAGAATATTGACAGTGAATTTGATCGTAATCCTTCAAGTGTAAACTTTCCCCTTTAACAACTTGATTGAAACTCCTGTCTGCATATAGTGCAGCAGAGGGCACTCCCTTCAGATCCCTACAATGAGTCTAAAGTACATTAAGTGCTCTCCTGGGCTGGGAGAGATATCAACTATATTTCAAAGAAGAAAATGCCTTTAAACATCAGTAGAAATGTTGATACCACCACTTCACATAATACGCATGAGTCCATTTGTTCCAACAAGACTTATGTGAATATTTTTCATATGCAGCAGGCTATAAAATATTTCAGGTTTTGTTGTCAAGTGCTGAAAAGCTGAATAGACTACTAGCAGTATTTTAAATCTTGGCTTCAAATGAGGCTATGTCTTTCTTTAGAAACAAAGGGCCAAATTATTATTTCAAAGCAAATCTGAAAGATTTACAATCATATATCCACATGCTAAAGCTGCAAATTTGCTTATGCAAATACATCATCATACCCGCTGCTGGCCCATCTCCTACTATCCAACAGTGTAGACTGACCCCTGCTTTGGTTTTAAGGACTGCAGAGTTGAGGAGTATTTTAGGTTTGACCCGTGGTGAACCAGACAGAGAAGAGGGGCAGTCGAGAGGCAGAGTTCAATGATTTGCTGAGATTGGTCAGTTATATCTGAATTACCCTCAGGAGCAGTAGGGACCACCTGGGTACTCACACCCAAGATGAACAGGCAGAGACATGCGCCTCTCTGACTATGCTAATGCCAAAGCCGCACCTGCGATGTTAGTAAACGTATATGCCATAATATAGGAGACTTTCCGTTGCTGATTCCGTGTCCTGTTCTAGGTAAACTCTGAGCTAAATCTTGTGCTTGACATCAGTGCTTAAAAGAATACTTCAAAATATGTTGAAAGTCCAGGATGTAGAAAAACACTTGTGCTGCTTCTTTGCCATAATGAGATTGCTGAAGCAAAAGGAATTTCAGGAGGGAAAAAAATACCTCCCAGAGATCACAAAGACTCTTTCTATTTCAAGAAAGTGGCAAAGGAAACCATCCTCTTCAAATGCGCTCTTTGCGCCCACTAATTATTATCTTCAAGTGCACTCCCCCTGGTGGGGATGAAAAGGTTATACTCTGAAAATTGGGCTTTGAAAACGGTATTCTGACTCTTGCCGTAATTCACTGTTCACCCTAATTGCAGAGTAGCACCGGCCATGCTTTCAGCTCGTTATGCTCTACAGAGGCCTGCTAATGGTATTTCATCTACTGCCTTATTCTACAGCTATAGCATGGCGAAATGCCTTGCACGTTCAATACCGATGGAGAGCAAACAGTAGGTCTGCCTCTCTGCTTTTTGTTTAGCTGTTCAGTAACTGGATAAATATTAACCAGCTGGATATTGCAATTATGATTTATTTTTTTTTTAAGGTACTGTAAATGCTTGCAACAGCATAGTATCTGGCAGCCTCACAAATATTAATGAATGCATTCTTGTTCCACTTATGCTATTAAGAGTGATTAAGTACTTTCACAGAGGTCATGCAGAAAATGAATGGCAGAACCAAGCACTAAAAAAAAATCCAAAGCTTTTTTACTAAGAGATACTTTTTAAGACATCCCACAGCACAAACAGAAATAAGCAGAAGAAATACAATTAGTGGAAGAAATTGACATTAAGTACTAATTATTTACTATGGGCCTGAACACACTTAGACATAATTTCCAGTGGCTCAGCAAACAGCTTGCTCAACAAGATCAGGAGTAAGGGTTTAGGATTTGGATCAAAAACAGAAAAAAAAGTAAATGCTAATGTTCCTCTCTAGGGAAATCATTTCTACTAATTATTTGTCTACAACTTTCCTCAATATTGCAGTCTAAACTGCATTTGTAAACATGATGCCATTGTTCTAGAACAAGTAACTCGGTCACTTCTAGTCTTACTAAAATGTAATAGAGCAAAATTAAAGCTTTGCATTATTATTAACTCTCTACAGAAAGGGCAGAATTTGTACAGATAACACAGAAAAGGTCAGTATTTGGAGCCAAATATATGGGAATATCTCTGTTCATACATGGGAATGTCTCTGTTAATTGTGGAATTCAGAGCTAACAAAGTCATCAAACTCAATAGCTGAGATTATTACTGTAGCCACATTTTCAAGTGTTGAAAACCATTCAGAAGTGTAATCAAGTAGCATGCTAAAAGCAAGAAGCTTTTTTTTTTTTAATTTCAGCTCTTAAGCTTTTAAATTTCACATATTTTAATGCAAAAACTATTTTTCACATTATGCACAAATGCTTTGACCTGCAGGTATTTTTGTTATGTCTTAAAAATGCATGCATGAACACTGACAAATACAAACCAATTCATATTTTCTGACAGATTTATTTAGCCTTCACTAAAGTTTAAAGTAATTGTTTTTACTTCAAAGTTAAATATTTTTTGCTTAAATTCAATGGTGACTGGAAAGCTTTGCATGTCCTTATTCAAAAGAGAAAATGCTGTAAGGGACTGAAGATCGTCAACTTTTTCCTATATTTTCTGGAGGGGAAAAAGTATAAGTACTTTCTTTGGCAAGCATTTATGTTGACATGTGCCAGTGAAGCATCCCAGATTGTTCTACTCAAAATCAGTAACAATAAGCAAAATAGAAGATCTGGTTCTTCATCCTCTGTTTGGGACACTCCTTACCTCCTCTTAAATTATTTCACTTATTTCATGTATTTGTAATTTTTTTGTGGGGGAGTTTGAGTTTTGAAGATGACAGTTTCATAAACACACTCTTAGTGCAGAAAGGTATTTTTAAAGAAGAAATGGTCAATAATATATTTGCTAAGAATAGTTACACACTGTCAAGCAAGTTATGAATGGGAGGAATCTCCTATTACGTAATACCTATGACCTGAAAGACACGTTCCCAACCTGCACTGAAACCCAAAATAAACCTCGCAGTTTCTTGCAACATGTTATTAAGGAACCACAGAGAATGTCACACCAGTAGCTTGAGTCCAAGACAGATGCAGAAGTTCTCCTTTTCTGGAGAAATTTATATCTTTTTTGATGCAGGTTAAAATGTATTTGTAAATGGTAAAAATATAATTTCAGTATACAACATAATTTTTTTAATTGCTATGCAGCTGGAATGTATGGGAAATTTATAGTTATGTTTTGTAAAACATATCAGATTAGCTACAAATATGTTTGAGGTGAGTTTTCTGTATTTGAAACACTTCAAATAATCTTAAAATTGTAGATAATAAAAACTCAGGAAAGGCACATCCTATATAATTATATGGGGTGAGTTTTGTCCCTGGTGCATTGCCCTTTCTGTCATCTTGGATGCAGTGGTGAAGAAGTGGAGGAGGATTTCTTGTGGGGAATGAGAGAAAAAAAGAAAAAAAAGGCATGTTTCAGTGCACAAGCCTTCACAACTGTCCCTGGAGTTTACACAGAAATCTTTGGCCTCTTCCACTACTACCGTGTGCTCCAAAAGTGCCATTGTCTCGATTCAGCATTGGAAAGGGAGCACTTCTTTCCTTTTCACCTATGCCTCTCAAAGACAAAACAGAAATAGGAGACTTCTGTAATTCCTAGGCATGCAGGCCTGTAGGACTCTTTTAATAAAATCTAACAAGCAACAGGTTTCTATAATCAGCTACCACTAGCCAAGAGGCAAGTATTACATGTATGTGAACTACGTACCACAGGTAAAGTTAATTGTTTCAGGTTAGACCAGTGCATAAACTTCATACCAGGTCAGTCCGGCTGCACAGGGGGAAATGGTCACTGTTGCACTCTACAAATTCTGCTGTCACTACTGGGAAGTGAAAGAAAATTCACAGGAACAGGACAAAATTGGTTTTTTCCTGCATTCTTGCAGCTTGTTCCTCTGAGGTTCCTTTTTGATCAAAACGTCTGAAGTTCCTTTTTGATCAAAGGGTGGACAAAGTCCATTTCAGCATTAGCAAGCTAAAATCAAATCTCAGCTGAGATTACTTTGCATGAATAATGAAAGCTATTTGCAAGTGTGGCACTGTATATATTTTTTAAAGTAAATACAATTTTAGTTTTCTGGGGAACTACCTATAGCACTTTTGGCTTCATTTTGTGCTTTAAAGTTCAAACTACTGACCAGTTGGAAATGGGTTTACAGCCCCTGACCACTGTGGAACCAACTGGGACAGATATGTAGGACTGAGAATGATTCAGTCTAACACGCGATCAGGAGGATATTTTCAGAATAATAAATCAAATTCACATCCTGTGACAGACAGGACAGAGCACAGATTTTCATGCCCCTGCCATGATGAGCAGAGGTGCCACGGCCTGGTGACTTTCCACCAGTCTCAGAGGCTGATTATCACCATCGCCTGGATTCAAGGGACACTGATTTCCCCGGACCACTTTACAATTAAGTAGGGCAACAAAAACCCCAATTTGACATTTCTACAACAAAACAGGTTCACCAAGAGAAATCCCAAAGTGGGCTGCCTGTCAGCCACCTGAAAGCACCGTCTGAAGCCCACCGCCAGGCAGGGGAGCCCGCACAGTGAATTATCCAGAGGCGTCCTCATTCCTGCAGCTTTTGCTGGATGACGAAATGGGGGTGCCTCGTCCCTCTGCTCAGCAGCAACTCCCTCGCGCTGACAGAAACAAGGGCGACGCGGTGATGTTTCCGTCTGCAAACTGCCTTGAAAAAAAAAAAAAATCCAGAAGATGTTTTGTTTTGTTTTTATTGCAGATGGTTCTAGTGTAAGAAACGAGGGCGCCCACCCGGCTCCCAAGGGCAGGCCCTCAGGTGGCTGCTGGGCAGAGGCCTTGGGCGCCTTCTGGCAGGGGCACAGGGCAGCGGTGTCCTCTCTTCGTGCCACGGGACGGCATTTTGGGTTTCCACGTGGGGTTTTAAAAAAAACAACCAGGCTCTGTCGAGGGTGAGGTGATGTCGGACATCGCCCTCACGCCCTTCAAGGGTGGGGAGGAACAGCCGGGCCGGCGGGTGATGGCTGCGCAGGGTCCCCCCCGAGGTACAGCCCCGCCGGGCCCGGCGGTACCAGCGGCACCCACCGCTGCGGCCG
>VZRU01003684.1:633717-643866 GCA_013398155.1 Pedionomus torquatus
CCCCTCGCTCGATGGGGCTGGGGGTGGCGGGGGGCGAGGCGGCTGGAAGGCCGGGGCCCCCCCTCTCCGAGCAGCGGTGGGGCCCAGACAACCCGGCGGGGAAGCGTGGCCCATCAGCGCTGCTCCCCCGCGGGGGGCTCCGGCGCCCCGTCGGGCAGGGCCGGGCCCGGGCAGGCTCCGGGGGTAGCCGAGGCTCCGGGCGGCGGCTGCTCCCCGCGGGACGAAACGTGTCGGGTCCAGCCTTTTGCGTGGTGCTGCTGCTCCTCCGTTGTGCCCAGTGAAGGGGAACAGGCTGTTTTCAGGCGGCGGTGGATGGAAAGAACTTTTTTTTGTTGTTGTTTTTGCCCTTGAAATAGATGCGTTGGAATAGGTCAACATGGGGAAAAGGCGGGGGGGTGAGTAACAAAGTTACCGAGTCCAAGCTGCCGTGTGTTAAATGCTTATGGATCTATCGCAGGGGAAGTGCTGCAGAGGTGTTAGAGGCTTTAGAGGTTTATTATTTCGTACTAATTAAGATGGGTAAACCCATGACTTGTTTGTGCTAATGCAGGGCAAGAGGGGCTGTATTCCGTAGAAGGCAGCAAGAAGGGGTTTTGTTATTACTCTCAGGAGGTGCTTGGGTTTGGCCAAGGCAGAGCAGCGGCCGGTTCTGCTGGAGCCCGCATCCCCCTGCGCAAGGGGAGCGGGGGAAAGGTGTGTTTGCCGGCTTCAAAAAGTTCAGGAGTTCTAGGAAGGACACGTAAAGCCCACACGCTCTTTTGTTTGCTTGGTTATTACTGAAAGTTTATCTTGCTGTTCGTAGGTGAGATATCTGAAAGGTAGCAAAATAAATCTAATTTAGGAAAGAAGGCACTGAGATACAAGATAAAGGTTGGTGGTTCCAACACAGATCATCTTGGGACAGTCTGGATTTATAGGCTAAAACTTGCAAGCGCTTCTACTGATTCAGACAGTGAAATATTGCTGAAATTGTGATAACAGTGATGCCTCTTACCGTGTGTGCTGCCTAGATAGAATTGTTGAACTGCTCCCGATAACATCAGTGTTTCCAGTTTCTCTGTCCGTATATCCAGCATAAACTCCTGTTTATTTGACAATGCGTGTTTGTATAACCAGTGTTGAAAGTCATCAGTTCACATCGTTTACACTGAAAGACAAGCCACGGAGAAAATGATGAAGGAAATGCATACAGCTGCGTCCCATGGTGGCAGTGTGAGCTGGGACACCTGTTAGGCATGTGTGGGTGAGGACGGTTCCCGTTCACTGCCTGCACCCGTGACCCAAAACAGTGTCCTGTCTGGAATGCGCAGGCAGTGTAATCACTGCTGCCACCCACGGCTCCGAAGGGACATTGCCCTGACCGGAGATGGAAAGATTGAGTCTGCTTTGCTGTCAGTTACTGGCTTCCATGTACAAGGTAACATAGATGCTCGGTGTGGGACCCTTAAAGAGGATTGCGTAAGTGTGTTTTGTTTCACTGATAGAATGCTTTGGATGTTTTGCTGTTTGATGACAAAATGTGGGTTAGGCTCATAACCAGAAAGAAATTCTGTGGGAGCTGATTCCTCTCCTATAAGATCCTGGAAAGGAGTGGGGCTTAGCAACCAACATGCAACCCCTATTGATGTTACTGTGACCTTGCTATTAAATATTTTAAGTGTTATCTACAACATCTTATTACAATTGATGCTCCAGTAGGTATGTATGAAATTGCACTGAAGTGCAGATGCCTGTACCAGCTTGCAATATAAGTATGAAACGTTCTGTGAAGACAGGAGTGTATAAATAGTTTGATCAGCTTTGCATACAGACTTCGGTTGCTATGGGGCAGATGCAAAGCTTTATGAATTAAGTGTGATTTTCAATTTATTGCCATGTATTCCTGAATATGATTGAGATGCGTTTGAGATTCTGTTTTTGTGATTGTACTGCACTGGAAAGAACAATATATGACTATATTTAAAAACACACTATAATAGAAAGCAAACAGCACCACCCCCCATGTCCCCTCCAAGAAAATATAAATAAAGATCTTGTAGCATCTCAGTTTCTGTTACTGCCATACATCAGGAAGAGTCCTGCTACGATTGTGTATGTAATGACTTCCACATTTGAATTCACAAAAGTATTTAGATAAGTTTTTTAAACAGCGAATCTAAACATGGTAGTGTCGCATCTTAGTAATTATAACATAAAAGTCAGCAGCATTTGTTGAATGTCTTAACAGGATGTAACATAGATGCTAATAGTTGCTCTTTATACTGAAAAAGAATAATGTTTTTGATTGATGAGGTCCCTATTTTGGGAAATTCATTGTTCTCTGGAAAGAATCCCTTGAACTAAAAGCAGTATCTGAGCCATAACAAATAGAAAACTTTTTGTATATTTTAAGGGATAGATGTTAACAGCTTCCAAGATTTACAATTTATATCTAAAAAAAATATTAGCTGTTATCAATATTAAGTTATTTAATAATTAATATTTTAAAATAGTCTAGCTTCAAAGAGAAGCAGAGCAGTGAAAGGATTGACATTAAATTTCTTTGTATGTTTGTTAGTCATAATTCACTTACAAGAATGACATGATTTTTCAGAAGCATCTGCTTCTGTGGAAGTTTTTCTTCTCTGTACTCAGTGACCAGGACAAGTTCTGTTTAGTTATCAAAAGTAGGTGAGACTGGACTGGTTCAGTTCAGCTCTCTTACCCTTGACTTCTGTAAGTTATTGATCCTCGATATGTGTAAGTATCTGCTGCATTATTATATGGGTATTTTAGTGTCTAATAAATGAGATCACAGATGAAAAATTAAAGCAGAGGCTTTGGGAAAATGATACTAGGCTCTGTTGTGCCAAAATAAAGATCCCTAGCTTCTTCGGAGTATATGTAAAATTAATATCTAAATAAACATAACAGACAACTGCAACATCCAGTAAATTACTTTATGTAAAAGTCTTCAGCACTCACACTGAGTTACTAGTTACTGCTCTGCAGTTTTGAGGCATAGCCTTCCGGAATGCCTGTGCTACTGTTCTTGGAGATCTTCCTCAGTTAGTCTGTGCTCTTATACAAAGTAATTACCCTCTTTGAAAGACTGACGCTTTCTGAAGAGTGGCTGATTGTAGCAAAACCTTAATGGGACGTCATAGTTCGTTGTTCATCTGTGGTCATTCTGCATCAGGGCTGTTCAGTGGCTTCAGCACAGTGATCTAAACAGTGCTATATTTGCAAACTGAAAAAAATATCCTTGGGACTTCCAAAATTGAGAGAAAAAGGGGCATTTTTAGCAAAATTGTATATTTTTTAATATCCCCACCTTAATTTGACTTCAGAGTATTGTTAAATGGATTCATTCAGTATTACATACATGACAGCTGTAAAGCTGTCTTTGGAATGCTTTGAAAGTATGTGAAACAACTAAAGAATTTTCATAAGGTGTGAAAAGCGTGTTTTCATGCCTTGGTAATTCAGACAACAGCTGAAATGGATTTCCTGTGGACTACCAGAAATATCTCTCTCAAATAAGATCATGCACGGGGATCCTGATTCTTCTTTGCATTGACTCTGTGTCGTCTTTCACCACTGCTTTGAATAGATTTATCTGTGATGAGAATGGTGTTGTTTTTTAGCCAGTCCAGGCAGGGGAGAGCAACAAACAGCTATATTATAGCTACCATGTAAGTGATAATACCAAGTGAAAAGCAGAGGAAAACTGGATGAAAGGTCCTTACAAGATAAATTTCACTAAACATAAGAACAGAAAATTCAGCATGAAAGCACTTGCTCAACCTTGACACTGCTCTTACAAACCTACCTCCTGTGTCTGCTCTGCAGCTTCTGTGTAATGGATATGCTATATCCTCCATTTACGCCATTGGCAACTGCAGTGTCTGCCTTGGTAAATTAAAGCATTGGCCAGAAATTACAGTGCTTCTGCTTGATTCATAAGATAGGAATAAAATGCTTCCTTCTAGACGAACCAAGTGAGTGAATGGGTTCAGAGATAGTAACCCCTTTGTGTCAGATCCTTTCAGGAACTATACACCAGTCTGTAAATGACTGCTGTACCAATTAACTTTTTCAAGTTACTATATCGCGTTTTACTCTCTTCATTACAGGTTTTTTAAAAAAAAGGCAGGGGGGGTCGGGAGGGGATGAGGGAAGAGAGTGTAGAATATGGTCTTGGATCACAAGGGAGGTCTTGGGATCTGTTGTTCCTCCTTCGTATCCTCTTGTTTGAAAGGTATTATGTTATTGCTTTCCTAACTGGCATAGTTTTGTGCAGTGAAAAATGTACAGGCACCAGCGCCACTGACTGCATACAAAATAGTCCGGTCAGGTTTTGGGCTTTTGTCCAAGGCAGTTACGCTTTTGTTGTATGCTAAAGAGGAAAAGAAATAAAACTGTATCCGTACAAAATCTATAGGTCTGCTTTGCTAGTTGAGTAGGCATGTAAAGAAAATCATGAAGCACAGAAAATGCAAGCCAGGCTTGCACATCAGGAAAGCAGACTGGTATTTTAGCAACTTATTTTCAGAGGAGATGTTTGCCCCTCTTGGGGATGCGTGAATTACTGCAAAAATATCTGTCAAGTTCTACCTAGGATTTGGATGGAAAGTTGCTGCAATTGATCGGTGATGTTAGTTGGTGATGTTACTTGTGTTACCACAGCTTGTATTTGCTTGAGTGTTTTCAAAATTAAACCCTAAAGAACTGACCTCACTTCTGCTGAAAACAAAGGAAAATTTAGCATAAAAAATAATGAGAGATGTAAATTGATAGAGGGAGGTGGCAACTATCTCTGTAATGTACTGTGTGAGTGACAGATGTGGAGCCCAACAGGGCATTTTATGCAGAAAGCAAGCCTTTTTTAGCCCTGAAATGACTAAGTACCAAGGAAATTATGCAAAAGCAGATTGTACAAAATATTCTTGGATCAAGTGATCATGAGTTTGCATTGACTTAGCAGTAGGATAAGTGCTGCAGTGCCATGTGGGGATACCTGAACTTGCTCTGAACAAGCTGTACCAGGAGCCAAATATCAAAGGCCAGTACGGCCACTGAATATGTATACTGTGGTTGCTTGGTTGCTTTCTTTTGCCCAGACTCTTTTACCTGGTTGTTTTTCTCCAAAATTTAGTCTTGTAACCAGTCTGGCACGTGAGGCTTTGTATGTTGGCACTGATACTTACCAGTTCTAGTCGTGTGGTACCTCCTGGTACCTCCTAGCACCACATTTCCTTTTTCCAGAGCCACACTAGCCCAGTTCCTTATTTCTTTTATTTTTCTCAGTATTAGAATGCTGTGCTGAACCTCCAGTATCATCATGCAGAGTTACTTACTTTTGCTCCATGTGCAGCATTTCTTTCCCTGGGGCAGACCCCTTGGCCTTTTAAATGAACGGTCTACATTTGTCTTGCTTCATGTCAGTAGCAGCAACAGGTGAGGTAAATGGTGAAAAGAGCTAAGAGAAAGAAGAAAGTGGAAAGGGAGAATGGAGAGACTGGTAAGCCACTAGAAAAGGAGAGAAGCTTTCACAGAGAGAAGTAAAGAAGGAGAAAGGCCAAGTCCAGACTGGTAAAAGTGAAAGGTGGAGTCCAAAACCAGCATAACACTTGTCACCAGAGTTGGTGGAAACAAGCAAGTCTTCATCTGTCCCCTGCTTGGTCTGATGGTAACAGGCACTGGTATCATGATTTTGGACAACTGGCTGCACTGGAAGTATTCTTGGGAGCTGATTCTGGCAACTGCTTCTGAACTACTTGTTTGAAGAAGGAAAGTTGTAGAAAATCACTTTTCTCCTTTGTGTCTATGATAGAGGCAATGTCAAAAAAAAAAACCCTATTGCCAGTTAATCCCCAGAATTACTTTCTTTCTTTAGCAGGCAACAAAGTTGACTATTTTTGGATTCCTAGTGTTCGTTTCTTATTCAATGTGTATGGGTAGGTGTCAATCATGTTCTCCTCTCTGAATATAATGGCTTTCACAGAAAATTGCAATTGAAGTCCTTTAATAAGGCAAAGGGTTGAGCTTTCAGTTTGATGAAACTGAGTTTGTTTTGTCTGAGAACTTTGTTTTACTAGCAATTGAATCCTAGGCCTACAAATCAAAACATCTTTTGTCAGGGGTTTTTTAGGGAATTAACACTTGGAAATGGCTTTACGATTTGTTGTTCTTTGTACAAGGTGAAATCATTGTCCTTAGTAAATGGATGTTGGTATTTTGTCTGTTGCCTTTAAAAACAGCTAACAATTTTCTGTACAAGAAAGCATATTTACACTTTTATGCACATAGGCAGTTTTGTAAATGTATTGGCTATGACACTTAAAGGACAGTAAAAGCATTTTGCACTTTCTTTATTTCAGAACACTAAATTAGTTAAAATACTAAAAAAGCAACATTATGGTACTGTAGCGGGGCTTCCTCAATAACATAAAGTTTTATATACCTTGTAAGTATGGAAGCCTTAGTCTGATGTAAGGAACATCTACAATGAGGTTACTAACTATGTCACTGAAATGGAGCAACAGTTTTACCAGGGTTGACAGATGAGAGCATGAATGCATAAGCATGTTTAGAAGTTGTAGTTTAATTTGTTAGAACATTAAGGGCTAGCACTTTATCATTGGACATAGATTTAGAAGGAATATTAACTAATCATATCTTCACTGAAAGCTGGGATCAAATCTTCCCTTTGAGGTGAGGATTTTCCCAGCAACTTATTCCTGCAGGAGACCAGGCCATCACATTTTTAATTCCTTATGAAAGACAAGGCTCCTTATAGCATACAGTGACCACAACCTGTTCGAGGGCAATACCGATGCTGTATTGTGGTAAAGAATGGCTCGTATTAGATTGCCAGATTTATTTTCCTTGCATTGACAGTATTAGACTGTGTTTCTTAAGCTGGGAGATACCAGTCTCATGTAGCATGCATACAGGTTTCTATAAATTTATATTTCCAAACTGGAAAGCTGCAAATGTTTAAAATAGGATCTCTGATGAAACATCATGTGGTTGAATGTGAAAATTTTAGAATTGAGACATGGATTTTCAAAGTTCGGTAGTCTTCTGATACCCATGTTCACAAATATTTTTCATGTGGTTGGCATTTGAAAACAGGCATTTGTTGAGCTGTGTATAGCAAACATAAAAAGCAAGACACTGAATACTACCTTATTAGGGTTTTCTATTTTGATGCTAGCTGCTCAGTTGGAAAGCAAAACTTTCTTCTGTTAGGGGAATTGATTAAGCAACTTCAGGAATTTCTTTGGTGGAAGCCATTCTGTGTACAGGTATACTTTTCAAATATCTCTATATTCAAGGAATGATAGTAAATAAATATATTAATAACTATAATGAAGTACATTATTAATATTTATGTGAAAACATAAAATTTAGGTCTCTGCACAGACCACAAAACTTGCAGGTGTGAGTTTGAAACATCAGATTGCCTCTACTAAGAGAGCTCCAGTGCTGCTCACAGTGAAACTCTTGAGGAGTATATATATATTCATCTTCAGAATGTGGCAGTGACCTTGAACTTCCAGACTTGCACTTTCTTTATTTAGCTTTGGCCAAAGATTAACTTTGCTAATGGCTGTATATTGAATTCACCATTGTTTGTATGTCTAGCAGTGAAACAGGCTATGTCTGTCTTTGTTTGGAGGATATGATATATTTAAAGGAAATTCTTTGTATAAATTGTTTCCTTTGTGAAGTTATGTCTTTGTGCAATTCTTAATTGCTTCTAATTTACCTCATTTGTCTTTGGGCTCTTTAACTTCAGGGTAGTGCTCTGTTGGCATGATATATTTCTTCTTCTTAGGTGTCATTCTTTTCTCTTACTCCTTATTTAAAAGACGATTATAAATTCTCTTATTCTGCTCCCTTATAGCAATTAGCCTTCTGTGGCTGATCCCCACGGAGCAGAGGAAGCTACACCCTGAAACAGTCATGTACAGGGTCACGAAGTCATCTGTGCAGCTTTGCATCTGAAGGGAGGTTCATCAAGACATAGCACTTAAATTTCTATCCTCAGCACCGTAGGGAACCCAGCAGAGAGTTCTGTCCACAGCACTCATGGAAGCAAGGCATCTTCAAATTCCTGTAATCTGTGCCAGGTCAGCCCCAGATGGTTTGTTGCAGTGCTATTGGGCTCCTGACAGAACAAGAGTCATGCTGTTTGTTCAGGCAGAAAGGGGATACAGCCCTTAGCTGATCAAGCGTCATGGAAATAGTCCAAAGCGGGGAGAACTTATGTTCCTTGGCTTAAATGCAGGATAGCATTTCGTGCTGTGAGACAATCCCACAGACCCTGTGCAGATAAATGCTGTTTTAGAATGTTTCATCGGATATTAAATAGAGAAGGAGCCTCCAAGGTTTGTATGTTTCAGTGGAAACGAAGAAGCCAGATTCTGCCTTTAGTTGCAGTGATGTAAATGGAGACTGAGAGTAGAAGTTTGTCTCCTAAGTTGCGTGCAGTCCAAGTACTCTCTATTAGGAATCAGTGAAAGGCTACAGTTTTCTTCGTCAGCTGTAGGAATATACCTGTGAATGCCTTAAAGTAAATCCAGCAAGAGTAGTATGTATTGGAAGAAAAATTGGTCTGTGTAATACACATCTAGTACACTGTACTGTTTTTTTTTCTCTCCTGCTGCTATATGTGCTGCACAGTCATTAAAAGATCCGTGTTGTGCTTGTACCAGGGACTTCAGCTGTTCTTCAGTAGTGTTTGACAGGAGCGAATGGGGGCACAATTAGGCTTGTTGTCTATGTGGTCATGAAAGTTGAGCAGATGCTTCTTGATGCTGCTTTTCCTGTGTAATTTTCAAATTCTTTTACTTCTCTGTTAAAATATGAAGACTTAAAAGCTGTAATTCAGAACGGTGTAGTTAATGGAGAAATCTTATTTGACTATGAAAAAGCTGATTAAAAGTTAAAAAACAGAGTTTGTGGTCTACTTTCTTTCAGTTATTAGTCAAGAAGATAAGATCTGTATTTTAGCTAAGCCTTCCTGCACACCTGTGAAGCATCTATTTAAATCTGTAAAGTTCCCCAAAGCTGAATTACCTTCACCAGACTGCACAGTTGCAATGATTCCAAATCCAGTAATAATGAATCTGTAATTTCAGTCTTTTCTCCAAATGGATTAAAGGGGTTATATTTTCAATTTCAATTGTGTTACTGTATATTAATGACTATACCGCCAAAGGACTATAGCCATATAAAAGAAAAAACACAAAGCCCCAACAAAATAAATGCTGCTTGTTAAGAAATAATTTTGTGTATAAATGCATATTATGTGCGTTTAAACAGTTGTGATTTTTTAACTCAGTCCTTTCCCCTTCTAGACACAGTTCCACATTGAGGACACAGCTGTTCCATGTTTGCCTTTCCATGGTGGGTGAAGGTAATTTAGCATAGCCCTGGCAGACAGAGCTGTAGTGGTTCTGCTGAGCATCAGCATGGCAGGAGATGTCTCAGCTGCTGTCCAGAAATCACGTTGTTCTTCAGTGTGGCTCCATGTTCCCAGCAGGACTTCTTCTTAGTGTGACCCCAGCACTGTGGCAGCAACACTTTAGAAGGAAACCTTTGGGAAGATTTTACCTCAGGTGAAGAGGAAACATGCATCTTCTCTGCCTTGTCTGTCACTTCAAATTGAAAATCTGGGTGAAGACTTCATTTGGGCCTTCAGAAGTTTGGAGCTTGTATTCTATATCAGGGTCTGCACTTGCTGTTCTTACTTGAACCCAGCTGCTATTCAAGCAAGCACTGAGAAGCAGGGAACAGTCTGTGACACCCGAAATTACCAGTCTTAGAATTACCCTTACCAAAAANCGTCCCCCCCCCCCCCCCCCCCCCCCCAATAAATTCTGCAATTGTTGGGCCTGATTCTGTTTGGTGATGTGGAAGTCATAGGAAGCTTTACAGAACTTTTTGCCTGAGAAAACTGAGGCTAAACATACAGGCTCCTCACCTCCACCTATTGCCAACCTTTTAAACTGTATCTTTTTATTTCTGTCCCTCGGAGACAGTTCAGACCCCTCTCTTCAAATTATAAATATGTATGTTTAGAGGGGAGGAGAAAGGGTGCGTATAGATTAAGGACCCTTCATGGCATTTCCCTCTTATTTGGCTCTTAACAGACAG
>VZRU01003684.1:649893-665700 GCA_013398155.1 Pedionomus torquatus
TATTAGCAAAAGCTTAGTTATAATAGCTGTCCCACAGCCCCCAGAAGTTTGATGGGGATGTTCAAAACAAATATCTGGGGCAGTTGTTTGTTTTGCTGGCTTTTGTTCTTCTGTGCATTGGAGCTGCGGTGTCTAAAGTAGGGTGCACAAGGTGGTCTATTGTGGTGCGGGGAGGAAATACTAGAACTTCAGTCATACATCTGTACAAATTATAAATAAATAAATATACATATATCAGGGTGCATGCTCACAATTATTTTTTTTACTGCTATGGGTGTGGGATCAAAAAGTTCAGAGGCAACTGCATTAGAGTTTGTGTGATATGAATTTAGCATTTGTGAATACTTCTCCAGCCACAGGGAACTCATTTTTGTATTGGTAATGTGCAGGGGTAAGTGCTAATTTCTTTGTCCTCTTTCTTACAGCTTCTGTTAAGACTCACACTGTTCTGCTGTAGGTGTTGTTCTTTCTAGCATATGCCGTCTTCCTGGGGATACAGCACAATATGCTTTTATGCATGTGCAGGAACAATTACCACTTGTAACAGATCGTTACTCTGTGTGTCATGAAGTAGAGCATGTGCCCTGCCAGCACCTTTGCAGTAGGAGGAGGATGCTCAGAGTGGAGTTTCAGGGTAGTACATTTTTATACCTTTGCGGTCAATTCTTCTACCTGTGGTAAACCACGTGTAAATCATTCCTTGTATTCTGCAATCATTTGTTCATAGCTTGTTTCTGCATTTAAAATCTTACACCATTTTTAAAATAGAGAAACCTGGCATGGTTGTGTTCAAGCTGTAAACTCCTGATGTTTTTCATCTATTTTCTGTCACTGCGTAATTATTTGCAGGGTATTCTGGTCCCTGTAGCAAAACAGTACATGCTACTTCAAGTGTACTTCAAATTATTTTAAGAATTTGATTTCTCTCTTGCATTCTCTGGCACCTCTGTTTGTTTTGTTCCTAGGAAGATCTGCTGATTTGTAAAACTCCCCATGAATTTTGGAGGTGAAGCGGAGGAAGACAAAGACAGTACACAAATCAGCAGTGCTTGGTTGCTTTTATGTTTCTGTTTTAACTTTGGGCACTATCAGCAGTGTTTTCAATTAGCAGCTCTTCTGGGTTGGTCCACAGCCGATAGTTAGATACTGAAATTAGTGGGCTGAGTTTTGTGAGCAACTTAATGCCCACAACTGCAATTAAAGTCAGCAGAAGCTGCTTCTTATCCTAATAAATTTAGCTCAGTAAGTATTAAGAGACATTTTTGGCCTCCTCTGACATATGCCAGTTGTAAAAGGCTTGAGAAAACTAAGATCTCTAAGGACTGGTGTAAACAAGATAGGTTTTTTTGGGTTTTGTTTCCCCTTCTTTTCTGATTTCTAAAATCACTGCTATGATAGTGTTTTGATACAAGAAGGCTTATATGGTATTTCCATATTTTAGTTAGATCATTCTATTACTAATGTGATCTTCTGCAGGTAAGACATACAGAACTTAAGATCATTTTTATCTCAGTGATATGATACGAACTAAACATAAAGTCTGATATTAAAGCCTTCCTTTCAGTAAGTGTTGACCCTAAAAAGAGCATGGGAGCCAACGCAAAAAAAAATTAGTAAGATAATGTAGTAGAATGTTGTTTTTTCTGTAGCAACAACATTATTTCTCTCTGTCAAAACTGAATGAGAGAGGATCTATCATCTCCCTAGTGAGTTCAGCAAAAGCACTGTATGAGAGAGTCAGCTCTCCGGTTGCAGAGTAAAATTTCCTGATGGGGGAATCCATAAAAACTTGCTACAGACCCTCTTTTACTAGGAAGCTATTTTTTAGAACTTGGCATCTGTCTTTTACAGCTGCTAAACTGCCCATGTGTTGTTACAGCTGCTAAATCCACAGTCAGAGGATGGAAGAAGAAAAAAATCTATCAGGCATGTAGCTTTAAGGCAAACTTTCAAAATATGTAAGTTTTATTTGGCCAAGGCCTGGAAATATTCCAAAGCAAACAGCACTCTGATTTTTATTATAGTTGATACAATTAAACCAGAGTAACCAGTAATATTTACATGTTAGCAATTAAAGTTAGGTTTAATTTGGCAATTGATATTAAGCCGAACCACTAGTTTAACTTACTTGATTTATGTTAAAAGAGAAATGTCTGTGTGTAGGTTGAGGTTTTAGAACGCTACCATTTTGCATGATGCTATTGCGTGGGTACCATAGACTTGCCTTGTTTTTCTAATTATATGGAGAATTGCTGTACTTTCCTCTTGCTTTCATTAAGAGATTTTTAGCAGAAGTAATGACCATAATATCTTCTCTTCTGCATGTTTTCTTAGTGAATATTGTGCGCCATCGTCTCAAGTGACTTTGCAGTCCTTACTTCATTAAAACCCTAAGCACTGTTGGCACTTGCCTGTTTTGTACTGTTAACTCCCTCTTAAAGCAGAAGAAAGTTAGGTTCCTGCTGACTGTTTTCAAAGATTTTGGACTTGCAGATACTCTGTAAGTACTCATACTGAATTCTTCTCACAAAAGTTGTTGCAAGGCAAAACTAAAGTGATTTGGAGAAGGTATTTAAGACATGCCAGGAGCCACCTGTGCCCAACAGCTGAAAAGCTACTGGCTGCTAGAGCATACTTAAAAGAAAACAAAGTGGGTTATTCAGGAGGGAATGGTAGGGTATCTGCAATAGCAGATGTAGGTGGCTGAGTCAAAATGTAAATATAGCTAATTGGATTAATTGAGCGTGTCTTCAAATGCCTGCCTTCTGGGGGGTCATAGATAAAGAGGAGGGGGATGAGTAGGCAGAATAAAACTGCGCCCAAACATATTTTCTGGCACTGCCTTGCAGAATTCAGATCTTTTCTCTTTCCCTTTTCCTTTCCACCCTAATGAAGAAAACGTAGAAGTGAGGCATTAGGATGGCTGTCCTAAAGCTCATTCAATTTTATGGGCATATATGAAGCACATAAGGTGGCGTTTTCATAATTTTTTGTTTGTTTATTTTTTTTCTTTAGAGCTTTCTGCTCCTGAAAAACTTATTTTTATTCCCCTTCTATTTCTTTTATCCCTTTTGCCTTTTCGTTTGGCATATAAGGCGTTCTGGTTAGTTTTGGCTGTCGTATTTCCAAAAGTAGATACCGCCACTGAGACTGATTAAAAATTTTGTCTGCTTGATCGCCCAAGAGAGGACCAAGAGAGAATTTTGCTTTGATAAACTATGTTAACTTTTTATGTGCAATGGAGGCTGCTCACCACTGTGCTGCCTTTGTACGTTTGAATTCCTAACATTATGATCAGTCATCACCTATTAAAATGTTAATATTGAAGGAAGTGTGTATGTGTAGCAGCCCTGCTGGGTTGTGCCTTACTCAGAGAAGATGTTTGTTTAATGATTCATTTGTTTCTGGAGTTTAAGAAAATTCTTCTATTCTCTTTAGAAACTTTTATTACTTAAGACTTAGCATAGAAATTAACTCCCAAAATCACAATGGATCAGATGATTAAAGCCAGTAAAGGAGCAGCAGGAGTTTATTTGCCTTATTGGCATATCGAAAACTAGGAGAGCAGGAGAAGAAATGAATATGCTTACTTTGATGAGAAAAATGTGAAACTTGAAATAATGATGAATGCTAGACTGCCACGGAGGTTAATCTTAATGATTACCTCACTCTTAGTTTAAAAAAACTAAACTAAACTAAAATTTCTGTTGTAGATATATGTCAGTGTTTACCAAGTTTGTTAGTCTGATCTTATTTTCCATGCTTGTAATAAAAAAAAAACTCAGAAAAGCAATCTCTCATGGTATAACACTGTGATAAATGCATAATTTACACAGAGGTAGGATTTCCAAGGTTAAGAAAAACATCAGCTGACAGTTGTCCTTGGGGAGATGTTTTTAGTCCCTCCTCCATGCATCTGTCAGAGTACAAACCCTGCTGAGCTGTTTCCTTCCACCTTCCCAAGAAATTCAGAGAGCTATACTGCTTATCTGGAGGTGTGTGGGAGTTTTTTTGCTCCTCTGACATTTAGCACTACTGTTCTTTGGAAAGAGAAAAAACAACACATGTAAAATATCTTGGCTGAAGATAATGGTGATTTATGGTATCTTGATTTGGTTTTTACCAAATGTATAATGAGGAGGAGAATATGCGCATGCTAAGTGTGCATATGCATAAATGTTTTTTGCTAATTATTCATTGTAGAAATTAAGGTAGTTTCTCAAGTTTTCATTCAGACCCCTAGACCTAGAAGCATAACACTGAAAGAATAGAATCCTGTGTAGTGCCAATTACAAAATATGTAGGAATGTGTTTATTAACATTTTATGTGAGCTGTAAGATGATACTTAGTACTTTGTCATGAAGTCCCTAGGTCAGGAGATACTAAATCATAATATTTATTGCTGTGAGGTAAAACATCTTGTAGTGAGAGTTCAGGCTTGGTAATCCTGGTGACAGGCCTTTAGACAGACTGTACTAAGGGCTGGGCTAAGTGCAGCTGGAATTTTTGAGAATGCTTTGTTCCATTCAAAATAAAGGATACTCATTTATAGCGTTTTGATGATGCATCAAGTCTCACACCAGCCTGCTTTCATAAAGAAGTGAGGGGCAATTATGAAGAAAAAGTGCTGTGTCTTTCTGTGGTTTATTTGACTTAATTTTCACCTGCTGGAAAATGTGGGATCACATAGCTATGGCATCTGGAAGTGCTGCTGCTGTAGTCTTCTGCTCTTGTAGTCACCAAAACCAGAAATGGTAAGTGGGAACTATGAAAGGTGAGGAAGATGTAAAGAAAAAATTAGTAGGTTGGCATTGCTCCCTGTGTTTCATCTGGATAGGTACGTACTACATACATGCTAATCTTCTTGAAAGCTTTACTTGAGATCTCTTAGGTCACTGCTTTTAATCTATTTATGTGGTGAGTTCTGTTTTGCAGATTGCTTCGTAATGTCATGTATTATACGTTGTCTGAATGGAATGGAAAGCATTTAAATCCATTTTTCTTATTCTTACTGTCTGGGTTTTTTTCCATTTATTTTTCCATATAAAAGTATGGAAATTGCAGTGTGTTGCAGAGGTTCCATATGTAAATGATCAAGACCAGGTATTAGAAGCAGCTTAGCTGCAGAGAGCTAATAAGTTAATTTACCATTTTAATCACAAGGTACTATTGCCTTGAAAAATCAGTACCCCATCTGTAGCATATGCAGTGACTATATATTAAATTCCATCTGTCAATTAATATTACGCTTGCAACGTTTTAACTAGAAGAGAACCCAGAATTATAGTGATATTTGAGCTGGACTTTTCTGTGTGACTGGAAGGTGATGTTGCAAGAAATGTTAGTTTTTCAATATTTTCCTGGCTTGGGCTGACCACAATTTTGCATGGATGCTAAAAGGCATTTTAGGAGGATCGGTAGCTTTCTGCACAGGTGACTGGGTGGTTCAAGGGTCCTAGTGTTCTGAGAACAGAGGGAGATTGAAGTGTGATACGTGTAGGTTGTCACACGTTGAATATTCTGTCATTGTGTGAACCCCGCTATGGCAGACAGAGAATAAACAGAGGTAGTGGCACAAACTCCCACCACAGTATTTTCAGCCTTGTGCTGTTGGACACTTTCTTTGCAATGCCAGGGCCTCAGGTTTTCTTGTTTTTGTAAGAATTTTCACTTCTGTTTTAATTGATGTGGAGGAAATCTTGCGAATTCGAATCCCAAAAAAACTTAGAAATCAGAAGGTGACATTTAAAATTATTTTTTAAGCCAGTCTCGGGGTATTTTTGGTATCTAACTTGTTACCTACTTTTGGAGTAGTTTTGATTTTTGTACTGCCTCTGTTCTGGTGGCTTCTGTTATTGTGTATTTTCTTTCAGTGAAAGAACAGCCAGAATTTGTTTTAAATGTGGGTGTCAGTAAGTTAAATACCCACAGAAGAGCTAAATGGCTCAGCAGCTATAAATTGCCATGTTGATTCTGTTGCATTTTTGCATTCAGGTACAGAAATTTAGCAACCCACGCTGGAAAAGTCCACCCTTGCTTATAAGCTTTGCTTGTGGCAGGAGCGCTTGATCCTTCCAGTATCCAAGGTTTGACATTGTCTGATGGAGAGCTGCTAAGACAAAATGCAGAGGGTTTTATTGGGTGCAGCACTCTGATTGCTGGTGATGTTTGAAATGAACAGTGGGATACAGACGTAGAACAGAGTAACTCCTGCTATGCTATTATTTTATCTCTTTTTTTTCTGCCCTGGCTGGTACAGTTCAAGCAGGTAGATGGTAGAACAGAGCAGGCACCGTCCCTGCTGACGCTGAAGTGCCTCGATATTAGAGACTAATGCCAGGACTAGGCGGCGGCTGAAATGCTGGGAAGAGGTCAGTAACAAATTCCACGTGGTACTTCCCTTGCTAAGGGCTGAGGAACGGGGCTGGTGTAGAAAGGGCCTATCTGAGTACACACATTGCTCCGTGACCTTTTCAACCCAGGAGGTTCAGATTGCAGAACTTTATGCGATGGAGGCTGAGATTGCCGTTAATCATTACTGAGCTGGGTGTAGATGGAATCATGAAATGCTGGTCCTGTCATTCTCTTGAAACAATGACTTCATTAGCTGCCAGGAAGCTATTTGGCAGGTCCCTTCATGTGAGTTCCCTCCAATGAAAAATGTTGGCTGGAGAGTGACCCCTGGCATGGGAAGCGTTTGAAACTGAGCTTGCTAGAAGGCCGAGAGATTGCCATGTTTACCCAGGCAGACCAAGCGCCAAGAATTAATTAGTTTCAACCCATGCTACATGGCAGAAACACAAGAAGCGGCTCTGATCTTGGGATTGACTGTGCAGGTGGAGTCTTGCACCGTGGTGAGGTTTCCCATAATTAGAAAGCTTTAAATCAGAGGTCGGGGCTCTGTTGTGAACAGGTGAACCAAAACTTGCACATACCAGAGCTCGCAGGCTTCTTTATAAATGAACAGTTTAAAATACTTAAAGTAAAAATAAAAAATAAAATCATGTGCTTTGTTGAGACTTGTTGGATTGTTCCTCAGGCTGGAAGTGGGGATTGTTTGGATTCTTTTAGTTTGCATTTGACTGGGCATGAGTGAAACCACACCTGAAGCACATTTCAAGCAAGTGCAAGAAGGATGACAATGTTTTTCTCTGTTGTGCTTCTATTTGTGACTTACTGGAAACTGGGCTTATTTTATTATTTTAATAAGCTCTTGTTTTTTGTCAAAATTGCATTCCTCGGCACATTCTCAGGGGGGACTTTAGCTGCCTGTTTGAGAATGCTTTGTAAAGGTAATGTTCTTGCCTGCTGGGCAAACTGCTTCTGCTGTGGTACAAAATTGTGAATTCTTGGCATAATTCTAATCTAGTGAAGGTGGATTGATTTTGGGAAAACAAGTTCCTCTGGCATTTCCAATTTCTTGTCGGGCTACAAATGCATAGATGACTTTTATAATCCCATACTATGTCAAGGAAGACATACTGGCTGCGGTACACTGAGATTTCTGTTCATCTTTTGTATTCTACCTTGTTCCAAAACAACTCATCCTTTAATAACAAATTATGACACTGCAGTTTCTTTGGATGTTCTGACATCTTACTGCCAATGTGGTTTTTTTTTTTCTGTCAGTTCTGGTTTTGAAAAGGATGCTGTCTTTTAAGAGTTGATTTCATTTAAATGCATTAGTCCTGGTGCTTGCAGGGATGTCCTGCAAGGAGATCCATCTCTGCATGGAACACTTGTGGTCAGCAGCTGTGGTTAAGTGGAAGGAAGTTATGGAGTCGGTTGCTCACAAGCAGGTCTCCCCTATTCTTAGTCTACTCTTTTTCATGATCACTGTTCCCAGAAAGGTATTTGAACAGGATGTTGCCCATCACAGCCCCTTACTTGTGTCAGTGCCCTTCGGGACTCTTGTGAGCACCAACCCTGTGCCTGGCTTTCCTTCAAAGGAGCAGGAGGTTGATGGCAGGATGGGGACCCAGTCATCATCTCTCACTCCATGCTTTCCTCTCTGAAGAGCCTTGCTGTGCCATATGGGTGGTGAGAACACTCATCGTCCTTCCTTGGATGATTTACCAACCCCAAACAAGCTGTATTTCCTCTCAATATTCTTAGCCATCTCCGACATGACGCAGGTAAAGCATGACACAGCTTACTTCACCTTTATCGTCCTCTTTCCTGAGCAATCTCAGTTATTAATATTGGAATAACTGGGGGTGGGAAGAGGGTTAATTCTATTTCCAGTTGTTCAGGCTCTTCCTTCATGCTTTGCAGGTCCTTGAATTGAAATTTAGGTTTTCAGTCTCTCTCTCTGTTGGTGTACAGTTGCTTCAGCCAGACTTGGCATTGCACTGCCGTGTCATTGACTCTGTTGCCTGTGCATGTCAAATTGATAGATTGATTTTTAATTTTAATGGTATGTGTCTCAGTAAATAGATACTTGGGGATAAGCTAAATATATTTTTACTACTTTTTTGTTTTAATTTTTATATCTAGTTTAGATAGATAAATAAATTTTCCACGCAGCTGTGCTTCCAGTATTTTCTATAAGTGACCAGAAAGGGAGTCTACTCTAATGGTGCAATTCATGAAATTTTAGGCGCATAAATACTCAGTATTACAAGTTCTCTAAAATAAAAAGAATACAGTGCCTTTGGATGGAATTGTGCTTCATTCTATCTTACGTATGGCTCCTACCTATTATAGAGCTGGAGTACTGGGACTGATGGGTTTATTCTGAAACAAGGGTCTGTGACTGCCTGGCTACTGGATTTTGCAGATGACTAGAGGTTCAATTTTGCTGTGACTGTCATGTTTGTGGAGATCTGCACTACCCTGAAGTATTTTGCAAATTCAGCAAAGAGTGTATTTAAAAATCAGAGTAAATTTATAACCCATTTATGGGAGAATGTGTATATCTACTGTGACCTGAACTACTTCCCCAGAGTCTAGAAGATTTCCCCCTTTCTGTGTGCAGGGGTGCTCTTTCAAATCTGAAAGGTAACAATTAGCATTTCCCTTTAACTCGTACAACTATGATTTTTTTCAAATGCCTGTTGACCTCTGCATTTACGTCATTTTAATATCTGAACACATATACATCTTAAATATTTTAAGTATTGTAGGAGCCCAGAGGGTAGGTCGATGTTCCCATACATCTTGCAAGACATAAAGTGATTTTCCCAAGGTGATACAAGTGTCGCAGCAATAATGTACCCAGAAATGGAGCTCATTGCCATGGATTTCAGCCCATTGCCTTTAAAAAAAGGTCTCTCAGATTTTCATTAGTCTAATACAACCCAGTTTAGGGTGTTAGGTTGTGATTATTCAGGGACAAGACTTTGCATGGTCCATATAGACAGTGTAAGCAGAGGTGTTCTGCTGAACAAAATGACCCACAAAACTCAAAACTGGAAGGAACTGTTAGGACCCACCGCCTGCCTCCCTGACGCAGGGTGTATTGCAGGTCAGCAAATAGCTGTGTGCGGGGGCCAATCACTTGTGCTTCACAAAGAGGGTTTCTGCCAGGGAGGATCCAGCCTTGATCCAAAAACCAAGAAATGGATAACCTGCTGCCACCTGCAGCCCTTTCTTGCGGGGAATGGTCACTCCGGCTGCTCCTAATTGGAACTTGTCTGGCTGTGTCTTACATTAATTCACCGAATACCTGCCTCTGGTGGATTAACAGACCCTGAGTCCTCATTGCCATTTCCCTGTAAAGGTGTGTGTGTCGTGCAGGCAGCCCACCCCTCAGATGGACCTCAGGGCTGATGGACCAGGCTGAGCTGCTAAAAGCTGAACTGTTTTTCTCCAGCATTTTGAATACTACGGTGGCTTTTTCGTGTGCATCTGCACTTTTTCAACATCATTTTAAAGATCTGGAGACCAGAACTGACTTTGTAATCCTGTTTTTGCTCACATTATTTTTTTTTTCTGAAAGGATTAAATACATGCGAGGAGTGTGCTGTCCCCTCANACAATTGGCCTCAAGTTGCAGTGATTTGGGTCTCTCTGAATAACCATACTGTCCTCCTTCATTTCTCTGCTGCTCTGAGTTACCACCTGCTTTTTTTCCATGTTTGTTTCCATTGTGGATGATTTACTTTCTGGAGCGTCACTCTAAGTATTGTGATTTAGTGGTATTGTCCTGTTTACAGGTACCCTGGAGACCTCTCAGGTACCCCAAACATTGATGCTATAACCTTAGTGAGTGGCATCGCTGAGGGTGTGATTTAGGACACTGAAGACAAAAGTAGTGGAGTTTGGTGAGATGAGAAGGAAGTAGTTCTTTTATCTTCTGGATATTTACATGTGGTTTGTTCCGTTCTGTTTCCAAGTAGGCATTGAATGTGCCATGCTTTACGTCTGAAATAGCAGCAGAATAACCTAATGGTTACTAAGGTAATGAGAACCCACCGTTCCCTTACCAATTCATGTAAATAAAGTATGGAATTTAATTTCAGCCTGTGTTACCTGAAGCAGCTCAGGCATCTGATAAAACAAATGATCTACACATTCTTCTCTGGCTTCTCTTTCAATTTCCATTGAAAGATTGAGATGTTTCTCTTTTCATAAATAAATGAGGCTGCCCTGCAGATGAGGGGAAGAAAGCAGCCTACAAATTACATCCTTTGTTTTGCAGCTGTTTTCCCTCTGTGACTCAAAATATGTTTGTCTTTCTGCTGAAACTCTTCTATTGCATGTAATCAGGATTGAAGGCTTGACACCCTCGAGTTCCTCTTTTTATTTTTCTCTCAATATACAACTTAATAGGTTTGGTATCTGTTCTTGTGCTACAGGTTGTAGGCATAGCATGAGGGTGAATTCCAGATTAATTTCTTAATCAAAAGAAGGAAGGAATGTTCCTTTCCGATCATGTATCAAAAAGCAGTATGGTAAAACCAGGCATTTGCAAACGCGGGATGGGTAGATGAGTGGGTGAGAAGGTTACCCGGTGAAATGATTCTTGGTGGGAATTGTTACCGGCCTTGGGAGTGGGGGCAGCAAACAAGAAATGGGAAGGAGCTCTGACCACTGTGCAATGAGGCAACACTACACCCCAGACCGTCTTGACTTGGTAATGGAAAAAGAGAATCCGTATCAAGCTACTCGGCAGCAAATCAATCACCTGGGTCCCCCAGGCTGGGCACGGAAGATTGTATCTCTCCTACAGGAGGAGGAAGGAGAAACAGCTGGGACATGGGACGGAGTCGTGCTTGAAGTAAGAGGATCTATTGTAAGAGAAGGACAGCTTGTTAAGCTGCATTATGGGCCTGCAGAATACTGCTCCTGCTTTTTGATGCTACGGATTGTAAGCAAATTAATATCTTGGCCATGTTAAAGTGATACTAAGTCACAAGCCCCTTGTGAACATCAGCTGAGTCGGGTGTTTTAGCCTAATAGCTATTTGGCCATTAGAACTTCATGCTCAGAGGGGTGGATGGAGGCGGTGAAGTGGACAGCTGGCATAATATACGGACACTTGAACCGGGAAATGAAAACACAGCTGCTGGATCTAATTTTAAACATAGATCTTGATCAGATCCCTCTAGGTCCTGGTTGTCCTGCTACAGCAAAGTCATTAGTGGGTGTAGGGAGGCGTGAAGTTCAAGATACCGGTAAAACACTTTCGTGAAAAGGGGAACCACCCTTGCTCCGGTTATGGTATTTCCGTTTTTCACAGTAAGTATTGTTAACTTTTAGAAAATGTGGGTGAAAATAGTTTCTGGCTGGTACATGGTCTAGTGCTGCCTGCACAGGCAGCCCCTCTGGGTTCTTAATGGGCAGCAGAAATCACTGTCCTAAAAGCACATGGGCGGGAAGAACTGCTTCAAATTAGCAAACCATATAAAAAACTAGGTTTTTTTCTAATATTTTTAAATTTATATGGTTACAGTATGGGTCACAAGATGACAATTCCGAGTTTTTACATCAGGTGTCAGGAATGCAGGGGCGGTAGCAGTGATCTGGAGTGCCATCTAGCGAGGCCTCTGCACATCCAGCCTGACTTTTTTTTCCAGCAAGTATAAAAACAACTGCAAGTAATACCGTACCTGTATAACTCTGCTAATATAGGATTAACAAATTAGAAATTGTATTAATTCAGCAGCTGGTTAAGTATTATCAAGTTTCTCTTTTGCTTTCAGAATGCTATTACCAAGTTGGGTGTTTTGTTTTAAAGTGTGATGGGTTTGTTCTCCTTTATTATGACTATGAAGCTAAAATTTAGGGCTGTGGGAACATTCCTGGGATTGGTTCTCTCCAGGAAGCGACCTGAGCTATGGGAATCTGCAGTGGCTGTGGACACATGCAGCACATTCAGGTCTTCTGATGTGAGGGTTCCCCTCTACTCTGTTAACCACAGGATAGGTTTAGAAGTAACAGCTTTGCTGATTTATATCTGCTTCAGGAAAGCAAAATGTCCAAAAGACTTTTTTTTTTTTTTTTTTTTTTTAATTGCAGGAAACTTGATGAAATAAGAATAAAAGATAAAAATATTTGGGGCGTTTATGAAAAACTTCTAAACTACAACCTGGCTTTACATTTACGGATCTTGATTAGGCTGGAAAATTTAATAAAATATAGTGTTATTATTCTAAAGATAGTCCACTTTATCTGGTGTAAATCTCTGATACACTCTAAATTAGTTAATGGTCTCATTCAAATATAAGTATGCAATTATCTGTCTTTTTTCCTAAGGCAAGTGGGTAAAAGAGGGGTGCTTATTCTAAGGTGACATATAAAATCTTTTTTGTAAAGCATTGTAAATAGAGTTAAAAGAGCTAAAAAGCTCCCACTGGGGGGCAGAGATCATAAACGGACAAGCAAGAGGTCACATTTTATTTAAGCATGTCCCCTAATTTCTTTTCAAAAGCATTAGCACAGCTAGTTATAGTGTTAAAGATTTGTGTTATAGTTGAACTTTCTTGTTTCCTGCTTCCTATACGACTGAATGGTGGTGTTCTTGTTTCAGCTCAAAAGGCTGTGAAATGCCAGCTGCCAAGGATGCTTTATTTCAACTCTTCTATCCCACGTTTGCTTATGTGTCCTCTCTAAGCATGTACATTTGCCCGTACCTCATGTCTATTGCTCTTATTGTCAACAGGCAAGTTCAGAGATACCAAAATTGCGAAAGGAGGACCAAAAAGCACGGAATGCGCTCTTAGCTGATATCCAGCAGGGAACTCGCCTGAGGAAAGTGACTCAAATCAATGACCGCAGCGCACCACAAATTGAAAGTAAGTGCGTGCTCCTGGGCAAGGTCCCTGGGTGGGCTTTGGTGAGGCCTCTGTTGTGGAGGTCAGCTCCATGCTTCTCAATCTGACGGGCAGGTTTGAAATCCAGCAAAGGTCTACATCTTCACATGGCTTTGAGGTGCAGGGAGAGGGGACGCTTTCTAAAAGTGTGTCCTGCTCTAAGATCAGGAACTATTAACGCTTCATAATAAGTCTATGACTGGATATCACCTTAACAGGCATTCCTTGTCTAAAAAAAATCATGAATGATGAAATCCTTGAGAGTTTCTCCATAAAATAATTGTTTAAGCAGGAATTGGTGGCTCAGGCACCTTGAACTGAACTTACTTGAACTGTAAGGGCAGTTCACAGCATGAACAGCACCTTTCTTCCCTGAGCCTGCCTGAAGAGGGGAAAATCCTGATCTTGGCTGTGTTTGTTGGTGTTAAGCCATAGCAGCCTGAGGACCTTCTGATATATCCTGGGGGTTTTGTGACTTTTTTTTTTTTTTTTAAACAGAACCCAAAGGAGCTAATAGAGATGGAGTTACTTCAGCCATTAATAAAAGTGGCTCTCAGCAGCCTCTGGGAGGCTCTCAGCAGCCTCTGGGAGGCTTATTTGCTGGTGGCTTTCCTGTTCTCAGACCAGCAGGCCAGAGGGACATGTCAGGTAAGGGCTTCATTAGCATGGAGGAACATCTGGGGGGAACTGTGATTTGGGTTGAAGCTTCACTTTAGTGACTGATTTTTGTTATGAACTCTAATTGAACTTGTAACCATGGAAGGCTCAATTAATAATGTGCTTGAAATCATCTTTCTAGATCTCAAGTGCCTTATTCTTTAAAATGTCAATAATAACTATCTCTACGCTGGGTAAGAAAGAGATTGAATAGATTGTACTGAGGTTTAATGGAGATTTTTTGACGTTAGTTTAATGAAAACTTTAAATGTGCCTTGAATAGAGTATTGAAATCTGAGCTTACCAACTTCAGCATGGATGCAAGTCCTGTTTCTTTCCCTTCATTAGTGTGTGTTTGTGTGTTACCTCAAGGATTTATATTTAAGATCTCTGTCCTCTAGGTTTTATAAAGCACAGCTGTCATCCAGCAAGGTAACTTACTGACCTGAAAAATAAGGCACTTGTCACTTCACAAGGGCAGGAGGAAGGCACGTGTGGGAGCCCTACCGCTGCTTCAGCCTCAGGAAGCACTAGCATCAACAAGGAGTGACTTTTAGAGTCCCAGCAATGGCCTGTGGTGCTGCTGGGCAGCTGGTGCCTGCTCAGGCAGCACAGAGCAAAGCAGGCATTTGCAGGGAAAGCCAGAACTTGGCTCTAGCTGGGTGGGTTTCTCCTGGAAGGCAACCTTGAGCTGTGCAGCACAGCCTCTGACTGGGCTTCCTCGCGTAGCCTCAGCTGCAGCAGCTACTTTTGAGTTGTTCTTATGCCTGTACCCGTGCCTGTCAGCCTGGATGAATATAGCATGAGATGCTTTCTCTGGCATCTTGCTTTGAGAAAAATCCTTGACATTTACCCAGGAAAACACATTTTGTAAGGCCGAGTCTTTGGGCGTTTGCTGTTGAGGCATCAGAATCTGTGCCTTCTGGAAAGCCTTTGAGGCACTACTTTTAAGAACACTACCTGTTTTGTCCACAGGATTGAGATTTATGGAACACGTGTGAACTTTTTAATCTTAAGTATGTGACTTCAAGCTGATGTGTGTCAATCTACTTGTTTTCTTCGAGGCCTTCGACTGTCAATTCCATCCCTGTTCAGTGGGCTGTGGGAGGCAGATGAGCCTGATGTGGAGGACCCCAAGCCTCTGCAGAAAAGCACCCTCTTCTTAAACTGTTCCATTTTGCAGAAACTGAGGAACAGGGAGGGGAGGAGAGTCTCTCAGCAGGTCGTCCTAGTAGAAATTTGCAGGGAAAGACAGAACTCGGCGCTCCCTGTGTGATTTTTTTTTTCCTGGAAGGCAATCCCAAGGGTCCCTGGTGCCCATGGAATACATCACCTCCAAAGCCCTCTTTCTCCAGGGGCAATCTGTTGGATATGAGATGTTTTGGGTGAATTAATCACTCAGGGGACCCACTGGGGAGGGGAAGATGAAGAGCTTGCTCTTTGTACTGTTTCATGGGAATGAAATCCTGATGTCATCTATGTGATACGTGTTTTTCAGCTGGGAGGTCTGGGCAGCTTCCTGGAATCCGAGCAGCAGCTCCCAGGACCCCCGCCCCACCGAGCAGCAGCACTGCGAAGGGGAGCAGCATCCCCTCACACCCAACCGAAGGTCCAAGGGCACCCATCCCACCGGAGCCTCCCAGCACCTCCCGAGTCGCAGCGGGCCCCGGGCGGTCCAGCCTTCCCGCTCCTCCTCCACCACCTCCTGCTTCCAGCAAACCTTCCCTCACTTTCCCCCCTCCTCCACCTCTGCCCCCTCCAGCTGAGCGGCCTCCCAAGGGGGTCTCTCCCAACACGGCTCCTTCACCGCCCCTCCCTCCTCCTCAGGCTGACAAACCCACCAAGTTTCAAGCAGGTGCTACGCACACACCCCCTCCTCCTCCTCCTCCTCCC
>VZRU01003684.1:665917-709985 GCA_013398155.1 Pedionomus torquatus
CCTCCCACCCCCGGCCCCCCCCAGCCAACAGCGGTGGTGGAGACCAGGAAGAAGAGACCCGGCCGAGGCACAGGTGAGAGCAGCACCTTCGGAGAAGCCAGGCTTTTTTCTCCCTTTGGCTGGCAGGGGAAATGGCACTGGTGGCTGGAGATCTTGGAGGGGTGAGGATGAAAAGCACGCGTAGTAGGAGGGTGGTTCGTCACATGGGAAAAATACCTGCAGGTCACACAGTGTGTAAGGAGCGTGAGAGACCTCATGCTGTACAGTTCAATCTCTCATTCTTGTGAAAGCTACGTTTTGGGAACAGTGGGCTGCTCCTTGTGTTTGTGTTGGCATTGGTGTCTCCAGCAGTGCAGTGGCTGAGCTCAGTGTCTGACAGGGCAGCAGAGGGTACACCACCAGATCTGCAGCTGCCCGAGTGCCAGCCTCCAGAGATATCCCTCTACTGCTGGACCCGTGCATTCTGGAGCAATATTGGCGATGGCTGGGAAATGTCACAGTAGAGAATAAAGCAAAGATGGGGCAGCTACAGCCGCAGATGAACAAAGGCAAATACAGATGCAGCCCTCTGCTTTTCAAAGGGAGGCACCCTCCCATGACCAGGGTGGCAGGGCCAAAGGTTTCCCTTGACTACTTGGGAAGCAGGGATAATAGCTAGCATTTCCCTCAGCAGGTGGTAGAAGGAACTTTTATCAGACTTCTCTGATATAACGATATTAATAAAAAAAATGAGCCTATATCTGTGTGGGCTCGAGAAATTAAGACAGCTCCTTATTAAGGAACATCTGAAGAGAATGTTCTGTACCCTGTATTTTAGCAGCCAGCTGTCAAGAGAAAGATTACTGGTTCCTTTTGACAGCCATGGGGGAAAGGCCATGCAAGTACAGATCAGGTGCTTCATGATGGTGATTAATGCTGCTTGGGAACTGCCTGAAGAACTGTTATTTTGTTGAGATGCCTGTTTCTCCTGGTGGTTCAACTTTTGAGGTTTCCGTAAGATTAACCTGTCTTTCTCTTGGTTATCTTGAGGGAGCAGCAGTTTTGAGAGGCTGCAAACTTGGAGGCCTTGGGCTCCCTCCCCCTTACACAGTTCCTGTGGTAGAACTTTGATGGCTCTTGCAACTCCTCAGTGAAATGCACAAGAATAATGGCAGTTCTACTGTGTAGCTCCCAAGGTGTCAGGAAATTTTCTCTCAGATATACCATCTAGGATGGTTGGGTTTGGGTGGGGTTTTTTTCTTAAAGAAACTGCTTGTTCCTGCAAAATTGGAAGGACAGTCTTCCCCTCCAGACTGGGACAAAACCCTACTTCAGAACGTCAGATTTTTCCTAGAAGTAGAAAGTCAGGTCCAGTAGTGACTTAAGTTTAATACTTAATGCTATAAATCCATGGTCAGGCTTGACACACGGCAACTATGAAGCTGGTAAGTTTGCCCCAAATATCACCTTCCTTCTACACTGCCTCCACTTTTGTGCAAAGCTTGCTCTTGGGTTCGTTAAGTCCTGATGATGTTTATGTGCTGATTTGCTGCTTCTTTTCAAGGAGCCGGTGCTGGGAAATTAGTCACACCTCCCCAGCCACCGGCAAGGTCGCCAACAACTGAACTTACAAGCAAGTCTGGAGTCTCTGCCTGGGCTACGGCTCATGACCCCTACCCGCCGCTTAAAAATGGAAACATGCACATCATTGGTAACATCATCTAAGTTGTATCTCTTAGCCTTGGTTAATAACTTTCATACAAAAGCCTGTGTATGTCTCAGATCTCTAAAAGTCATATGAAGCTTTCTCATGGTGATAACAGGGTAGTATAACTAGACCCATTAGAAACATTTTTGTACAACCTTATACAATGAGAGAAGATAAAGGCTTTTTCACAAAGGTTTTGAATCATCCAGTAGACATGAAAAACATGCACTACCTGCGAAATCATTTAAGTCGTGAAAAGTCGCTGTAGTGTGTGCTTCTATTACCATGCTTAAAGCCCGTTCATGGACATTTAGTAGCTTCAATCCCATAGAGCAAAGACTGCTAAGAATTATTTATGTGGTCTGATGAATTGCCCATTCATTCTTGCTTAGAGCTAAATGGCTTGAAAACCACCTAGGCATATCTCCATTACCACAGTATCATCAATGCAGAAAACTGGAATGGCAGACAGAAGTTTATCTCTTCAGTTAGTAGCAGGCAGATTTGCAATTAAGCCAGAAACTTGGATGGCTCACACAAGTACTCCTCAAGATTGCTTATATGGGATGAGCCACTGTCAATTCCAGGGGAAAACAAGTCAGCATTTTTAATTGCAATTACTTGTGACAATGTGTGAGGTTTTTTATTTTTAAGTATCTCTCTAACCGTGCCTAATGTTTATTTCCCTGAAATTTCTCAGATGACTTTGAATCTAAATTCACCTTCCATTCTGTGGAAGATTTCCCCCCACCTGATGAATTCAAGCCATTTCAGAAAATATATCCCAGCAAGATACCTAGAGGTAAGTGTGGAAACATCAGAAGGTCTGATAGTTATCCAGTAGGATTAAAAACATGGAATTAAAATGAGGAACCAAAACAGCATTAATGTGAAGAACTTGGTTGCTAGCATAGGCACAGAGAGGAATGGGATTTTTTAGTGGTAACAGGGACCAAAGATACTTAAAAGCACTTAATTACTTTATAGTTTCGTTTATAGTCTTTAAAACGATGTTGCTAGACACACAGTCTGTGTTCTTTAGATTGCTGAATTTGCAGAGCCCTATTAAAAGCAGTGATGCCAGACTTAGGCAGGTACCAACCTGGGGATTTTTGTTCATGAACTTGTGACATCACAAAAGAAAGGTGACTTTATCCATGCCTTCCATCGTGTGTTTTGATTTAAATCCTATGCATGGCGTTTTACACACCTGAGTATCAAAGGAACTTGGTACCTGAATCTTGTCCGGAAAGGAATGAATGAACAAACGTGCTTCCCTCCGGTCTTTTAACTTAGAAACTTGGCATCAGGTCACTGTTGCAGGAGCAGAACTTCATCTGTCCAGCTTTGAAAACTGAAGTTGAAGGTGCCAAAAGATTTCATGCCCGTATTTTGCTTTTTTATAAGCCCTAGTCTTTTCTGCATTATTAGATCAACTATTTATCTCCAACTTTTCATGAAGTCTTTTTTGGCCAAGGTACTTTGTATGACTTCTCACAGCAGCCTCAGTCAGACTAAATCGTCTGCTGTAGGATCTTAGGAAAGATATATTTGCTAAAGGGCTACAAAGCATAAACAATACAGATATGTATATGTAAGAGTAGGAGATAAACACAACATTCCCGCTGTAGAACTGCATCCAAAATACGTATTTGTCTCCTCTGATTAAATCTGTCCTATCTGTCTACAGATCCCTCTAAAAATCCTCCATTAAGAACACACGTGAGATGAGAAGAGTCTTCTGATCCTCTCTGGATTAGTATTAAAAAAAGAACAACGTGAAGATAACCTGTAAAACAGCAGGGGGTCCCCATTACAGTGAGAGAGATTATATTTGAACTGCAAGTGCTGCAACATTAACACTTCTATAAACTGGAAAATTGATGTAAATGATACTTTTTAAACTGGGCTACATACTACAGGAATCTTATTACAGGCTTTTAAATTATTGTATATAAGTGGATATTTTTTAAGCAAAGCAGCATAAAATTTAAAATCTTTGTAATATTAAAATGATTCTCGTTCTTATCATGCCAACAGATGTTACCTCAGAACTTTTTGCATTACATGCCTGTAGTTAATTTTCCCCTTCAATCATAATTGTAATTTATTTTTTAAAATTCTCCAGTTATTATTCAGACATTTTGTAGCAAATTATCAGAAACTAACGTGATACCAATAGTCTCTTCATATGTTCCTTCACTTCTCCTATTCTGCCTGTCCTCAGATGGCAGCAGAACGTCGCTTTCATGAGCAGATGGGCCCACAATCCTTTTCTCATCAAGCACAAAGAGGAAAGAGATGAGAAGAAGCTGCAGCTGTTGTTGAGCCTACCTCCTATTGACTACAGAGCCTTATAGAATAGTGTCTGAAGAAGCCCAGCTGGGTAGGGTAGTCATGGACTTGACAAAGATGACAGAACTTTTCAAAACTGGAGGAAAAGAAAGTTGTTCTACTATAAGAAAAAAAATAATGGCGTGTGTGAATACACATGCCATGAAGTATGTATGTAAGGGGCATGTATCCTGTCTTTCTGCTGGCAAAGTGCGTATTTACCGTTTGTGTGACAAGCTGTCTTTACCCAGCAATTAGGAGACCTTTGGATGAGGAGTTCCAACACCTACATTCTAAACAGGCAACCAGAGCGACTGTTGTTCACCCATAGCAGCAGTGAGGATTCATTGTCCAAAATACACCATGTGGAACAAGCAGTCCCCAAAGTGGTTGTTCCCTTATAAATACAGTTGGTTGAAAAAAGTAACAGTCTAGCAGTGAATGAGACTTGAGCTTCTGCTTTTAAAATGCAGCCTGGGGTAAGGTCTTTGGATCGCAGATGTTCAGATGTAGTTAGAAGAGGTCTCTTTCTGGCAAGAATTACCCTTATTCTTGTGCATTTCATTGCATTAGGAGGAGTATTGCCAGCTGGGAGATGAGGGAGCCCCTCTGCGCCGCACTGGTGAGGCCACACCTGGAGTACTGTGCCCACTTCTGAGCTCCCCAGTACAAGAGAGACATGGACATACTGGAGAGAGTTCAACAAAGGGCCACTAAGATGATGAAGGGACTGGAGCATCTCTCCTGGGACTGTTCAGTCTGCAGATGTGAAGACTCAGAGGGAATTTCATCAACATGTATAAATATATGAAGAGGGGGTATAACGATGGAGCCAGGCTCTTCTCAGTGGTACTCTGTAACAGGACCAGAAGCAATGGGCACAAAGCGAAACACTGGAAGCCCTGTCTGAACATCAGGAAACACTTTTTCACTGTGAGAGTGACCGAGCACTGGCACAAGTTGTCCAGGGACATTGCAGAGCCTCAGTCCTTAGAGATGGTCAGAAGCTGCCTGGACATGGTCCTGGGAACGGTCTGTAGGTGGCCCTGTTTGAGCAGGGGGTGTTGGACCACATGATCTCCAGCCCTCCTTTCCAACCTCAACCACTCTTTGATTCTGCTTCTTGCAGCTTTCCTGGGCTCCTGTACTTGGGTCAACAACATCATACAACATTACTGGCTTGGGGAAGAGTGGTTAAAAAGCTGCATGGCAGACCTCCTATTCAACAGCCAGCTGACCATGAGCCAGCAGTGTGCACAGGTGGCCAAGGTCAATAGCATCCTGACCTGTATCAGAAATAGTGTGGCCAGCAGGACTAGGGAAGTGATGGGCATTCCCCTGAACTTAGCACTGCTGAGGCTGCACCTCAAGTGCTGTGTGCCAGTTTGGGGTCCCTCACGACAGGAGGAACATTGAGGTGCTGAATTGAGCCCAGAGGAGGGCAATGAAGCTGGTGAGGGGTCTGGAGCACAAGTCCTGTTAGGATTGGCTGAGAGAATTGGGGTGGTTCAGTCTGGAGAAAAGAAGGCTGATAGGAAACCTCATCACTCTCTACAACTACCTGGAAGGAGCTTGTAAAGAGGGGGAGTCAGTCTCTTCTCCCAGGTAACAGGTGATAGGACAAGAGGAAACGGTCTCAAGTTGTACCAGCGCAGGTTTAGATTGAATTATTAGGAATAATTTCTTCACTGAAGGGCTGTCAAGCATGGGAACAGGCTACCCAGGGAAGCGGTTAAGTCACCATCTCCAGAGATGGGCAGGCATAGTGCTCAGGGGCACAGTTCAGCAGTAGATGAATAGGTTTATGGTTGGACTCAATGATTTTAAAGGTCTTTTCCAACCTAAATGATTCTACAAAAGGGCACTGCTGTTCCAGGGTAAGCCCAGTGCTAATAGCCAGGCTATTTACAGTTATGACATTAATTTATATAATTGCCATAAATTCCCCTCAGCAGCAGCTGTAACAACATTGTAGATCACAGGTGAAGATTCTTCCTCATGGCCATGCCTTTGAACAAAACTATTTGGAAAAGACAGGTAACTGCACCTTTTCATATCCCTGCTTTTCTCTTAGTTCTTGTAACAGCTCAGTTATGCTTTAACTCCTACTCCCACACACGTGTATGCTCATGGTGTGGAGAAAGGTGCAAGGGTAACAAGCTCTAGGACTCTAAGAAAACATCATTAGTCTTTTTCTGGCCTATTATACCACCTTGATGTACATCGTGCAAAAAGAAAAACGAGTGATGCTTGACCAACACTTACTGTCACTGTCGTTATTAGTTACTCGATAAACATGCATGAATATAGTAATAAGTAGGGGTCAGCATATACATTGCTTCTCAAACAACTGGGAAAGTTTAATACTGCTTTGAAGAATATTTTGTTATAGTACTATTAAAGGTGACTTGTGTTGGTTCTCATTTGTTCTGGACCTTGTGTACTGCTCTGTAATAATTACCTTCATAAGGATTTTGAAACTACTTAATGGTCTATTACCTCCCAGTAGGTATCTAAAGGAGAAACAATGTTACTCCTGTTCTTATTACAATTAGGGTTACTTTAGAAGCAAGCAACAGCTTTCAGAGATTAAATCAGAACCTCTGTGAATATTGGTGAGCATTGGTAAGTGTTACTTCCACATATACTGGATTGTTGTTCAAGATGCATTGAAGCTTCTGAAGTTGCTATTACCTGGAGATACAGAGAATCACACTGGCTGTCACCCGGCAGCAGTTGGTCCCAATTACTCTCACCATGTCCATCCACACAGCCACAGCTGAGCTCAACACCACTGGAAGGTTTATGATCACAGGGGGTGTCTGGTTTCTCAAACTCCTAGGACTAAGGGTTGCACTCACTCATATTGCTGTAGCACAGTTTTGCATTTAGTGGTGGGTTTTTTTGTGTACTACGCACCTGAAGCAAAAGCAATATACTATTACAAAAGTACTACCTGGATCACCGTGCTCAAAACAATTTATTAGTTCTGTCATATAAGCAGTTCCGAATAAGGACATAAATTCCCACAGGATACCTGTAAATGTTGGCATCTCCTTTCCTACAAAACAGGCAAATACAATATATTCTGGTTTTAGCGGGAACATCTTTTTCTTTCATCTTGTCTCCCTCCCAACTCTCGAAGGTTAGAGATAGGAGCTGTGCAGAAGAGCTGTGTAAGTGGTAGATACTAGTTTTGGCCCTCTGGATGGGGCAATCATTTTATCTCTGTTCTCCCCTTGTTCACAAATATCCAGCTACTCCCATCAGAGCTCAAAGTGCTCAGCAAGCACCAGCTTACAGAAGCAGCTCTGAAATTCAACATAATGTGTTTTAAGTGTACTCTGATTGAGAGTATTTTTTTCTGAAGTACCTTTTCAATCCAAAAGTGGATTTCATGGAAAAATCCATTTACTTCAGTTGTGGGCAGTTGGCAAAGCACACTGCTCTTTTAGCTAGCTTCATCCAGCACAAAACCCTCTGAAATGAAGTATTCTCCTTGCAGTCAGACAAAGGCAAGGCAAATAAAAGTTTTAGGATTTACTTGCCTATTTTCTCCTTTCCTTATCTCTATTTTCAGAATACCTAGGCACAGGAGCTGTTCCTATAGCAGACAGCACAGAAGGAGTGTATTGGGAATGGGAAGATTATTAGGTAGGCCATAAAATGAAAAAAAAAAAAAAAATCTTTGTGCTTGTTTTCTGTAAATGAAAAAATCCAATGCTTTCTTGTCCAACTGCCAGTTGTCATATAAGCTAATACTAAAGTAATGAGTCTTAATGAAACAATTTCATAAAAAATCTGAGGATGCAGTGTGTCAGTATGGCAATGACTATTTCCCTAATGCACAACTCTTACACAGTTTCAAGTTGAGGCATTGCTGCCTTCTGAGGGGTTTTTATTTCCCCAGAAATAAACAGAACACAGAAGTCTGTGGTTCTTTCACCATCCCTGAATAGTGAAGCATTTTAACTCCATATGCTGACTTCTGCAAGAAGAAAATACATGAAAAGCGGGTCTGTCTGTAAGGCTGTCATGGAAGGGAGCCATGCTGCAGAACCAGACTTAATGTGAGATAAGGAAGCGTAAGACAGCCCGCTACCTAAGCCTAACCAGTTGGATTGCCACACTCAGCAGTGGCTCACTGGTACTTAGTGATTGATCAGCCATGTACACTCACCACAGGGATTATTAGGAATTGTTTAGCAATCCAAAGGCAGAAAGATGGAGAGTAGTCAGGTATTGATCAATGTCCAGCATCTGTTCCCTAAAAAAATTCCAAAGTTGTAGCTTGTAAATATGACACCTTATTAATTGCATCCTAAGAGCCAATAGGTTACATACAGATGTCTTTAGCATCCAGGCTGGCTCTGCATTTTAGTACTTGGTGCAAAAATAGCAGCCAGGTGCATTACCAACACAAGCTTCCCTAAACTGGGTGCAGGTGAAGGCAAAACTTAAGTGGGGGGCTCACTTCTGATCATCTGTACAGGCATAATGTCAGTTGCTGAGTGACTGTAACCAGATATACCCACAGGAGGCCAGTACAGAAAGGTCAAGGACCAGGACTTACCTTCCTGCCCCCTCAAAACTGGGATTCCAGCTCTACCATTCTTTGCATGAACTAGCAATAAGAGAAAAATGCAAGTCAGCTTTGCTGCATGCCTAGTCCTGAGCAGTAGAGGAAAAAACAGATTGCTTTCAATGACAATATGGCAGTTAGCCTGATGGAGTTAATCTTCGCTTTAATTGGTTGCCCAACATACATATTTAAACATTCTGTACTAAATTAGCCAGCATGCACACAGTAATTGGACCAGTCAGTGACTTTCTCCTTTCACTATATACATACACAAACAGGAACACCACAAGATTGGACAAAGGAAAGCAATTTGTTAACCAGATACAGCTAGCAAGTTACATTTTTTCCTCTAGGAATGTTTTTCCTGCAAATTCACAAGTGTGAAGACTTTCTTTCAAGGCTTGAAGAACTTTGCAGTCTTCCAGAGAAAAGGCTAACAATAGCCACTGTAGCTGAAATGAGATAAAATGCATTTAAAATCCATTCCAAGCAAGAATGAAATTGAAAAAAAAATCTTGCCTTCAATGTAGCATAAGGAAAAGGGACTTTAGAGACCATCTGAGCAGATGCAATGAGGCAGAAAGGTAGCTTTGGACCCGATTCTGAACACACTTAGCTTAGTGTAAAAGAGGAGGAAGATCAGAATCGGATCCAACATTTCTCATTCACTGGTACCAGAAAATCAGTATCTAAAGAACTGAAGTGTCAGCTTACTTTATTTGAAGAACTTTAGTTCTGTGTCAACACAGTCATAGAAAAGATCCACTACTTCAGCAGGATCCAGAACCTCTGTACGAGTAAGGATATCTTCCATTGCTTCTAAACCTTGTTTTTCAAGCTCTAACATGATCCTCATCAGTTTCTGGCCTTTATCCTGAAGGCATGAAAAAACCAAACTCAATTAACCAGCAAACTGGCGCATTAAAACATTTTACAGTTCTTTTCCATTATGGAGATCTTTTCAGGTATTTTTAAAAATGAGAAAGACTTCTTAAGTACAAATTATTTCTGGTGATAGCTTTTTGGACGGTCAAAGACTAAAAGGAACAGTGCTGGACACTTTATGCATTAATAACCAAGAGTAATTAGAGAATTTTTTTCAGTGAGTGACTCTGAAGTTATAGAGTTAGGAATCTACTTCTTTAATTCCAGGCTNGAGGAGTTGTTAAATTTAAAGCAGAGAAGGAAGATGGAGTGAAAGATGGATAGAGGAAATGGTGTAAGGCTTTTACACACAATGAAGAGGGAAATAATCTTAAGTCTGTAAACCCGCAAACAGAACTACATAAGACTAGAAGCTCTGAGGATTATACAGATCATGGTATGCACATCTGTATTCCCCAGATCCCCCTGCAAGATGGCGATTTGATCTGAAATGATGTGTAATGTGACAGCATTAAGACTCCAGACTCCAGAGAAGGCTGCGCGTGTCACTTTGACTTCTCCATGTTTCTGGGCAGAGGATTCACTCCAGAAGGCACTGTCATTTTGTTTTACCTAGGCGTTATTTAAAGTTTCCTTTTTTGTTTGGCTGGTTTGTTTGTTTGTTTTTAATGGAAAAGTGCTGTTTGTTTCGCTTGCAGCTTTCAAAATTGAATTCCAGAACAAAGAGATGCTTAGAATGAGCAACAGTTCTCAGCTTTCCAGGTTTTATACCAGCAGTTGTGCAGAGAGTAGGGCGCCTAAGCTAAGGTTTCATTTCTCCACTGTGCATTTTCTATAGCATGAACCCTGACTAAAAGCTCTATTTCCTTTCCTACCACAACTCTTGGTGTCACACCATAGGACTTTAATAGGGAAGATGCTAAAATACCTCTCTTTGAGGTCTTCCCTAAATCAGCATCTCACATAACACTATGGGACACAACTGCACATTGTTGCCACAGATTTTAAATTAAACCATTCCAAGGGATTAGATACCACATCTAGCCAAAACTGTGTTTAAATAAAGTTTGTACTAGAAAGGTTACCATGGTTTCCCTAATCACTAACGGATAAGTCTGAATGCTGTTATGATTTTAGCAAGACTCTGACCTACCCAAATACACACAGATGAAAACTGCAGATAAGCAAGTCCTCTGTGGAAGTTCAACATGACTATGTGGGTCTTCCACAAATTGCCCAAAATACCAATACCAGCATGACTGGTGTGCCCTGGTGACCCCTCCATCTTTTTAATTCCTTATAACCAGTTACCCAGTTTACTGCTGCAGTTGTTATTGCAAATGTCAAAGAACAGTCACCGAACTACTTGTGCTATGACAGCAAAAGTTGTATCTCAATCAGTTCAGAAAAGGTGTACAGAACAATCCCCTTCCTGCCTTTATTTATTCTGAAATTTATTCCTGTAAGAGATCTTCAACACTTTAGGTCTTTACACCGGAAGGTTTTCAGCCTCCCAGTACCTGTTGCATGGTATTGGAAAGCATCCTTTCTTCTCCCATGGCATTTTCAGGTAATTATTACAATTTAACAGAAATGCATTAAATTGAGACTTGCGAAACTGTTACATGCAAGTTATTCCTTCAAGACAAAAAACCCTCAAACTATGTAGTTCTTAATCCAGCATATAATTTAAATTACAACATTCCTGACATCCTCCTATCATATAATCTGATCTCATGTTGCACTACATACAGTGTTCAATGGGCACTGAAAAAGCTAATCAGCTTGTCAGTTTGACTTTTCACTTTGTAAAAGTAATGGAGCAGAGCAACCCTCAGCATAAACAAAAAATACCCGACCTATGCAGTGTACTTCAGAGGGTGTCATTATTCAAGCTAAACTAGCAAGGATTCTAAGAGTATTTAGACAATTTTTTTCAGTGAGTGACTCTGAAGTTATGGAGTTAGGAATCTACTTCTTTAATTCCAGGCTCTTACCTGATCATTCTCAAGGAGAGATCTGGCCCATTCATGTGCCTTGTACAATTCATGCCTGCGATCAGGTTTCTCCTGGAATCGAGGTATCTTTTTAGCAGGATCATCATTGCCAAAAGAAGGAGACTGTACTTTTGGTACTAATTTTACATCATCAACAAAAATAAAGGGTTTAAATATCGACCTGAAAGAAATGAGAATTAGTGTTTGCAGTAATAAGAGAGATTTTTATATATGTTATTGAAACGTTTGTTAGGCTATCTTAAAACAACAGATACAGAACAGCATAAGGAATTCCTCTACTCAAGGCATGGACTAGGCTAGAGAGTTGGTACTGCTTGGTGCCACCTCTCCTTCTCCTCCCAGATTTAATTTTCATTAAAAACACAAATATGTGCTTGTGTGGAACAGGGAAGATTACATATCTTGTTCAGTATCAGAGGATTTGGCACAGAACCAGCAGCAATTTAGATTCTTATGTTCAGGGTTTGGGAGGGAAAGATATGGCTACCAATACTGTGACACTTCTCAAACAACTTCAACACTGAGTTTAGATCTAAACTCCAGAGGGAGGGAGACAGAAAAGAAAACCAAACCAGCAATCCAAGATCTTTGTTCCTGAGAATCATTGAGTAGGTATCAGCAAGTGCATGGAGAAACTGCCCTTCTCCCCGTTTGATATACAATGAAATAGGACCCTGCATTCTGCAGCAAAGAACCTGCCAGAAGTGCAAGACTTCTGCAAAACATGATTAATAATCCCTGCCAGCAGACGGTCAGCAGGCTCACTGCTGCAACCCTTTCCATCACTGTCACGAAGCCTTGCTGACTAAGAGCTTATGTGACTCACTAGCTGAATTTAACGCTTTTTTTTTTTTAAACACATTAAGAGCGTAAAATAATGGAAGAAAGGCCCTTAAAGAAGTTTTTTTTTTTGTACAGCTAGACTCTCCACCTCTAAAAAGGACAGAAATCCCACCCCCAAAAAATTTAAACTTCAACTCTTTTTTATCTCAAAGGATTTGCTTCAAGTCAATGAGAGGTTTTGGTAAGCAAGCTCAAACTCTGTACTTGACCATGAAATTCTGAGTTGCACAATGCAAGGTGGGTGGAAAGTCCCTTTTGTGCGGATGACTTCTGTGGCCCTCAGTAGAACCCAGTGCTTATTACTGCTCATCTTGCAGGAGTGCCTGTCAGCTGCTCAAGGGCACCATTTTTTTCTCCCCATAACCTCTTTACCTCAATGCAAGTGGCAGATCTCCTGAATAACTGCAAATGGCTTAGTTTAGTTTCTGTGAATCCCAGGTGGATTCTGTTTAAAACACAAGATAATTCATTAGTTCCCTGATGACATGGCCTATTACTTTCCTTATCTCCTCTGCTGCTTTCAACTAGAGAAGACCAGAAATCCTGATTTAAACTAACTGGAAATTGTCCTTCCAATAAAAACCATACTTGGGATACCTGAGAGGTGCAGATATTTTGCTCAGTTAACATTGGATGTCATACAAGGTTTCCTATAGTGTACACTCCCTCTTTGCTATTCAGACAGTACATTTGTTTCAGTTTTGCACCCATCTCTGTTCAAAAGAAGTGACTAAAATGCTCCATAACCTCAACATCTCAACAAGAACTCACTGAAAATAAATGATGCTGAAGTAGCAGCTCCTGGGTCCTCCCTCAACTGCACCTACTCTAAAAGCTCTGAATTACGGAAAAGTTCCACATCCAGCCTTTCAGCCCAGCAGTGTCCAATTAGAATTGCAACAAGATGCGATTCAGTAATGCAGGACTGTCAGATTGCACACCAACAACTACTGATTGCGTTTCTGGTCAGAACACACTTTTGAAGCATTTTCCAATCTGGGCAGCGGGGTTTGTTCAGTATCGTTCAACCTGTCACCTGCTCCGCCCCAGGGAACCCCAGTGCTAAGGCTTACCTTGAAGGGTCTGGCGTGCCAGTGAAGTAATGGACACAGGGAAAACTAGGGTCCTGAGGCAGAACAGACACTATGCTAGATGTAGTAAGGAAAGATTCAGAGTCTACACAGACACCGCTGTCCTTGTCACGCAGGACATCAATCATAGCTTGCGCAGAAACGTCACCTATACGAAGGGGAAAAAAAAGTATTCCTGAGGGTTCAATGGCCGGGACCTCAGGTAAGGATTTTAGCCTTGGCTTTGGCCTAATATGATCAGTGACACTCAGCATAGGCACGTCACAAATCCCCGTTAGTGGCCTCTATTTAAACCCAGAATCATTTTGCCTAGCTACTAAGAGACAACTGTAAGAATTAATTAGTCATTACAATCACTAAGAAGAGAGACATTACATTAAAAATGTATTTTACAAGAGGAAAGCCATCATATCTGTAATATTGCTTAAGCAGTCACCATGAACAGACTGCTTAGAGGAAAATGGGTGTTTTATGTAAGAAGTTACCTCTACCCAAGTCCAAGCAGAATGGGAGCAATCTGATCCCTCACTTCTCATCTATTCCCACTAGTTCTCAAGTCAAAATTGTAAAACATCGTCTCGCATTCAGAGGTGTAACGGCAGCAGACCTAGACACCGAGATTCTTCTCTAAACCACTACCCACGAGAATCCCCTTTCTCATGCTGTTTCCTGCCTACGTCTTATCACAGTGTTCTCTCCGTGCCGTGTCTGTATTTTCTTGCATTAGCCCTTCGGCAGGTAGGGCCTTCCTTACCAGCAACTTCTCAAACCCTGCACTGACTCACCCTTCCATGCAGAGATGCCTCAGTACACCAGGAGACAAGGAATAACCCAGCAGTCTGCAAGATTTGCAGCCACAATCATCTATCTGCCTGTAGGGGCCCTGAGGCTTTTTAGTGTTACAGTCCAGGTTTATTAAGACCTTTTACCTATGGTCCTTCAGAATTACTCCATCTGCCTCTCAGATGTTCTATAGACCTATCAGGAATTCTTCATTGCAATAAATATTTCACCTCTCCACTCTTCTTGGCATTTGCCAACATTTGAAAATGCTAACAATATAGTAAATTCACATCTGTAGTAAAGGGCTTTTTATAAAAAGAATAATATGTATCATTTTTCACACATGAAAGAGCAGAAACATGCCTGCTATGCCCTGCTGCAGGCTGGTCATTTCAGAGCTATTCTGGCTGGCTGCGGTGAGCTTAAATCATTAATAATTTTGGTCTGGAAATAAACCCTTCCATGGACTGAAGGCAATTGACACATTGTCTGCTCTGGTAACTTTGTTCTACTTGAAAAACAGACTTCAGTTTGCAAGTGACTAGCTTTGCTCTTCCTTAAACTATTATCTTAATTCCTTCCCAAAAAGCCTAAGCAAACCTTCAAAAATGCAGAATCCAATGAGCTCAAACTTTCATCTGTGAGGCCATTTTATTTTTTTTAAAATACCGTCATTTTAGAAGTAGGTAGGGCCATTATAATTAATTACACCAAAGCACAAATGTAGTGGCACATCATGCACATCTGAACATGAATGAAGAAAGTTCTTTTATAATTGCAATCCTGTTTTAAAACCTTAAATTTGTGGGCAATATTAAGAGCTTCATCCTAACTCATGGCAAGTTTAGGGACAGTCTTCCATTCTGGTTTTCCCTACCACATGGGTTACATGTAGAGGTATTCACATGCAGTTCTAGACAGAATGCCTGAAGTGGAGGCAGTAGTAACTAAAAATTTTGCTGCACACACTTGGTCACTTACCACCTTGCTTTTCTAGGCTCTCCTTGCCAGAACAGCAGGCTAAATGGTCATCAGCAAGAGAGAACACTTCAGAAAAATTGAAGTCCGAGTCTCCATTCCACCAGCCTTGACTTCTCACATAATTCCTTAGTTCGGGATGCTCAGCATCAATTTTTGTAGTTAACGAAAGCTGATTGCAAATACATTTCACCCCCTCTGTAAGAAAGGGCCACATATTAAAAGAAAGCATTAATACAGTTTTGCTGGGAAAAGTTGGAAGCAAATTAAAGCACTGGTTAGGAAACGCATATGGCATAACCGCATAACAGCACAGACACAAAGCTACCAGTCGCTGCAGGCTGCAGAACTCGGTTCTCCGTGCCCTACTTAAGCATCTACACTGCCTTGTGATTAATAGCTTCCAGTTTCACAATCTGTACCTCCTACATTCTGACCACCAAGTAACAGTGGTCTCCAAATACCAAAGGCACCTGCCTAATCTTTTCTCCAATGGTGTATTCTACTGTCACAAGGCTCGATTTCAAAGTATATTTCAGCATTTCTATATTGAGCTTAATGACCCTTCTTTGCCCCTCAGAACTGAAAATTTAATTGAGAAAACATTTCTAAAACCTTACCAGTGGCTGTAAGCTTTCCAGCTGAAAATCATTTTTATTATAAGCAGGAAGGTCAGTTCATATTAAACTTAATTTTTAATCTAAAATTTTAAAATGGCATGAGTTAAAAAGAAATTATATGTAACCTTTGAAGACTACTAAGGGATTTTTAAATTTGCTTTTCTCAAAAATACTGCAGTGCTTATATCCATATATCTACAGCATGACTAACAGAGGCTGCTGCAGATACTCCTCTGAGAGAAGAAAGCAAATGTGTTGGAAGCCATGGAAAGAGCTGATAAAGCAAATGTGTAAACTAAAATAAAACCAACAAACTGTTTCTTAAACAGAAACCAAAGCAGTATTTGTGAGTGTTATTAATACCACCTTCCACAAAAGTAAACGTGCTTTTGTAATGCCTGATGTATGCAAATTAAACGAGTAACAACAGTAGGAAGTTCTGTTCATTGGGCTGCAAAAAAGTCACTGTCACTCAGTTTTGACTTATACTAGCTCCCTGGCAGTTCTGAGTCACGCTTTCAAAGAGCATACCTGCCAGGGAATTTTCTTGACTTGAGTGATATTTGTGTTCATATCAAACTAGATGAGCCACTCCTTAAAAGCTCTTTAAATAGTGCATTTAGTAACTTGTGTAAAATAGCATTTTGTGGTTTTGATCCCTCTCAAAAAATGAAAATCTATCAAGCAAATAATTTTTGCACTCAGACTGAAGAACAGAAATTGGAAGGATTTTAAAGTGTTTATCCTTAAATTACTGTCAAAGAGGTGCCTGGTGGACATTCACTATAAGCTTTACAGAACTGCAGCAGTAATACTAGAAACTGAACAACTCTGAGGATGGAGTCAGGAAAAAAATGTTATCACACTGGGGAATGACACATTTTTCCCTGTTTTAACAGCATTTTGCATTCACTTGAAAGCATAAGAGGCATGCTTGTGCTTGCAAAAAGAAACCCCCTGAACAAAGTATGAAATACAGAGCTCTTACATAGCCAACCGCCTTTACTCCTGGCAGCCTCAGCAGGCTGCAGGAGATGGAAACTATCTGCAGCTCACAGGGACCTCCTGAAGAGTAAAAATCAGAAAAGAGCTGCAGCATCATTTCAAAAAGCTGCAAGCAGCAGATGAAGGCAACGGTTTATTTGCTGGAAAAAAGGACATGAAGGTTATATATTGCTGATGCAGCTAAAAAGGCCAAGTAAAACCACTGTTCTTCAGATACCAGCCAGGTAGGTCAACAGGAGACAGCAGGTTGTCACTGCATAATCTTGGGAAGCCAGGAGCCAGTCGCTTTCCAGAATTTAGATTTTATAAGGACAGCATTATCAGTCTTCCCTCCTCTGTGTTTGGTATCTGTTGTGCTAGAAGACTTCTTCCATCTTGTAGGTATCCTTAAAACGCAAGCTTTGCTTGGGAAAACACCACCTCTGCTCAGGCAGCTGATTCACATTAGATGGCAAGAACTGACAACAGGCCATCACACAACACTACACAGCCTGGTGGTATCTCTTTGGTATTTTCAAGGTTAAACCTCCCTCCTCCCCATATCTGCTAACTACTACCTTTCCAGTGAAGGAGAAAGAAAAAGAGAATTGAATGGATCTATCGTATCTCAAACCAGGGATTATAAAAATCCTCTTAAACTATCAGAATTTTTAATTCATTTAAATGTGAGTAAATTTTAAAAAGCTCTACTCTAACAAAAATAAAAATACCTTCAAAACTAAAAGCAACAACTGAGAATAAATTATACACCTTAGACAATTATATTAAGGCAGCACATAGTTGCTGGCAAAGTTTTAAGTAAGTTCAGCCACCAAGCCAGCGAAATCTCGAAGTAAGTTTGGCAGCTCTAGCTTCACACATACAGAAAAAGAAACCACCTACAAGTTCAAAGAGCAGGGAAGTATTGTTTCGCAGTGTCAGAAATGGGTATATGAGGGGACTGTATCTATTGCAGTAAAGCAACCAGGAGCCGCCCATTCTACTTACCACCTAACAATCTCTTTTCTCAAAGCTATCAATGCTTATTCTTCCATCCTAGTATTTTAGACTTGTAAGTAAAAATTCGGGCATTAACTCCATCAAAAAGACACTTGAAACGTTCCAAACAGTAAATAAATCTGAGAAAATGCAACACTTAAAGAAAAAAATGTAATCATGATGATTATTACACAGCTTATATATAGGTAACAATCTCCAGCTTCAGAGAAAATGCTAAGTTACAAACTCAATTACTTTAAGAGCAATTCTTCCAAGACAATTCTTTACAGCTTTATAGCGAGAGGTTTTCTGTGAGTGATAAACTGACCTGTGACTTTTTCTGCTGCCCAGTACTTTCCAGAAGTCTCCAGTACCCAGGCTTCATTTCTATCCACAATCAAAAACGCACTTTGGAAAGTATGGCATGAACTCCCATCTTCATAATAATTCCCACCTTGTCCATGCTCTTCCAGCAGAGCAACTATTACATCTAGCGCTTCTTTAGCTGTTGCACCTCTTTCTAGGCCAAGTCTATAAGAAAAGAGTAAAGCAGAAATTCATACAGACATACAACAGTGAGGTGTTCATACACCATTAATTTTAAACAGTAGCACTGATATGGTTTTAAAATGCCAACATGCCAGGTTATTCCCAGTGTAAGAATTCTTACTTTAATGAGTTACATGAATTACCAGATGACAGTACCAAAGTTACTCGTTTGAGATCTTCATTTTCTATACTGGTTCTGTGTTCTCAAGCCTATCATAGCTCAGTTCTGGTTGTTAAAAAAAAAACCAGTACAATTACCAACCAATGGCCTCAACTGCATGGTAAACACAAAATGTTCTATTTATCCCACCCCCAGGCAGAATGAATTTGAATGACAATTTGCAAAGGTCTTTTTAAAGTAACAGTTGCAGGCAAGTTTACATTTCTGTAGAGAACAGTGGGAAATTGCAAATTAATATTACCAAAGATCAAAAAAAGGAAAAGAGTATTCAGTATTTCAACCACTCTTCCCAATGCTGTGATATTTAATCGGCCATGGAAACTAGATGTATGTTATCCTTTGATGCATATTGCATGCTGTAGATGGAAGCATTTGTGCACAGTCATGCTTCAGTGTTCCTGCAGAGGCTTCCTCAAAAAACCCTTTAACAATTAACACCAGATACAGCTTTCTTCTGAACTGAGAGTAACCATCTATCTAAAGAATGTGATTTTTTTTAAAGAAGTTTGAGCAAAGCAAGTGTATTTTCAGGAAAAGTAAACTGAGGAGTAAGAATAACCTGTAAAAAACTATAGGGAATAACTGTATCCTGCTTTGAATAAATGGGATGAAATAATCCTTTGAGATCATTTGCAGCCTTATTCAAGTCACCAATGAAAACAGTAACTAGAAGAGTCCAAATCAGACCTGCAAATGATGCCACTGGTTCCAAAATGCAATTACTAGTAACGAGGAGATTATTTTTAACAGCAGTAGATGCACGCCTCCATCCTCTGTGAGAGCTACCTAGATCAGCCAAAATTCCTCTCTGTTGGTTACGTTACCTTAATATTGTATCTTTCTCTAATAGCTCTCTGGACAAAGTTACTTTGACTGCTGGAGAGTTCCAAAGGATTCACCTTTTTAAATTTAAATCCTACACTAGCCCTTTCCATTGCCCTGGAAATCACATGACAAGAAAACACTACTCTGACATTTTCTTAAAAATTGCAGCACACAAATCAGGTCCTGAGAATCTGAATGCAGATTTGATCTAAATAGCTGTCAACTTGATCTCTGCACTGGGTCTGGTTTGTTAAAGAGCTGCTCACTATTAGATTTGGTTTAGGTCGAATTATTAGACGAAAACAGTGCTTCCTTCTCAGAAGCATCTTTTTATCACTTAGAGACAAAGTAGAGCCAACTAGAATTTTAGGTTCTAACTTACAGTGACAATTTCTCCCCCACCACCATCTTACTTTGCATTTGTAGAGTCTTTCACTCTTACCTTGTGTTTCTTACTAGCTGAAACCTCTTTTGTATTGTTTTCATTTTCAGTCCCTATGCATTTATGTTATTTCTTCATTCTTTTCATCAGTGGTGTAATCACTTTTTCAGAGCAATACAGAGATGCCCGTCTTAGCACACACTGTAGACATCATTTAAAGTCAGTTCAAAACTATGTTTTTATTCCCTAAGAATGCCACCAAGAGCTTTCGTTGCTGCAGGTAAATGAATAGGCTGACAACTATCTTCCAGACCATATTGTTACTAGATTCAGTAATAAACTACTCCCTTCTCCCCAGTTTATGACCAAAAGCATTAGGTAATAATTAAGATCAAAACCTGCCAAGAGACATAATGTCACATAACAACTTATATTAATGCCTCCCTGAAATTTTCCTTTCGAGATGGTTATAGTCTAGCTTTCTCTGTCAAAAGCATAGTGGAGGTTCAGGTTGAAGAAATCTCTTTAAGGTATTTTTTTATTATTATTTTTTTTGCAAATGGCTCCAATGTTATGTTTACTTTCCTTTGAAAAAGGCCTAGGCTCTGCTTTTCTTTGGGTGCTCCTATATGTCAGTCACAAGGAACAGCAAAAACAAACAAACAAACAACTCCCCTTCCAAAAAATACAAAAACAAAAACAAACCCCAACCAAACAAAAACAAGCCCTACACAACAACCACACCACTCATCTTCACAAACTGCAGGTCTTGCCAGTTATCTCAGCATCAGTGTCCTGGGTAACTGCAGCATAACCCTCCCATTAACACATTTCGAAGTACCCTTCAAGGTGAGCTGCAAGAAAAGTTTTAAGTCATTTCACACCCAGATGAGAACTTGAATTCTTTATTAAGAAAATTTCAGTGACTCAGTATTTCCAATATGCTATCATAGCTTATTATAACCTTGTCAAAACAACGTTATCTCAAGCTTTTCCATTTCATATATCAGCTACAGGTGCAGGATTTCCAAATGAAGTGAGTTACATACGTGATGATGAAATTCTGCTTTATTGAGTTTTGACATCTCTAGGGAAAGAAATCGGTAAACAAATTAATACCATTTCAAAGAGTGTTCTTGATTCCCTGCCAGGACTGGCATCTCTGTGCAGCTCTGAAAAAGTGATTGCACCAGTGAATTAAAAGAACAAAGAAATAATTTTTAATCCCTACATGTTTCTATTAAGACAACAATGCAAAAATAAGAGTATTTTACAGGTTTCTTCATATGTATGGTAATGTTGTCCTTTTGTATGATAACGTTGTCCTGTTCTAACCGTATCAGTGTAAGTAAAATGGTACCCCATTTCTTCATAAGAATGCACTTCCTTAAGTAAACAGATGCTTTATATAGGCAACTGTGCCTCAAAAACAAACACAATTTCACCACACTAGGAAGAATATCTGAAGAAAATCCTGATAAGCTAACCAGTGCAGCAATACCTGTGCAGCTTTCAAAGACCAACTTTTGAATAAATCCCTAGAACAGAAAAGAAGCATTTCTTAGGAATTTGTGCTGCAACTTGTTTTCTCATAATTTTTCTGTCTGTTGTGATTAGATTCATATTCCTCATTTTGATAAACTGGAATAGGGACAAGCCTGCATGGAGCAGGACCAACTTCAACCCCTCAAGTCAATCACACAAACTTTATTCATATGTTCCAACATGCTGCGATACACTATCTAGCTATAAATCTGTAAATATCTGTCTTAATCCTCAGATACAGTAGTATACTAGTATACTACAGTATACTAGGTGTAAATATATATACACACAGAGTACACTAACTATATTCTGGTATACTTACAATATACTAGGTAACAAGTTTGCAGTCATTAAGCCAGCAGCCAGTTACTAAGCAAGCTAAAAACTTCATGAAATACATCTTTACTTATGTCCATCAAAACATTTATTGAAAAAACTGCTTTGTATATGAGTTTGAAGGATGAATTTTCAATTTCCTGTTTCAACAACAAAACATGTTTACTTCAGAATTATACTACCCTGCGGAAAGATGGGCTGTTTAACGCCATGTGTTCTCGCAACACCCAGCTACAGCCTTTGCCCACATTGGCTGGACTTTAAATCCTAAATGAAAAGTGAAAATTCCACATGAGTTGAAAGAGAGAAGTCTCCCCTATGGAAAAGAATAATCACTTTAAAAGAATGTAGAAGCAAACTCTTGCCTGAATGCTCAGGCTCCCCTAAAATTTGATTCTACTACCTGAATGACAGTCCCGGGTTGATAACTCTTACACCTGCTCTGAAGAACATGTTTCAGCATGTGAATCTTTTAGCTTCTTTTGCAATCATCTAGCCATACATGCACACAGTCACTTTTCATCCTTCAGCTAAGATCTAACACAGAAGCTGAGGTCCAATATATATATAGGGGTAAGAAATATTTGGCCAATGGAGATGTGCATGTCTTAATTAGGCTTAAAACACCTCAGTTGTGTTGGGTTTTTTTTATTCATATAAAACCTACTTGATAGAATTAGTCTGTTCTGCAGATGGGTAAAAAGAGGTAGAGCTGATGCCAGATGCTTTGCTGCAGCCTGTATGACTGATTTTGTTCTTGATGGCTCTATTCTATGAGGTGATCCAAAACAAATAAGCTCAATGCAACTGGCCAAGTCTTCACAGTAAGAGAAGACTTTTGCACTTCGGCCACAACAAGAGGCAGACAGTAGTCTGCAACACATTTCTCATTCTCCTTGCCTGAAACAGTCTCTGCATTTGAGCTACAGTCAATTTCTTCTGCAGAGAAGGAAAAGAGGATGGGTAATATCTACAGATGATGATCACTCCTAGCTTATGATGTTTTTCCTTATTTTGATACCTCTTGATTTACTAGTGTGGGTAAATCTATCTCTGCCGGATGACAAGTTCAACGGTATTGTGACACTGCAAGAGCTGTGACCAAAACAAGCAAGAGCTCTGCATCTAAACCAACGGTTTGTTAAAGTTTCAGAAGGGTGGGAGGGAAAAGATAAATGTGGAGCTTGGAAAGTCACCTAACATATCCCTTTCCTTGACAAAAAGAACTTTTGTAGTTTAACACCAGCCAGCAAATAAGGGTCACATAACCACTTGCTCAGTCACCCCTGCCAAGTGGGATGGGGGGGAAAAAAAATCAGAAGAGTAAAAGTGAGAGATGGGTTGAGATAAAGACAATTTTATAAGTAAAGCAAAAGCTACACACACAAGCAGAGTAAAACTAGGAATTCATTTACTACTTCCCACTGACAGGCAGGTGTTCAGTCATCTCCAGGGAAGCAGGGCTTCATCACATGTAACAGTAACTCTAAATGCCCCCCCACTTCCTCCTTCTTCACCCAGCTTTTAGGAAGTTACATTTTCTTAAACGAACCCTCAAGTCTATTCAGTCTCCCTTGATGCAGTTAAACTCACTAATCCTCCTAGGTACAGCTTCTCCACAGACTTCTTCAGTAATACATAACCCAAACGCCTTCCTGATTTTCTTACTGGTCAGATTCTATAGATCTCTGATAACATTCCCCATTTCCACTGCGTTCTCTCCAGCTGGCTCATACTCTTCTTGATTTTTGGTAGCTGGAACCAGATACTGTATTTCTGCAGAGACATCGTTAGAGAACATTTACAATTACAGTTTCAGGCAGCTATACACCTAACAATAATTTCTTCTAACTCATGCTTCACAGCCTGCTTAGGAGAACACCTTCTAATATTTTAATACCTTCTTAAAAGTCAAGGTATCTATTTTCTGTCCTCTATCCATAACATTTGTTAACTCATTAAAGTAAAATGGTTTGAAAGGATTTTTCTTGACCAACAATTATTATTGCACATTTATCAACTCCTTGATACTTAAGTGGGTTTCTTTCCCTTCAGGAACTGAAGTTAAGCTGATCTATAACCACAATTCTTTTTAACTCTGTTAAATATTACCACAAAATTTAACCTTTTCCAATCATCCAGAATGTCTCTCATCTTTCACTAGTTCTTAAGAAAAATGAGAATTCACCTGAAATTGGTTCAGCCCACCCATTAAGTATCCTAGGGCAAGTTCCAACAGATTCACTGGGTCCCACATTGATTTGTTTAAATAAATGGTTGCTGCCCTGTTGCATCTGTAACTGCATTGAGTCTGTTTGCTCCTTTTCTCTTTGTAACAAGTTTGCACCACATTCTTGTGTTCTTTTACTTTGAGCTCTCCTTCAAATTCTCTTCATTTTAAGATCAGCATGCAGGTTAAGGTCTATAGTGCAGCACAAGCCTTTTAGGCAGACAGCCTTAAATGAACAGACTTACAGGAGTTTGTTTGCCAGCATTTAAATAAGTGCAATGGTTTGCACTGGTATGCATGGGCTGAAGCGAGGCATAGTAGCTTGTTTATGCCTACAGTTGGCTATAAGCCCAGGATAAGCTTTTTAGGTCAGAGTAGGCTGTTGTAAAGCTGAGAAGGAAAGACACACCAGAAATCTGATGCTACAAATTAGTTAGCAGTTCCTTACTAATAACATAATCATTTCTCATCCTGTCAGAATAGTCACTGCTACTGTACGGAAGGCAGGCAAGGTAGGGTTAGTGAACCCACATTAAACTGGCCAAATTCAGATTCCAAGTGTTTTAAGTCGTAACACAGTTGCATCTGGAGCTCTGCCTTGACAGGTCTTCTGCTTATGTTGTTTTAAAATCTCCTAATGCCAATACCACAAAGTTGTCTCATTATCTACTACACCTTTGGTGTTTGAAAGGCTGGTCACAGCTCAGCAAGCCACCCACCTGACAAGATCCATTCCAAGCAAGGCTTCAGATTCAGAAGCTGGTTCTCTGGTCACGACGGCTTCATTAGCTACACAGACTCCATGCTCGTTAGCACCCATTTCTGCCCCCCAAAGCCAAGAGGGCCTGCTCAGCACAACAGCATGAGTCTTCGGCACCTGCTCAATCTCAATATACGTGCACTGCAGAGAGAGCAGGAAGAGAAAAAGCAAAACAATTGCTTTATCTAATGCTGTGACCAAAGTAACAAAAGGCTTCAATGTACAGACAGGACATGTGATATTTAAAAAAAAGTAATCCATGTCTTCTATATAAGCAGGGAATTTTCTTAAACAACATTTAACTGTCATGTTTGAACCTTTAGTCTGGGAAAATAGGTATCTCTTGATCATTGCTTCATAGTCAAGCAGAACCCAAATACTAGAATCAGTGGAAAGCAGCAGTAGACAGACCATACTGTTACAGTAAAGAACCACAGATCATTTTTGTACACAGTAACAACATCAAGCCATCCTACCATCCCAGCCAGGCCCAAGCTTCAGTACCTTACTGTAACAATGATAACTGGAAAAGAACATTAGAAGGCTTCTCCCCCTTCCTTGCTGCCTCCCCGCCCCCAGGACCAAGACAAAAAGAAAAAAATAACAATCAAGACTTGAAAAGACTCAGTGGAATTCTTTGATAAACAGTCACATATAATAAAATAATAAACAGACGGATTATTTTTGCTTAAAACTGATATTTCCTCTATTTTAAACAAACTACTGTATAAGAGGTCTGTAGATGTATTCTGACAAATCAGAGACACAGAGGAATGCTGCAGAGAAGTCATTAAAACTGCAAGGAAGAAAGAGATCATGTGTTATCTGTCAAATATACTTACTCTTCCCATGTTCTAGGACTTCGTAACAAGCACTGTTTTCCTAGACAGCATGGAAGAGAACTTGATCCATCATTAGATCACTGGCTTGTCAAGCCAAATTACTGGGGTTTACCTTTTAATACTGAGATCGCATTAAGTTCTTTGAGGACCAAACTCCACAGAATTTTCTTGTGAGGAAATGGGATCTGTGGTATTTATGAGACAGCTCTAAGTCCAGCATTCCTGTCTTAACATCTTCCTTGCAGGGAGTAGTTCTTATCAAGACCCCCCTTCTCCATCTGAGCTGTCAGTGAGCAAATCCCATTTTTGACATTCTGTGCAAGGGTTTTTTTAGAGCTTTAGATCAGTGCTGTTTGGATAAGCACTGAACACGTGTGTGAGTGAATAACAGAATAACTGTATTTCCTGGATGTGCAAAGGAGGAGCTGCAGCAGCAGAAAAAGGGGGTGAGCCAAGCACCTTCCCACATTACATGTAAAGACAGGACTAGAGCAGCTATCAGGAGACGGGTCTGCCAGCCACCAATCCCTGCACAGAACAAGTCTTGGCTGCTTACATCTCACAGGTGGCCAGCTAGCTGGATTCATCCTGCAAAGCCACCCAGGATATCAACCTTCTCAACTCTGCAGCACAAAGCAAAAACCCAGACGCAGTGCGGAGGAGACTTCAGTACTCCATAAACACTCGCTTGCATAGCAGCCTGTGGCTGAATAGCCCTATTATACAAGCTTGCTTACACTGATGTTTTGATTTTCTGGAAGGAAAAATGATGAAAACACTCTGAAAAGTGGTAGTTAGGCTAAAAAAATTGCTGAATGCCTTTTCTCTGCAGAACATATTCTGGCTATCCCTGCTACAAAATGCTTATTACTTGGGGCCTCATTCCAAAACCAAGCATTTCCAAAGCTGTTATTCATTGTAAAGATTTTATTGTCAACGGTAGCAGTCAAGAAAGAGGAAAGAGAAAATTGTTTGCTCCTGCTTGAAGGATCCAGATCATTCAGAAAAAATTGCTTTTGCTTTGTAACCATGTAATCAGAAGCCAGAAAACATCAGAAGCCTCTCTACCCACCTCAGAATATAGCCATCACTGTCTACATTGCTACTTTACATTCCCCAGACCAATGACAAGCAAACATGGACTATATTTTCATGTTATTTTCAGGTTCCATACAATAATTCAGGTACGTAGGCAATGTTCAAGGCTTATATATATATATTGCCTTAGAAGACCTAAATAACAGAAAAGTATTCCAATCTGACAGTAGCCGACAGGCCTTGTAAAACTACCACTGACTTGATTCTTGTTCAACAGTCCTTTGATAGTGAGGAAAAAGCCTAGATGATATTTTACCTTCCCATTAGAATTATTTACTCCAGTAAGCAGAGAAGTAGACATTCAATAGGACTGATGTATTAAGGCAGGCATTTAATTAATATTTATTAATAATAGGTATGAACTTCTCAAAAAAAACTAATAATCTATTGTCATATCTGGACTATAATTGCAAACATAAACCTCTTGCTCTTTGTAACTTCATCACTACCCTTACAATAATTCCAGACAAATCTTTTCCAGATAATAGCTCCATTCAGGAAACAGAGGCTATCCAACTGCAGCCATGACACATCGATCCTAAAATTCAGTCAACAAAAGGCAGTCACTGAATTTGCAACACAGCAAACTTTCACTACCTATCTGTGGCCAGCCTGGTCCAAAACACAACATCCACAGAAATGAGAACATATGCTTGTGACAGCTCAGACACAGAAGGAAACAGTAGGGGGAAAACAACACTATCCACCAAAAAACCTCACTGGCCACAAGCTCGCTAGAAGTAGGAATTCGGGTGATGACAAGATTTCAAAAGCAAGCACAAACCACAACCTCCCTGTCCCTTCTCTGGCAACCCACTGATCTGGCAAATTCCTCCAGCACAACAGCAAAGCAGCCTGTTCTACTGAGAGCTGTGCCAAACGAGACAACGACAAATAAAATAGACAGAAGGTGTCTGTGATTCTGCTTGTTACCAACTACCAACCCTGTCTTTAAAATTCCTGAAGCATCCAGCCTCAGTACTTTCTAACACTAACATTCTTCTCTGATTATGAATGCTAAAAACAGAAGAATACTGACACATTTGGTGGCAAAGGCTGTGCTTGAGGGGTGTCAGGCTCCATTGATTTACTAGAACTCCAGCCCTGAAAGCAGCATAACTGGCACCATGCCCTGTGATGGTAAATTCCCATCAGGAAATATAAAAGTAAAGAACAGAAACTTCCCACACAAAAGATGCAACCAACAACTTTAAAGAGAATTAAGCAGGCTGGAAACTAATGATGTTTCTTTTATTTCACTTCAGTATCAAGAAAAGAATCTTATCAAGGCAGTTCTTGGTACAAGACACAAATGTACCTCCCACCCCAGCTAGGGCATGCAGATATGTTGGAGGTGTTCCAAAAACAGACATGACAGTCATAAGGACAAGAGATTTCTTCTTTCCTTAATGAAAAGAAACTATTGTGCAGCCTCTACTGTACTCAGGCTGCAGAAGCCTGATTCCTAGCACTGTCAGTCAGGTCATTATGAAACATCAATGAAATCACATAGGCTTTGGCCTTGGATAACAAAGGCAATAGTGAGGGAACACTTTAGAAAAGAATTATCTACAAAGAAGGGCCATAAGATTCTAGGTTACAGAAGAGATTCCCCGACATATCCCCACCCTCCCATCAGATCCAGGCTCTAACTTGGCATTAACTCTTTGCTTAAATACTTCACGCTCTGCCATACCATAGCACATATTTGAAAACAGGCAAAATATCTGTACTACTGCAGTAACTCAAGAAGCTGCACCGTGGCTGCTTTTAAGCCCTTCCAAAAGAGGGATGGCAAAAGTGCGATGAGGCAGTCTTGCAGCCTGCTGCCTGTGCGGCCATCGAGACATCGAGACTGACAGCCTAGGTGGAACTGTCTACAGAGGTGATTCCACAGGTGACATGGGCTACCTAGGCCCAACGAACACGGTGAAGTGGAGAACTGCAAAGCTAGAACATGGCTGTTCAAGAAAGCCCCTAAGACCATCTCCTGTGGATCCGTACCTAATAGAATGTGTTTTACAGAAGATTCCTTTACTGCTTATTCAGAGGAACAAATGCTCTCTGAAAAGGGAAATATGCAAGCAGCAGCACACAATACAGAAGATGAGGCTAGCTCATGCTGTTCCCACTGTCTGCTTATGCACTAAGCATACAGTAGAAGACTCCAGGATGACTTTACAACACCCATTAAGCATAGGCATGACATCTACTAGCAGCAGAAGTGTTGTGCCACAGTAGAGGGGACAGCCATACACCAGGATAAATCTAGCCTGGGTACATCTCAAGTACTCAGCCCTAATTCTAGCAGCCACAGAGTCCAACCAGAATGGTTAGATTGGATATTAGGAAGAAATTCTTTACTGTGAGGGTGGTGAGGCGCTGGAATAGGTTGCCCAGAGAAGTTGTGGATGCCCCATCCCTGGAATGGGTGGGGCTTTGAGGAACCTGATCTAGTGGGAGGTGTCCCTGCCCATGGCAGGGGAGTTGGAACTCAATGATCTTTAAGGTCCCTTCCAACTCTAACCATTCTATGATTCTATGAATGGTGAACAGAAGTCTCTCCAGTGGCAGAATGAATCCTCAGGCAGCTGGCTTTCAAGAACACGAGCTATGTTTCATGTTGTAGCCAGACAGAAACCCCAGCAGCATTTGTTAAGTGTACAAATACAGAACAGAATCAATTTCTGCCACGGTAGAGTACCTCTTCCTTCTTCCTATTAATAACAGCTTTTTCCCTTTTTTTTTTTAAGGCCCTAGTACACTTTATACAAGCTTCTGTATTTGCATATTGTTCCTAACTGTTTCTATTAATTTCAACCAAAATCTGTAAAATTTGAATCTGTGTGCCTCTGATTGGTAGCAGTGTAATTTATCTTGAAGACTAAGGAAGATAGACCTTGTTCTAGACAAGAACTAGAGAAGCTAGAAAACCCAGAACAGTTCCCCTGTCAAAAAGCAGAACTACACACCTTCTGACCTACTCTATCAAGCCACTAAGAACCCTCAGGCATGTGAGCCACAGTATGGTGTTGAGTTTCACTCAACAAAGTGAAACACAAAAGTCTTTAAACAAATAAAATATCGCAAAGTGCAGCAAGGCAACCAAGGCTGAGAACACTCCGTGGAGATACTATATGTCAGAGTTGATTTAGCAGTCAGGAATTCACCTCTTGTTTTTTAAGCTACAAATCTAGCAGTCCCTCAGGTGATGAGCAAAAGTGAAACTGAAATATGGATGAAACTTGTTAATCTTTTCAAACTGCAAGGAACAGATTTCAAAGAAGTCACAAAAAGCCAATCACAGAGATATCCTCTGAACTCACAGATATCCTAGGACTGATTTCTTTGCTCAGCCACTTCAAAATACCTGCTCTACACATCTGTTTTGCCACAAGTAAACAGGTTGTGTCAATATGGGATAGTTCTCAGTTTTTTGCCCCACACAATTCTAGCACCCGCCCTCCTCTTCCTCCCTGTTCCAGTTAAAAAAAAAATAATTAAAGAGATTAAAAAAAAAAATAATTCAAACTAACCAATTTTGCTTTGGTGGCAGAAGGGAGAAAAGAAGCAGCACTCCTAGAGTAAAAACAGAGGCTTACTCAAGAGATTATGCCTTCTACCTCTGCACTGCTGCTTTGTAATGCCATTGCATGAGGCAGCAAAGTCAAACACATTAGTTTAAAGGCCAGTGGCCCGCAATGGAGCAGAAGAGAAAAAATCCTCACATTAGCCAAGCAACAGACTCTGCTGAAAGCAGCAATCATTTTCTCTCTTTTATTAGTTGCTGTCTGCCTGCACAGTGCCTCTCTATCTCTGTATGAAGTCTAAAGGTTACCTTAAACAAGGTGGGTTGAGGTAAGCTGTCTATCTGTGTGCCATGAGACAGGCTGCTCACATACTCAGTTATCAGGTCCCAGCTGAGAAGCAGCTTCCTAAACTATCACAAAACTGTAAGCTTTTAGACTACAATCTTTTTAATCTACATAAATTAAAAGTTTAATCACCGGCACAAATACTGTTTCCTACCAGTCAGCACTTACCTATGAAAGTATCATAGAGGGGGTGCCCAGGTTCCAGCTCACAGCTGCAGTAACATGACTGTAAGTGTGGCTCTGTCAATCTAATCTGGAGGCTTCCCAAAGAGCAAAATTCTCAGTAGATGTGGCTGCTGTTTGGCTTCTGTTACCAGATTCTGAATATCTTACCCCTGGATACAATGCAAATAACCCAAACAGCTGCTATAAGAGGGAATTAAAGCATACCAGGACTAAACCGCGGCACTGGCATAATGCACAGTGATTACATTACAAGTAGCGGAATTAAGACACCTCCAGGTAATACAAAGCTAACTTTAATACGGTCAAAGTCTACTTTCCAAGCCTTATATCTTGCAATGCCAGACAGAAACCCCTCACTTAGCTTCAAGTGAGTTATGTCTGTAGTTCTCAGACCAATGCAAAGCAAAAAACTCTTACTGCTCCTCCAAAAACTCAGATTGAGGGGAGGTAGAATGGTATCCTTTAAAAAAAAAATAAAAATAAAAATAAAAAAATGAGAGAGAGGCTATAAAACCACAACTAAGGCACAACTGTGCCACAAAGATTTAGAGAACACAAAATTCCTCTTACCCCACAGGGGGGCGGCTTTAAGCCCAGAAGAGTGTTTAATATCAACATATTAGGAAAAAATCTGCATATTCCACAATTTGACAGACTTTCTTGTCGCCATCATTTCTATTTTCCCTTCCTCCACAAGAAGTCATACACTATTAAGATAAAAGAGCTTCTACAGCTCTATATTGAAGCAAGCAACCATAACTATTTTCAAACAATGGATAAAAGGTCAAGATAGAAGAAAGAAAAGTTGATCTTAAAGGAAAAAAAAAATCCACCCAGAAAATTCAGCTAAAAAAAAAGTCATCCACCCAAGACTTCTTCAGGAAAAAAAAAAAAAACACAGTAAGCAGTAGGTTACTAGAAAACAAGAGAAATCTAGTCAGTAAAATCTGCCTTAAAAATCAGACAGAGGGGCTTTCATCTTAAAACTCACACAAGGTGAATTTTCACTAATGCTTGAAAATTCTTAACATCTGCATTTGGGGGGAAAAAAAAGAATACACTTACTTTTAGTAGAGAATTCAAAAAAGGACCCTATTTATGCTGGAGGGGATCAATATTTCACCTGCACACACGAGTTTACTAGACTGACTACTACAACAAGGAAGAGTGCTGAGCAGCATCTGCCACTGCAAAATTACAATGCAAGACAAGAACAAACTTTTGAGAAAGTTGTCACACACACACAGACAACAGACCTTGATGAAAAGCCCCATTGTTCAGGGTCTTGGGAACTGGCTGACATGGAGGGAAGGAATTATGTTGATGAGTTAGCTGCAGGGTTACTTGTCTGGTAGATTGAGCCACAAAGATCAGGCTTAGAATGACTTGAGGTATTCATTGAATTCCCTTGCTCAAGGCCCTGACACAAACTAGCTGGTAGGTGGACAGCAGAGCCTGGCCAGTTCCATTATGGCAATACTCTAGCTGAACTGTGACATTTTTGGTGACATTGTGCGGTACCACATTGGCAAACGTGAGCAGCACAGAAAATAAACAGGATACAGATCTCCTGAGAGGTCTGTCTTATGAAACAACTCATGCTGTTAGTGTGTTGCAAACCACCTCTTGAAACTAGTTCAGAATGTCAGTCACAGAGAAGTAATCAAAATTTGATACACATTGGATTACATTACCTGAAAGGAAAAGAATAAAATGTATAGCAAGTCGACCATTGTTGCCCAGTGGATGTAAAGGATCATGTATCTAACATAAGAGACCAATGCAAATGTACAATATGGAATGGAAAGAAAAGCTGTTCACTTGGGGGTGGGGGGTGGGGAGGGAGAAAAGCAAAAAAAAAACAACCAAACAACAAAAAACCCCAACACCAAGATGAATGAGAGGGAAAATTTAAAGAGAGGCACAAAGGATTACTGACTTAGAAAACCAATAGCAGGAAATTGGTCAACAACATTTTTCCATTTGCAAACTATTGTACATTTAATTTTCTCAGACCTGTTCAGTAAATTTTATAAATTGCAAGGGAAGGAAAGTTGTAGCAAAAAAAGTCTCATCCAACGATAACTGAACTGTTGGCAGTTTTCATGGGTTTTAAAGAACAAAGTAATAATTCTGAATATGTCAAAGGCTACCTCTAGAAGCTTTGACATTCATCTCCATTCCCCCTACCAGCTAATTACTTCGGACAACTCAGTAAGTTTGCTTAAAAGGTAAATACAATGTTGCACGCCTGCTACTTACACGAAGCAACTGAATTCAAGCCTTTCCTTTCAAGCTTTTCTTAACTTTTAGAGGTATCACTAACAGAACTCACAGAATTAAAATGCTTTGCACAATCTCTGCCTATAAACAAAAAGGTCTTCTTTTTAAGATGAGTAGTCTTAGACACATCTCTACAATAGGATAAATACATACGTTTCACCTAATTAGGAAAACCTGAAGACTTTACTGCTGTTCAGCTACCACAAAGAGTTAGCATGCTTGAAATTGCAAACTTCTTATTCACTTGTGTCCTTAAGTTCCTAAAACAGCAAAATACAGAAGCAAACCTAGCAACTTCAAGCTTGGACTGGAGCTTTTGCTGATTCAGTCTTTTACAATTCCTACAGCAAAGGGGATTATTATGATACTTCTTTTAAAGACCTTCGAAGCGGCCAGCTTTAAAAGAAAATTTAAAAACAAAACAAAACAAACAAACAAACAAACAAAAAAAACAAAGAGAAAGAATTATTTCTAAAAATAATTACTCTACAACACTGATATTTGCTATACTTGTTTGACTGAACACACTCACTCTGAGGGTGGAAAAAAACCCTTGGACTTTAAAGAAAAACTAACAGCCAAATCTATGCTGTTCAAAGCATAATCTGTTCAAAGGACAGCATTTAAAGGAATGCGCGAAACTACCAGACAGCAGTTAGACCCAAAAAAACCCAATTAAAATCAGTATCTTGTTTTAACCAGCTTACTATCTTACACATATCTATGTGCAAAAAAAAAAAAAACCCAAAAGACAACAATATTTAGTGCTGAATGGGATGAAGATGCACTGATAAGCAACTGCTTGCACTACTCCCAGAACAACCAAAGGTGTTTTTATTCTGTGCTAGGAGGAAACGGAAATAAATTCAGTAAATATTTTAAAAGTGCAATAAGTAATAATCAACATTTAAGGGGAAGGCATGCAGATACTGGTTAATAGAATCAATGTACTAACTGCAGTGTACTAGGCAAGGGGATTACAATTGCTGCTTCCAAAAGGACTGGCAAGAGAGCCCAGTTTATGACTGAAATAAAAAAAGGCATTAAGCTGTTTAATCATGGGGTGGGAGAGGGATCACAATGGATTATATATGGCTTAATTATACCTTTTTGTGCATATTATGACAATATCATCAAAGAGTAAGACACGGGGCAAAAAGACCAAAAGATTCAAGTACTCTAACATTATATTCTTACAAAGTATTCTCCTTTAAGGACAAAAACACTCCAGAACAGCTTTTGGAAATTCATCCACAACTAGAGAACTTTTCCCTGTTTTGTTTTTTTCTTCATTTCCAGCCCTAAGAAGAGAAGCTTTAAAAAAATTCTCTGAAGTTTTCTTCTTGTCTTATTGTCACACTTGTGTTCCGTATATTAGCACAGGCCTACAACAGTGCTACCAATACTGCACTGCAATTAACAGCAGTTAGTGCTTTTGGATGGGGGAGAGGATTTCTTTGCATTCAAGGTTAAATCATTTGATAATGTATGACTTGTACTAGACGCTGGTAGCAACAGAAATCAAGAGAACATTAACTGTTAGAACGAACACCACCAAATCCTCTGAAATTTGGAAGCTGTCCCACTTGAAAGACAGAATTACAACTGGCCTTAGGTCTCCCAGGGAAGCAACAATTACATCCATAAAGGTGCTGTAGGGATGAGAGACACCAGCATGGTGCAGAACACCTGGTGTCCTCAGCCTTCTGCAGAGCCACAGGAACAGGAGGAAGCTGAACACAGGGAACCTCACAGCTCCTGCTTTTCCAGTTGCCAGGCAGAGCAAGAACATGTCAACTTCTAACAGCATGATAAGGCCATATGTATAAAAGTTATGTTTGTCTTACAAAGTTTACGCTCTTATTTTCCTCCTCTCACATTCCCTTATTAGAGCACACGTTCTTTGAGGTAGAGATTTCTGGCTACCAGTTTTGCAATGTGCTTAAGGTAGTCAGGACCCATTACAACTGTCAAACAACTGCAAAAGTAAACAATTCATATGGAAAGTGACAAACTTTGAAAATTTCCTTCTAGATCCAGCTGCTAGAATATCTTTCCCCTAGAAGGAAAAGGCAAGCAGTAAGTTACACAGTGCTGGAATCTGAGATGTGAACAGTTCAGCCCATCTGCTGGAGAAAGTACAGATTATGGATTTTTCATCAATTAAACACAAAAGTTACATTCTGAGTTACAGTTTCAGGACTTTCCAAAATCTTGTTTCCTCTCTACTCAAGAGAAGTTTGAGTGAAGGGAACAAGGACTCCACAATCTGACACGAACACAAGACAGCATTCATTTCCTTCCAATAATAGTCATTTCTCAAAGTTTGAATGTAGCAATTCACCCTTACCTCAACTTTGCTTCCTGGATCGTGAGTTGCGGCAGCAAAGTAGACCACCTCCTGTACTTCATCCCTGGGCCGTGCAGAGTTCTTTCCAAACACCACCAGCCCATCTTTAGAACATGGGGGAAAGGCTACAAAACAGTAACTCGGGGGAGCTGCAGCCATCCTAGATGGGAAAGGAGCAAACAAACAGAAGAAGGGTTGGCTCAGCTTGTAATTGCATGCATTAGAGAATCATTCAGTCTACCACTACTCCTGTAGCAAAGAGGCAAAGCATTCCCTCTACCTCTCAATTGATTGTGCAGTGATAATGGAAAAACAGGTCAGCTCGGAGGAAGCTTATCTGGATTTAACAAAAAGAATTATAGTCATTTTCAGATATTTTTCACCTAAGCTCTGTGAGGGCATAAAGAAGAGGAACAAAGGCAAGATGACTGTACCTTAATGAGTCTACTTAGTCCCCACAGAAAGAAAAATTATATTCTGCACCAGAGCTGTTTGGGAACATATGACCTAGATGTATTCTGCTGACTCAGACAAGCGCAGAGACACAGAATAATTTTAAATAATTTAGTCTCTCTGCTCCCATGCAGTTTAAAATTTTAAAAAAGGAAAGAGAAAAAAAATGTTTGAGGGATTTCTGAGGGAGGATAATGGTAACTAGAAACAGAACAACGATATAGCACAATTATACCAAAAACTATCCATCAACTTAACTACTCGGATCAGAGAGAGACTGAAGCACTAACTACACTTAATTTCCTCCATGGTTTGTCTGCACTACTGCTCTTGCCTACAGTTAATTGATTGCAGTTTATTTGTTTATGCAGGCTAATATGAATATTCTTTAAAATGCTGATATCTTTAAAATGCTACCTTCTGGTAAATCATCATTTAGTGTTCTAAATTCAACTTCTAGCGCCTTGCCAGGCCAGCCACAATATTGAAAAGCTTGCAGGCTTAGTGTAGAATTCAGTATTCAAAATAAGCATTTGTTTCATTCTAAAGACAAACCAAGTGCATTTATTTGAAATAAATAAGGCAGCAGAAAGACATTGGACATCCAACAGCCTAGACAGAAAGGTTAAAGTGATACACTACTACTTTTTACTACACAAAGTTCTTCAACTTACATACCAAACATACTACCAGGTAGGCTTAAAAAAGACAGCAAGGAATGCTTCAGCACTGTTAATGAACTAGAAGGAATGCAATACAGATTCTTACATACCTACAGACTGAGCTGGCAGGGAAAAGAACTAAAGACCTGTAGGTATCTAATATTTTACAGACTCCTGAAGTCTTCCTTGGAACAACAGAGGCTCATTTGTATTTGTAAGGTTTTTGATTTTTTCCTTTAAAAATACCAGCAGTTACTGAACTAAAACCAAATTGCCATTTTGGTACCACTTTTGAAGTATGAAAGTATGAATAAGCTACTCTGTAACTAGAGTTCGCTTCAACACGCTCTGTTCTATACAGGGGGGTATACAACAGTTAAACACTGCAAGCTGAATATTAGAACCTTGTAATGAAAACATGATTGTTGTAAGAGGTGGTGCTGGGATGTTAATTTAGGTTTCTAGAGAAGGAAGCTAGCTAGCTGTACACTACAGCTTGAATCTCCTCAGATTGCTAGGTAGCAGTCTTTCCTAGAACCTCATTTGGTTCTTTTTAAATATGGCAAGGATGACAGTTTCTCATACACCCACAACCTGTGTTTGTTCACAACACTAGTGAACTTCATCTTCCTCCATCATGTAACTAGAAGTGTCTGCTAGCAGCTACCTAAGCAGGACATTTTTACTTCCATACTTCATTTTCCTTTTTCCTTAGTTCAACTTCAGGTTGTCCTCGTTCTCCTTTTCACGCACACTTGCCACTCCCTTTGCCCTCTCACAAGATGTCATCCCAATTCAATACTAAACAAGCATCTTTCATTGACATAGTGGGATCGAGAGCATCCTCAGCAAGTTTGCAGAGGACACCAAGCTGTGTGGCATGGTCAACATGCTGGAGGGAAGGGATGCCATCCAGAGGGACCTGGACAAGCTTGAGAAGTGTGCCCATGTGAATCGCATGAGGTTCAGCAAGGCCAAGTGCAGGCCTGGGTCAGGACAACCCCCAGTATCAACACAGCCTAAGAGGTTAAGGGATTGAGAGTAACCCTGCCAAGAAGGACTTGGGGGTACTGGTGGATGAAAAACTCAATGTGAGGCAGTAATGTATGCTCACAGCCCAGGTGGCCAACCATACTCTGGGCTGCATCAAAAGAAGTGTGGCCAGTAGGCCAATGGAGGTGATTCTGCCTCTCTGCTCTCCTGAGACCCCACCTGGAATACCGTGTCCAGCTCTGGAACCCTCAGCACAGGTAAGACATGGACCTGTTTGAGTGGGTCCAAAAGATGGTCACAAAAACCATCAGAGGGCTGGAGCACCTCTCCTATGAGGAACAGCTGAGATAGTTTGGGTTATTTATCCTGCAGAAGTACTGAAGAAGTACCCAAGAACTCGATGATCTTCAAGGTCCCTTCCAACTCTAACCAAGGATGCAATACTACATGTGGTCATATTTTTCCAGAGTCTCCTGGTCACTACAGTGCTTAGTTTGTGTTCTGACACTATGAAGAGTTTTGTTTATCAAGTTCCTCTGTCAAGATCTCACATTGTGATAAGTCTCATTTAGAGACTGCCAAGCCAAATTGATTCTATGAACAAATCACCACTACTGTCAATGGTTAAACAGACAAGCTCTTAAGTACTTTGATGCAGAAAGAAAAGAGTAACATCCACAGAGCAACATCTGGCTCCAAACATCACAAAGTAAAACAACAGGTATGATAATTATCAGGGCTTTATAAACAAACCTGAACATCACTATACTCCTGAAGTAGGGGTAACATGGAAGTGCTATTGCCTAGCATCACCTCAAGAAAACTAACCCATAAATCTTGATAGACATAAAATACTAATCTTCAGATGGAAAATATGTTAGGATGAAGTGTTTCAGATCTTGATATTTTCAATTTCACAGTATGAGAATCTTACACTGTTAATATGTATGAAGAAGAGTCACAAACTCTAATTAGAACAACTCACACTATTAGCGTAAAAATTTGCCTGCAATCAGACTTTTAAAGTGGTCAGCAATTAATAAAATAGATATTCTTTAAGTCTGTACATAAGGGTTGTGTCATAATCTAATGAAAGTTTTGCTAACACATTTCACTTATTAAAAAAGGGAGAAATAATGCTGTTATAGCAACAGACACAGAGGACAGACTGCAGTACCCCATCCTCCTTGCGAACACATGACTGTCAGCGAGACTGAAGCCACGCTCCCAAGAGAATAGGGACAAGCATACATTATTCAGCATGTTTTGGAGCCTTCCCCCTGACCCAGGATAACTGAAATAGCTCTGTATCCTCAACAAAGCACTCTGAGCTTAGCAAGTCAGAGGCCAAACTGGAGAAAGGAAGATTTTAATACTAACTTGCTCAAGACTTCTTTGAAAGTTGGTTGTTTTTTTTTTTTTTTTTCCCAGAATAACACTCTGTACTGCTTCTGTGAAAGCTGCAATTTGGTACTGAAATAATCTTTTATAAAGTTAAAAAAAATTGACTGCTACAATAAAATTACTTCTCAGAAAAATAACTTTATTCTCTCATATTAAATAGATATCAACTCTTTTAAAGCCAACTAATTTTCATTGTTCACCAAAATACCCTGAAGACATTAAGCAGAAAGTAATTACTAGTTTTACAAAGTTACAAATTATGTGAAAACTGGCTTGCCAACAGCAGCTTTCAAAGTTGCAACGTCTTATTAAAAAAAAAAAAAATTACCAAAAATAAAAATTCGATATTATGAACTATTACATTTGGGAGCTCTCCTAATAACTTATTGTTCAAGCAATTCCAAAGCTTATTTCTAAAGCAGTAAAACTGCATTTGCCAACAGCAAGTTCTTTTCTCTGTCTTTTCTTTCAATTGGAAAACAAAACAATAGGCTTATAATGAAAGTGCAGCACTCACTAGGAAACACTGAGCAATAAAAAGGATTAGTGTGAGAAAACAGGGTCAAAAAAAGGGTCTGTCTCAAAATTTGACTCAGGTTTATTGAGCTGAACCAATATTTGCTCTTCCCACTATAATTGCTGATTACTTAATGCCCTACAACTTTATCTCAAGAAAAGCTAAAGATGACTCTAAAGTCACATATAATAACCACTTGGTCTTAGGTTAGCTGGGGTTTCTGAAAGGTTAATTGAGATTGTTTGTGAATATTGATTAAGATTTACACCAAATAAAAAAAAAATCTGAAGTAGCTATTCCACTCCTTTCCTGACATGTAGGACACGTTAAGTGATGCAGAGGTACAAACAGTTTTGCCCTTAATAAGCTATGCAAAATTTTTGATTTCTACACCAATATAGTCCCTGGCCTAAAAAATTAATAATACCTAGTCACCTAGAGCAATACCAGACCAGTAAAAGATACTAAATGAGAAGTCAGCTACCACCATTACAGCTCCTCTTCACAACAATTCCAAACAATGCTCAAGCAGATATTAAAGAAGGAAAGTTCAGCGAGTCCAAGCAGTCAGCCCTGACACCAGAAAAGTATTCACCTCATGTTACTATGAGTAGAAATTAACTGTAAAATTTGCCTTGCGTTGCTATGATTTGACTCACAAGCTGGCAAAGCTTCAGCTTGATCAAGCCAAGCCCTCACCTAGGAACATAACTGCTGCATTTATTACTCAGCATAGCTATGATAACAAGTCTTCCAGCATGGGTGAAACCACAAACACCACACTTTCTTTCAGCTTAGCAAGGTTACATACATAGATACATCATACAAACTCATCTTTCAAACATTTTGTAAGTTTTGTCTTCAAGAGTTTCATAGGCATGACTGTCCAGCTTTCTGAAGCACAGATGCAACAAAAACATTGTACAGGTTGACATCTAAACCTCTCCTAACCCCCAGTTTTTCAAGCACACCTGTGGTTGTCCTAGATAATGCTGGTGATAATCAACATCATGTTTTCAAGATAGTGCGGGTGTCCACAAAAACAAAGGTTGGGAGGGATAACACTAGGGTTTCTTCTCAGACCTCCACAGCAGTTAGGTCAGAACACCAGCTTTACTGATCATATAGCCCAATTTTTTCCACCCTCACTTCTACAGTTTGTTCAAATTAAAGCTGGTCTGGAACAGGTGCTTTAGGTACCAGAAATACAGAGGCTGCTAAATTCCTTGCTAGGAAGTCCTTGAGTGCATTCTGGTGATGACAGCATTTTCCTTAAAGTTTACATTGCAAAAGAGAGTTGAGCTGCTTTTAAAGTCCAGAGAGCACATTAAACCTTTTATGAAAAATTACAACTTGTTTTTGTGTATGAAAGGATGACTTTTTCTCACTTGGGCTTTTACAAAACAGAAATCCAGCTGTGTTAATACTTCTAAATTATTTCAGTAATGTTTACAGATTTCAATAAACCTGTTTTCCTTGCTTAGAGAAAAGGTAAGTGACCTAACCTGAAATCCAAGAAACATTTACAATGAAAAACTGAGAGGCAGCAAGGGTCCTCAGATTTGGATCAATGCTGTCTCATTAGGAGAGGAATAATGTCAAATAGGCTACACATTATTTATTCTCAACTCTTCCATATTTTAACGGGGTGGCAGGAGAAAGGCTAGTTACAACTCTGAAAACTTTGCTCAGGGTTGAGTTGTTGGTTTTGAACCTCTATTTTAACCTTCAAATTAAGACATTTCCTGTGCCTGAGACAAGCTTGTATTTCCATTTACAAATCAAGCCCAGTGTCTTATACACATCGAGACATGTGATCTCCGCATCCTGCAGAAAAGCAATGTTTCCAAAAACAGAAATGAAAAGCAAAATTCATTCAGCTGCAGGCACAAAACAAAGACAGCAAACTGAAAGGCACAATAATAATATTGTTCCCATCTTAGGAAACACTGAAAGGTTATTTTTTTTCATTGATGATTTGGACAGTTTTAATGCATGAGTTACCAGGAAAGAGGGAAGTTGAATTTATTAAAAAAATTAGAAAGCAGAGACTGTTCCTGAATATAAAGCACAAAACCATTCCAGATTTGCATGTCCCTGTCATTTGGACATTTCATCATTAGACTTTAGCCAAACTGACTTTTTCCTTACCACCAATGGGTGATGATACCAATTTACTGCTTGAAGGTGCCACACTCAACTTTGATTGTCTCCATCCCTCTAAGCTCTCTCAGAACATATCTAAAAGAAGTTATCAGCAGCTGAAACTTTGCAAGTCATGCTCAACTTTTCCTCTCTCTCTCTTTTTGTACATTAGTTCAATGCTGGAATTCTCTCAAGAATTTACTCAAAATGAGCAGTATCTCAAGCTTGGGATGGCCATTTTCTCCAGTAAGTTCACTTTTATTTCTGAGTTCCAAGATGTAGCAATTCCCTACATGGACATAAAATGAAGTTATATTTCAAAGCTTTCCTAGGCAGTACACCCCCCCTCAGCCATTTAACTGAGCAGATGCATAACAGGTCTGGAAAAAACTGAAAATATTTCTCTTGATTTATGTGGGAAATTTTGGAATATTCCTGGCCACAGCTACCAGGTTTCTTAAGACTGTCTAACAAATTAAATAATGGCCATCAAATAAGTATGGTAAAGCTCTTCAGCATTTAAAGTTGAACAAATGGTAAGATTTCAGCTGTTCCAGAAGTTTACAGTCCCCTGACCAACTACTTCTATTTTAATCATCTAATGCACTCTTGTCCAACTGTTCAAAGCAGGCATCTTTCAAAGGAAGACAGGAACTTATTTTTTTGCCTCAAGTAATCTGAATTATGTTAATGAAAACCTAGTTCTATTTAAAAACAAATCAGGGTCAGTCATCCAGAATACAACAGATTTCAGTCTCATTTCCATCACAGGCTGTGTATACAGGGAAAATCCATTATTTATACAGACTTTTCACTGAGTGGATGTCAATGCACTTAATTAAGTCTCCAAGCAGTCCTAGAACTCTATTCCTTTTGTAGCTGTTATTACAGCCCGCAGTCTGAGGTCGTATTTGTAACACTCTCCATTTCATAGAGAAGCACCTGTTTTTTCCTGCTTCTGTCACTGGGGCAGAGACCCACGTTAGGATCTGCTGGCACCCAAGGCATCATTGTACAACACACAACTTCGTAATGAGAAGTCACTAACTGCTGCACAATACTTAACCACGCAGCTTTCCCTCTTTGTAGAGGCAGCACAACCCAGTTTTGCAGTTGCTAGGTCTTGAACACTGCACAGGAGCAACTGTCCGCCCCCACAAAGGACTGGCTAATGCACACTGACTGGTAGTCATTTCAAATTAGCAACATCGTTATGTTAGCAAGGGGCAAGATAAAAAGCATCAAAGGATCTTGTTGGCGGCCTCAGATGAGTTTAAAATATAACCCAAAACAACAGCAAGTGTTACAATAGTAGCAAGAGAGTTTGTAAACGTTAGGGTGTAACACACTGTGGCAGAGACCAGCCATTTGGGTGCCTTGCAGAGAGGCAAATATAGACAGTAATTCTGTGCAATTTCTCAATCTGCCGAATTTACAGGAAGAGGAGTCCAACAGACTTTAATGTCTGGCTTCACAACTCTTCAAGTCCATAATAAATAAAGAAATTCTTACTGGGAGCTTCTAGCACAAACTAGCCCACTTTCCCACCTGCAAGAAGCATAAAGCACCCATGGTTGATAACTTGAGGGGAAGGTGGAGAGCCAAATTCCGTACCCTTTGTCAAAAATACCAGATTTAGCAAGCATAAACAAATGGATCTTAAGCCATGCCCTGCTTCATCAAATGTCTTCCAAAAAGGAAGTTACCATAAAAAATCTCAAGCACTAAGCAACAGAAATGCTTTCTGGTGAGGATGAAACCTGCTCGCATCAATAAGACTTCCATCCATCACATTTGCCTCAATATAACACCTGTCTTGTTAGACTGTCTGTGTAAGCTCCGAGATCTAAATCGCTTGCAAAAGTTCATAGCAGCAAATCAGTGAGCAGTCCTGTGTTCAGAGATCAACCTCCTAAATATGTATTTAAGTTAGTTTTGAGGGGTTTTTTTGTTTGGCTGGAGGGTTTGGGGTGCATGTTAGTAACAAATAAGCATGCTTAGAGATGCTTTAAACCCCTAATTCTACACCAGCTTTTAGACCAAACGAGTCAGTCATTCCACTTCCCACAAGTTCCTGCATTTATTATCTTCTAAACTACTGAGTAAATTTAGCATACACAGCTTACATCACAGAATTTACAAAGTGTACTGCAGCACAACCACTTCTCCATTAAAGTCTCTATTATTAAAGTTTCATAACTTACAGATATGGAAGGCTTTACTCTGTTCTAAGGACGTTTTTCACAGGGGATAGATTTTTATATATCCGTGCACACGTAGGAATGGGCTTAACAAAGCTGTCTTCTGCTTGAGATACTCGTTTAATTTTACATTTCTCCCCTCTAATTATCAGTACTGGAGAAAATGTCCTTTTTAAAAAATAATAATAATAAAAAAAAGTAGGTTAATCGTATTCTCTGGTAGCGCAAAGAAAGATGTCAGTTTCGCAGACTCTTGCAGGAGGGTATGTCTGCTCAGCAGCCTGCGCAAGTGAAAGAAACCATCACATTCCTGCCTGGCTGTAACAGCTTAGAATAGCCCATGAAGGCACAGAACCACAGAATGGTTAGAGCTGGAAGGGACCTCAGAGATCACCGAATTCCAACCCCCCCGCCATGGGCAGGGACACCTCCCACTACAGCAGGTTC